>QODF01000244.1:430518-572554 GCA_024372805.1 Oostethus manadensis | reverse complement strand
CCTCACCGCTGGTGTCCACCAACGGGTTCTGGGATTACGGCCACAACAAGCACCGACCACCTTACGACCACAGCTCCAATCAGCCGCATCGACAATGGAGGTATGAAACATCGCCCACTCTGACTCAATGTCCGCTGCCTCCTTCGGAACTTGGTCAAAGCTCTCCCGCAGTTGGGAGTTGAAACTCCTTCTGACAGGGACTCTGCCAGACATTCCTACCAGACCCTCACAATGCGTTTGGGTCTGCCAAGGCCTGAACGACACCCTCCCCTACCATCTGAACCAACTAACCACCAGGTGGTGATCGGTTGACAGCTCTGCCCCTCACCTCACCCGAGTGTCTAAAACATGCGGCCGCAAGTCCGACGACACGACCACAAAGTCAATCATCAAACTGCGGCCCAGGATGTCCTGGTGCCAGGTGCACATGTGGACACCCTTTTGCTTGAACATGGTATTCATTATAGACAATCCATGACGAGCACAGAAGTCCAATAACAAAAGAACGCTCGGGTTCAGTTCCTGTTTCTGCGCTTTTATTTTGATAGTTCTTCCTGTTCTGTTCCGTTCTGTTTCCCTTTCCCTTTACTTTCTCGTTCTAGCGCACCTGCTCCTAATGTCTATGTAATTATTTAGTTCAGCTGGGTGTGGAGTAGTTTGTTGGAGCATTGTCTTTTGTTGCCTGCTTAGTGTTGCTTTGTATTTGTTCCTGCCGCTGCAGAGCAGCGAATTATTAATAAATTACCTCCTTCCTGACCTGCTTTGGCGTCCTGCTCTCCGCATCCTCGGGGTCATCAACCCCATGTCGAGAGGAAGACATGACATCAAGAAAGCAGGAGTTTTTGGAAGGGGAGGAGTGAGCCGTATATCAGAACCAGACATTTTTTTCTGCGGCTCAATTACTCGCATTTTTTTGCCATTTGCTGGTGGTCCCAGAAGGGAAAGGAAGTGACGCGAAAAGCGGGGATCTACTGTACTCTCAGCTATTTGGGAAGAAATTACAGTGTTTTCCTTCTAATATTGTGAAAAGTGAAGAGTTTGTGTCACACCTGAATGTGTGCATGTGTGCGTATACCTCTTTCAGTTATTTATTGTGGCCTCCAAAATGAAAGTGCAGCATTCATTCAGCAGCCTCACAGAAATTAAACTGTATTAGAGTATTGACGTGCACGTGTGATTGCACCTGCGTGTGCGTGCACAGGCGGGCGCCCTCATATCCATTATTGATCCTGTATCATTACACACCGCTCTCCTCTATCAAGACAAAAACACCCTGTTATTGGAATATCTCTCCTGCAGTATTGACCTGCGTGCACACACACACACACACACATGCACACACATATGTCGCAAGAAATTACTGTCAACGGTGGACTGAAAAGTCAAAGCTGGCTGATTTAAGCCTTTTTTCTATGTAGTGTGTCGTTGTTTTGCAGCCATTGTGTTGTTGTCGTTAAAGGTCAATATTCAGGCGTTACACTTGAAATGAAATAATCACACATCATATGCTGGAAGATATTCTAAAGCTGTCCAGTCAGGCTTCCCTTTCCTTTGGAAAAGGCATTTAGTCCAGTGCTATGTCTCACTTGGTGCACTTGCAGAATTATAGCCTTTTGAGTGCACTAGTGCATGCATATTTTGTAGTCCAGTCGCTGTGAAAAGTACAATTTTCAGTATCTATTTGTTTTGTTTATTACAGCTGTTTAAATGAGTCGTCTCCTTCTACTGCTGTTTCATTGATGTGTGCGCCTTTCTGTTGCCTTCTCCAGAACAGTGAAAGTATTGCCTGACGAGTGAATGGTTTCATTATTTGTTTGGCGGGCTAAATGAAAAGCTTTGGCGGGCTGGATGTGGCCTGTTGGCTGCGAGTTGAGTAGCCTCGGTATACACCGAATATACTTATTGAAGTGTACTGATGCAAGTATTCTATTTTGGACACAGCTTTCAGAGTTAATCACTTCATCTGTTCCATGTGAACACAATGTGCTTGAACACAACGCTGCTTGATTGACCTACCCACAGCCGTCAGCTGACTGTGTGTGTGTGTGTGTGTGTGTGTGTGCGCGTGGGTGTGTGTGTGTGAAACACTCCAGAAGGTTGCAGGAAGACAACTTCTTGTGGTACAATGTGTTGAGTCGAGTTTGGGACTTAAAAAGAACAATCTAAAACAGTAATGAACAAGTCTGCAGCCGGCGCAGTGCGCTCTAATGAATGAAAGTGGAGGCACATTTAAACAAAGTGAGAGCGCTCTCTCACACACACACGCACACACACAGATGATTGCGTGTTGCCGGTTTGTTTATTAGCTCTCTGATTGAGGCGCTCTGCCTTCACCAGATTGGATGACCTTTCCAGATCCTTCCGCTGAGTCCGCTAAGTAGATGAGACGGCGGACGACGCACAACACTTTTATTCATATTGTTGCCGGATGAGGTGAAGCGCGTGTGGGTGTGTGTGTCTATTTGTACATTGGCTCAATTGAAGCCTCATCTCCATAGAGTTGGTATGCAATTACACGTGAGCGCCGCAGTGTGCCTCGCTATGATTGTGCGACTGGCGATGATGTGCGTGAAGGAGACTGCCGCGCACTGTGTGTCTATGTTTGTGTTTATGTGTCTATATGTGTGTGTTTGTGTGTGTTTAACACTTGTCATGGTTTCGTGCTTGTATGAGAGGTAATTTGTTCCACTGAATGGGATTCATGCTAAAGGTGTGTGTGATTTATGTTAGCAGGGGTGTGTTGGATTGTATGTGTTTGAGTGTATACACTAACATGTGGAAGCAGGATGAGGCTGGAGTGTCTTTCTGGTGGCGTGTTCACCATCGCTGGGCTTTAAAGGGCACGTCCATCACAACAGGGCGCCAAGATCCATCATTTATGATAAACACACACTAATCACAGACACACACACACACACACACACAACCCTGCATGTTGTCACACTCACTTGTTGTCGTACGGTAGTGTTACTTTGCTGTGTCTCAAATGGAATACTTCCGTCAGTACACTGGGATAAGTATACTGTGTACTAGTACTAGTGATGGGAAACTCGATCATTCTACTAATTCAGGTTCTTATCAGTAGCCAACTCAAGTGAATCGGGTACTTGATTAACAAAAGCCACTTGTCACAGTCCGCATGCGCAAAGAGTTTGTGAGCATCCTTGAGTCGGTGAAACCGGAGTCTTTTTCAATCCCTTAGACAGGAAAACCCAGGTCTTCATGAAGGTGTGAGTGAGGTGAACAAAACTCATGTTTTCATCAACCCATGACTCATCAGTGAGACCCGTTATCATTGTAAACCTGTCAGTAAGACAAACTTGAGTCTCAGTTAACTCGTGAGTCACAGAGACTCAGAGGTGAAATCTGAGTCTTGTCAACTTGTGAGTCAGTGAAACTCGAGTTTTTACCTTCTAATTCAAAAGTAATTATTTGTACTTTTATTTATTTTTATTCCATCCTTTTTTGCTCATTACTTACCCTCAATGAACCTAATCACACTATTTTTCCAGTGCGGACAGAAAAGGAATAGAAATATCCGATGTAAAGCTGGGTTTAAATTTATGCAATATTAATAAAAATAGTCATCCTCACTAATTTTGTACTGCATTTTGCCATACTTCTCATTTTTATTACACTTATGCACTCAAAACATTTAAGTGTAAGTACAGAAGTGAGTCAAATCAAACACT
The DNA here is from genome assembly GCA_024372805.1 of Oostethus manadensis. Lineage (NCBI taxonomy): Eukaryota > Metazoa > Chordata > Actinopteri > Syngnathiformes > Syngnathidae > Oostethus > Oostethus manadensis. Next base: position 568,862 of record QODF01000244.1, on the reverse strand, counting down.
GCCTGGTGACCCAACAAGTCCAACAGATGCCACATTACTCCCTCCTTAGGCCTGAAGTGCTTTTTTATGTTTAGGAAGATTTGGTGTGGCTGTCGCCATGGTAACTCCTGCAAACGTTGCTCTTTCCCCAGTCCGAGCTGATGTCCAGTCACCATGATGTCCAGAAGGTGGCTCTGGAGCAGATGGCGGCCAAACTGAGCAACCTGCATTACACTTTGACTTCCAGCAGGAGGCGCTATGGCCAACTGGTCTACAGCAGCAGGTATGGTGAATGTCAAGCACAGTGAGTAAATGAGTGATGCAGTGAGTGTCAGCAGGGGGCGCTGTGCTGCTGGTCTGTCATTGTTCTCATCTCCAGAGGAAGAAGCCATTAAAGATGGCGAGCGGCAGCCAATCACCTCATAAATCCAACGACATCGCCGACTGAAAGGTGGAAATATGACAATATGACTCATTCAACCTTTTCACTTCCTACTCTCCCCCACTCCGTCTCCCTCCATTTTTCATGCCTGAGGTTCCTCTTGACATATTCTCCTCTTCCTTCCCGTTTGTCCAAACTTTCACCGAACCTACTCTGCCATAGAAGTCTGCTCACCTTCCTCTTGCGCTTCCTCCTGAAAGTGGAGAACTAACCTCATCATCCACTTCCTGTCTCTCCTTTTTTGGTGTCTCCAACATCATCACCAGCTTCTTCTTCAGTGGCTTCCTGCCTTCATTTAATTGTGACATTCATTGCAATCCATGTTCAAAACATTAAAAAGAATCGGACCTTGGAAAAGACGTAAGAACCCTTGAGAGAATATGAGACACAAGAGGGTGTAGCCTAGTCAATGCTGACCTGAGGTGTACCTGATGTACCTTGTGATCACCCAGTCCTAATGGTGCTTGTGACAATGAGGTTCAGATGGGGGATGTGTGACCACAATCGTGTCAGGTGACTGTGTTGCGAATCTCAGCTGAGTTGTGTTGTACCGTGTTGACCTGTGATTAAAGAAGACTTTTATTTTCCTTGTATTTTGCTTGTTTTGGTCAATTCATTCATAGTTTATTCTTCACATTGACGCCCTGTCAGACGCCACGTTTTTTTCTGTGTGTGTGTGTGTGTGTGTGTGTGTCACCATGGGCCCGATAGAGCTGTCAAACTGTTGGCAATGGCGACCAGAGAATTCCAAACAATTTTGCCGTTAATGTTGAGAAACATGTCGGCAAGCCCCGCCGAGACCTGGAAGACCATCGAATGTATAAATAATAGCCCCCCTGTCCCACACACACGCACACACATGCATAAACACACAGACAGCTTAACAAAGCGGCTGACAGTAATGTGTGTGTTTGAGCAATCAGCCGATGTTCCAAAAGCATCAATATTTGATGGGCTGTGTTGGGGCAAGGTGGAGGAGGGGGCTGGGTGTTAACAAAATTAATTCCAACCAAACTCATCTTTTCTCATCTTAAGCGTGCAAGACTTTGAGGCAGAGTACCAGGAGCTCTGGGATTGGCTGATGGACATGGACGCCATGGTAACGGACAGTCACCAGCTGATGATGTCGCAGGAGCAGAGAGAACACCTCTTCAAGGTAGGAGGCTTCACTCACCATCCTCCTCCTGTTCACCTCGTCAACATGGCAGAATGTAATCACCATGTTCTTAGTTCCTGAGTGTGAAAATGTTACTGTTGTTGTACACGTACCATTGTAAGACATGATCAGTGTATGTACGGTGGAAGCTTGCTTTTTCATTACTCCATTCCAAAAGGTTAGATGAAAACCGAAATGTATGGAAACAAAATACATTTTTCATAAGAAATAATGTAAATCCAATTACCTTAACTTCCATTGTATAAGACACACCAGCGTTTGAGCTGCACCCACCGAATTTAGAGAGAAAAAAGGATTTGCCCACCATCTCTATTTACCGATCGATCTATGTTCCCACCCTCACCTATGGGTCATGACCGAAAGAACGAGATCGCGGATACTAGCGGCGAAAATGAGTTTCCCCCGAAGGGTGGCTGGACTTACCCTAAGAGATAGGGTGAGGATCTCGGCCATCCAGGAGAAGCTCTGAGTAGAGCCGCTGCTCCTTCACATCGAGTGGAACCAGTTGAGGTGGCTCGGGGTACACACTGGACTAGTTTCCAGTCAATCGCAGGGCACATATTGACAAACAATCATTTACACTCACATTCATGCCTGTGGACACAATTTATAGTAAATTATATATTTTATAATTATATATTTATAGTATAATTATAGTTCTACTTGCAGATGGATAAATGAACATTTAACATAATTTGTACCTTAACTCGGCGATAAGTGAGGTTACGCAAGTGGTGAGGGGACGGAATAGCCATGTGGATGCTGTTTCACTCGTCGGTTACAAATTTAATTTTAAAGAGCTGACGGTTTTAACTGTATAGTTGCTCATTTAAACTGTAAAGTGAACATCAGCAGCTGGTCCAATCACCACTACACACACTGGCCAGGCTCACTTCCTGTTATGTGTTTCCCTTCAACAGTTACAAGGAACCTTTGCATTACAATCCTGTTGTAACAGATGCTTTCTCTGTACTTTGCTAAGACTTCTTCCTTGACTCCAATAGTGTTTCTCACCTGCTCGATCCAAGTTCTGGCACTTGCAATTGTCTTTGGTTCCATGACGGCTTATGTTGCAGCCATGCTTATGTGATGTAATGTTTGTTTTGGTCCAAACACATGCACTTATCAGCACACATTATTGAACACCATGTGCATGGTCTTATAAAGTATGTGCTACATTAGCGGGATGAGGCTTCTAATGTCATTCTGACTTGTAATTCAAATATGCTAGCAGTGACAGCACAGGTCAAGGGTTTGGACACGCAATTGTTTGGACACACGTCTGTCAAGTCTCCATGTTGTCTCCTGGTATTCCAACAGTACATGTGTGCATGCGTGTGCCGGCATTTGATTTATTCATCTCACCTGGCCTGCGAATTATTGATAAGTGTAAAGATGAAGCTAATTTCTCCAAAGGAGGTCCACTCAAATATTCATCTGCATATGAATATTCATGGCGCCCATCAATTTTACATGAGTTTGGAATCGCTGGCCATTCTTCTTCTTCTCTTTCTTCTCTTTTTTTGAAGTGTCAACTCTGCTCTTTAAATATTGATGTGGCGCTCGGCGCCGCCTCCTGGCCGGGCCCAAGGTCGCTGTCTTGTACCGTGTCTTGCGCTCGCCCTGCAAATTTTTTTTTTCTTTTAACTATATTAAAATTCCCACTTTCTTGTCATTCGTTCCTAATTTATAACCCATCCAATTAAGACAATTTCATTTTAAGATAGTAAACTCTGTCAGCTATTGTTTAATGTGAAATTCAACATTTGGTTAATTTACCTGCAGTCTTCACTGTGTGCGTGTGTGTGCGTGTGTGTGCGTGTGTGTGCGTGATGCTTAGGAAGAAACAAACATCGCTCTTCTGCGCCTGTGTGTGTGTGTGTGTGTGTGTTTTTCCTGCCTGCGACCGTTAAAGAACCTCCCTGTGCTCCCCTGAAATGCTGGGAGGACTCGACCCTGTAACCATAGCAACACCAGGGACCAACAAAAGTTGTACTTTTTCGGGTTCTTTTTGTGTGTGTGTGTGTATGCGTGTGTTTGTGTGTGTGTCAGTTGTTTCTTGGCAGAGTGCAACTCTACTGTTTATTGTGATCTTAGATGGAGGTACTTCTCTACCATGGATGTGGGGAGTGCTGTCTGTGCGTGCATGTGTGTGTGTGCGTGTGTGTGTGTGAGTGTATATGTGTTGACACCAGTGACTTTGGGGTTCTTAAGAGGTTCTGTAAATCTGGACTGGGTGTAATTGACTCAAAAGGTGAAAAGAAGCTCCAAGTGGATTCTGGGAAAGTGACTGGCAACGCTGTTGTCACAGAGTGAAACACACACAAGCAACACACAAAGTGAGCAACTCGTCAAGATGAATGCTCATTGGGAACTTATTTTCATCAAAAATGAATGATAATTAACTCAAAGTACTACAACGTTTGCCATAAGACTGCGATCTATTTGTGGCTGTGGGATGTCACGGGGGAGGGGCAAAGAGAGTGTGGGGATGACATAATGAGCTGCTTGTGAGTGCTTTTGGCTGAGTAAGAGCATTTGTCGCTAGTTTCTTCTTGAGAAAGAGCTTCTCCGGGAGTCTAAAAATTGTGAAAAGTAACGACCACGTTGCCACGTTGGCAACACCGATTCCTCCTGCTGTGTCTCCATTATTCCCTGGCAGACAAGGTGCGTTATAGAACATTTATGAGCAAGGGCAAAAAGGTAGCGGCAAATATATAAGAATATACGCTGAAGTAGACACAATGAAGTGCTAATAATTTATAGTAATAAATATCAGTGTGGATCAACAATAGACTGTTATGTTCCGTAATCAATCAGAGTCATGTTTGTGAGTTTATGAAAGAATTACTGCAGTAGTGAACGCAGTATTATGAACAATAAAGAAATATCAGTCAAAAAGCCTACGTTGGCTAATCAAAATGAATAGATTTAAACAGTTGCTTAAAAATGTGCGCTGCACTGAATTGAGCACCCCCAACACACACACGCACACACGCACTCCTACTCACATACACACATTGACACCCCCCCCCCACACACACACACACACACACACAGGGTGAGCAAAGTTTTAGAGAGAGAGAAGAGAGGTAGAATGTTTAATTAGAGACAGATGACTTCTCCATGCCTCAGAAGGTTGAAATTACACTGGCGGCTACGAGGCGAAGCTAATTTCACATGTAATTGTTGCTTCTATCCTCCTGTGCTGCCCTCCATGGGGGGAGGAGACGGGGCGATGGGGAGGACGGTTGTATGGTGGGAGGAAGAACAAGTTTGTTGTCACACTTTCTTCTTTTCTCATAAACGAAACACACCATGTTAGAAGCTGGAAATTATGTTTGATAGAAGAAATGACGAGAGGAAAGTAGGGATGTTAAAAGGATTAAAATGAACAGGAAGTCGACACAAACCCAGGTCAGTGTTAAAATGACTGCCAAAAGTGTGCAGAAATGACAAATATGGACTTGCATGTCGGCTCTGTCCATCTGTGTGCAATTGGTGCTTTAAAATTATATTTTGGAATCTTTTGGTGAATATAAAAATTACCAGCATTTTCAAAACAGCAGAGAACACTTCGGTATAAAATGATTGTGTTGTGTTGTGTAATGTGTCATGAAAACCGCTCGGTATATTAAGTAAGTATATTTTAGAAGCTTTTCGCAAACTCTGAGCTGGTAAGAATAGTAGAATAGTAGATATAAAAATAAACCACATATAGGCGTTATACTGAGGCGTTATGTCAAGTGGTACGGGTCAGTGACAAATAAGAGTTTGCATTATGAGCCCTTCAAAAATGTTTTAATAAATTGTTTTCAACGCTTGCATCAGGTTTGCAAATATCCATTATTTGTACTTATGTCAATTACATGCTATTTCAAACAGTTTTTTAACCATTTTTTTCAAATGTAGTTTTTCAGGATTTCCCCTGGAAATTCCATTCATTTAATCATAGCAAAAGGATAAATATAAAATATTACAAATGTAAATATGTATTAATATTAACTATATTTAAATATTTAAAACTAATATATAATAATTAGGGATGTTCGATATTGGCTTGTTTACTGATATCCGATATGTCAATATTGTCCAACTCTTCCAATTCCGCTATCAACCAATACTGGTGTGTGTAACATCACAACATATCTGTTGTGAAGCTAATGAATACAGCATAAGCAATTAGCTTCTCAACGTGGCTGTAACAACATTGTACAACTCAAGCAAGCAAACATCTGAGAAACACTTGCGATTGGGCATGGGCAAAACGTGGCTCGAGAAACTTCGTTCCGCCGCACATAACCAACGTTTTTCAAATTGCTTTAGTTTATTATCCAAAGTTTAATATCCAAAGGCGACATAACACTAGTCAGCAAGCAGGAGCTCTTTGTTAAATAAAAGCAGATTAATGTAGCACAATATAAAAATATCCAACATATTCAACCCAGCAGAATTTTCATCACATGTGTAAAGAGCTTTCCAATTAAGTCCTTGCGTTATGTATATGATGCTCTCCAAACCTGCTGACTAAAAACCTGACAATTAAGTCAAAATGTGTTTTTTAATCAACAAGCTGAGAAGTGCACACTAATCCATTGCCCCTGTGTTTGTTTGGAAAAGGGAAAAAAACACGGACAGTCGTCTTTCACCACATTGCGGTGTGAATTTCCCAGCTTAACTCCATCACAGTTTTTCTAAACATATTAATAAATCATGCTTTTTTGTCGTTGACTATGCGTATTATTAGTCAGAAATGTTATGTATTTTTTGCCTAAATTAGCATTTTCAAGCATAAATATGGCTAATGGCTGGTATGTATGTCTAAAATGCTCAAGCACCCCCGTGACCCTAATGAGAATAAGCGGTATAGAAAATGAATGAATGACCCATATCCTGCACTTTTGCTGCTTATTGCACTTAGCCAGATAAAAAGATTCATATATTACAAAAAAGTGGATTTACAAAAGTAATTTGTTGTTTTGGACAGACTTGAACAGATGCAGTCCTAGCCATTTTGCATTCCGCTGTATTTGAGGCTAGTCCTAAGTGCTGCCTGAGACCTTAAGTTATGCACACCAAAGGGGAAAATGATTGTGTTCATTTGACAATCTACAGACAATCAGAAAATAAAAATTAAATAAAACATCACGCCCATATAAAGCCCAGGATTTAACACATCAAAAACTGACAGAACACTTCTCTGCGCATTACATGTATTAAACACTGCATTACATGTATTGAACACTGCCCCCATCTGGCAAGATGGATCCACTTGGCAAGAACATTCATCAGCCTGTCGATAGCAGACTTGCTCAGCTGCAAGGTGTTTTCCTCAACTTTTGTTTGGCAAAGGGCTTTGCTGTGGCTCACTAAATTGCTAATGTCTTCCCTGCTAATGTTAGCTATGGTTGCACTAGCGATTGGGTGCTTTGCACTGATGAAGTAGGTTACGTTTGAGCTGCATCCGTGGCAAGCAAACATCTTCTAACAAAGAAGGAATATCATTCTACCTTTATCAACGTCTCCGTTTCCGTAAATTTCATCTCATCTTGATTGGACTGGCAACTTTCTCATGCTCCCTAATTTTCACATCTCCTTTCCGCTACTCACCGCTCTTCACAACTACAATGGCAGCCTATCAGCTGATGCTGATGCATTCATTTTCTACACCGCTTATCCTCATTAGGGTCGCGGGGATGCTGGAGCCTATCCCAGCAGACTTTGGGCGAGAGGCGATGTACACCCTGGACTGGTCGCCAGTCAATCGCAGGGCACATATAGACAAACAAACATTCACACTCACATTCATGCTCTAAGGGACAATTTAGAGTGGCCAATTAACCTAACATGCATGTTTTTGGAATGTGGGAGGAAACCGAAGTACCCGGAGAAAACCCACACACGCACGGGGAGAACATGCAAACTCCACACAGAGATGCCCAACGGAGATTTGAACGCAGGTCTTCCAGATCTCCTGACTGTGTGGCCAATGTGTTAACCACTCAGCCACCGTGCGGCCCTGCTTGCCATGCTTAACAATTTCAAACACCAAATCCACTTCAGGGTGTGACTGACTGTTTTCCACACACAACATCTCAAGCACAAGAAGCCTAACGCATAAAAACGGATTCCTTTATGTTTCTTATACAGAAACATAAAAATTATAGGTAAAAAATTAGCTTAACTCTATTAATAAATAACACACTAAATATGACAGCAGTTAATTAATCACAATTAACGCTTTAGCCAAGCCATAATCCATAATAATTATTAAATAGTTATAATTTTCATCAATACATAATTAACTTCATGTGGAGTCATTTGGCCCCATAGCTTTGCAGCTGGTGTGTGTTAGAAACGAAACAAAAGGCAATCAAGGCACTTCTCATGCTAATTAACGCACCTGATGACGGAGGACATGAAAGGGAGCGATTGTTGTTTGAGTTCCAAAGTTCCGATTTTATCTATGTAGCATAAACTGTGTATGTATTTTGCAAACACCATATCAATAATGACTTCCACTCCAAGTCATTTGACAGGATGCACTTACAGTTATCCAAGATTCATATCTTCATCAATATAGCTCAACAATGTAATAATTACAAGTATGCAATTTTCCGACCACTAACAGTTTCAAAATGTACGCAGAAATGAAGATCCTTGTAAAGATCTTTGCAGTTTCTGAGAACAGGTCATATTATTCTTTACTGCACCGCTTTTGGTCACATGACAAAAAACACCCGTGTGAAGGCCAAATTAACCACATGAAAGTGTGTATCTTTTAAAAAAAATGTTCGGTCTGGACCACAAGTGTGAACGCTGCCGAAGCAGATAAGGAAAGAAAACAAAACCCTAGTTAGATGAACGAAATGATGCTTAAGGAAGGAAACAGGGATGCTTCCATTAATCCTTAATTTAGAAAAATGTGTGAGGGAGGGGCCAATAATTTATCATCAGCTTTGTAGAATAAGTTGATGTCATTGTATGTCATGTCTTGTCTCACCTCCACACCTTCTACACACACCTTAACACACACACAGAAAGATGTGTGTAGCGGTGCGAGTGTTTCAGTGTATCGTCAAACCTTTACCGTCTCATTGTCAAAGATTCTTCTTTGTGTGTGCGTGTGTGTGTGTGTGTGTGTGTGTGTGCGCGCGGATTAGGTGTCCTGTGGGAGACAGTTTCCTGAGCGTTTGTTCTGTCAGTCTTGATAAAGTCAGGGATATATCTGCTTTAGAACAAAGAGACACGACTCAGCAGCATCTCTCCATCCTCCCCCCCGCCTCTCCTGCCCGCTCTTTCTCCCGCGCTCTTCCCGTTGTCTCTCCGGAGACTCGTGGCTTCCCAGGAACGCCGTCTGACTCAAACGCAACGCTGGCACGCTGAAACGAGCAGAAAACTCATCCAGCAAATCAAAAGTAGTCAGCGCCAAGGTCAGGCCAAGGTTGGCCAGTAAACATAACAGCTAAACACCTCCACTCTATGATAAGATGATCATCATGAGGATCAGCTGCATGTGTCATGTCATTCTTGATCAATACTTCTACATGACACAAAACGATAATCTGTCCATCTTCTTCCACTTATCGAAACTCAGGTCACAAGACTGCTTCGTCCAGCTCCTCCCAGACGGATCCTGAGACGTTCCTAGGCCAATGGAGAGACATAGTCTCTCCAACATGTCCAAGGGCCTTTCCCAAGGTCTCCCACCAGTCGGACTTGCCCTTTGGAATCCCAACTAGATGCCCAAGCCGCCTCATCTGGCTTCTCTTAATGCGGAGGTGTAGCGATTCTATTCCGAGCTTTTCCCGGATGACGTTGCTTCTCACCTTATCTCTAAGGGAGAGCGCAGCCACTCTATGGGGAAAACTAATTTCGTCCGCTTGTACATGCAATCTTGTCCTTTTGGTCACTACCCATATCCCATGACCGTCGGCCATGTCCACAATAACACAGATATTTCCAAAAGCAGTTCAAAAAATAATAATAATCTTTGTAGTTTAAAAAATATATGTTGTTCACATAAAAACACATTGATTGGCAGTCATGTTCATTTTGTCCAATCAGAATCCTGAAAAAGCACTATGTTGACTTGGTCACATTATAGCGCTCAATATAGTGATATATTAAACAATGATGTGTAGAAGAAGTGGTCATTACATGGCATCAAGGAAACATCATGAATGTCTTGTGTGTTGCAAGTCTACCACTGCACAAAATGTAATCAGCACCCACAAGTCAATAGCCAATAGCCAATAGCCAATACTCGTGTTCTGCTGTTGAATACATGTAGTAATGTCATACATTTCCTAACACAAGACAGAAATCTATCTTTTCAAATCTTGGTTTTTGATCTACTAAAGGTTTACGTGAGTAAAAACACATGCAAATTTGTGCACAGCTGATCCTTCAGGAACAGTGGCTCTAAAACTGCAAGGGAAGCTCAACTTCAACCCCTAAAATGTCCCAAGAAAATTGTTAAAATATGTACTGCTGTGTGTACATTTCATTCACTAAATATGCGCTAGAATACCTTCATCGTTTGTTCATAATCAGCTACTTATGACAGGTAACTGACTTCCTTCCCAATCATCCCTGCAGCGCCACAATGCTTTTTTTTTTACACAATCGGATTCTGAACATCTACTGATTTCGATGGGGATGCATAAAGTGGGTTGTTCCACTGCACAAAACTGGACTGTAATCGGATAAATGCTGGGCTTTTTTTCCGACCATTGGATGCTCAGTATCTCTGGTGGTCTATGGGGAAGTGGTCTGGACACTCAGCTTCTGCATGATGATTGGATGCTTTGCGTGAGGTGGAATCTCTTTTTGATTGACAGTAAAATGAGCGAATCAGCATTTTCATTCAATTCCATTCCATTTTCCTCCACTTATCAAGGTCCGAGTTGCGGGAGCAGCAGTCTCAGTAGGAAAGTCGAGACTTCCCGGTCCCCAACCACCTCTTTCAGTTCTGCCGGGAGAACACAGGGGCATTCCCAGGCCAGCTGTGAGACACAAACCCTCCAGCGTGTCGTAGGTCAGGCTCGTGTCCTTCTCCAGGCTGGGCATGCCAGGATCACCTCACCAGGGAGGAATCTGGGAGGTATCCGGACTAGATGCCCAATCCACCTCCACTGGCTCCTCTCGATGTGAAGGAGAAGTGGTTCTACTCTGAGCTCCTCCCGGATGGCTGAGCTCCTTACCCTATCTCTTAGGGTGAGTCCAGCCACCCTACGTAGGAAATTAATTTCCGCCGCTTGTATCCGCGTTCTTTCTTTCTTTCTGTCATGACCCAAATCTCATGACCATAGGTGATGGTGTGAACATAGATCGATTGGTAAATAGTGAGCTTCTCCTTCCAGCTCAGCTCTCTCTTCACCACAACAGTCTGGTAACTGCAGACGCTGCACTGATCCATCTGTCAACCTCACGCTCCAACCTTCCCTCACTCTTGAACAAGACCCCAAGATACTTGAATCATCCACCACACTACCAACCCGGTGGGTACAATCCACCCGTTTCCAAATGAGAACCATGGCGTCAGATTTGGAGGTGCTGAGTCTCATCCCAAAAGCTTCATACTCAGCTGCAAACAGCTCCAGTAAATGCTGGAAGTCACAGCCTGATGAGGCCATAACGAGAAAACCACAATGCACCTCCTGTAACCGAGGTTGGAGTAACAGTTGTACCCTTCTCTCCAGCACCCTGGAATAGACTTTCCCGGGGAGGCTGAGCAGTGTGATCCCCCCATAGTGCCGGTACCCGTCAGCTGCTTCAGGTGACAGCCAAGCCCTTCTCTTCACCCGCGTGTCCAGAACATGCAGACACAGGTCTGATGATACGATTACAAAGTCGATCATAGACCTGTAAACTAGGGTGTCCTGGTGCCAAGTGCACTTGTGGACATCCTTATGTTAAAAATGGTGTTTGTTATAGACAAACTAGTTCGCACAGAAGTCAAACAACACACCAATAGACTCCAAGAAGGCTGGGTACTCTGAGCTGCCGTTCCGCACATGTGCACAAACAACAGTCAGGACCTTTTCCCCAGCCTGAAGGCATAGGGAAATGGCCCTTTTGTTCACCGGGGGATACTCCAGCACAGAGGCACCAAGCCAGGGGGCTATTAATAAGCCCACAGCAGTTCACCACCTATCCCCTGCAGCAACTCCAGAGTAGAATAAGGTCCTGCCCCTCTCAAGGAATTTGGCTACAGAGCCCAAACTGTGGGTCGGGGTGAGTCCGACTATATCTAGACGGAATGTTTCAACCTCGCACGAGCTCGTGCTCCTTCCCCACCAGAGAAGTAACTTTCCTTGTCCCAAGAACCCGATTTGGCCGCTGAAGACTAGGTTTCCCAGACACCTGCCCTTCACCACCGCCCTAATCACATGGTACTGGACCTTTATGCTACCCACTCCACGTTTTTCTGCGTGTGGCTCCTTCCGGCCGGGCCTGGCCGGGTGAAGGCCCGAACACCAGGCGCTCGCCTGCAAGCCCCTCCCCCAGACCTGGCTCCAGGGACCTGTTTGCCTTGGGAGACCCTACCAGAGACATATAGCACCCGACAACATAGCTCCTACGATCATTCGGGCACTCAAACGCCTCTACCACGATAAAGTGGTGGTTCACAGATTTTAATTCCGTTATTCTGAACTGATCCGTAGATCCGGATTTTCTCTGGGTACTCCAGTTTCCTCCCATATCCCCAAAAACATGCAGGTTAATTGGAGACTCTAGATTGTCCATAGGTATGAATGTGAATGGTTGTATGTCTGCCCTGTGATTGACTGGCGACCAGTCCAGGGCGTATCCCGCCTCCCGCCCGAAGTCAGCTAGGATAGGCTCCAGCATACCTTCGACCCTAATGAGGATAAGCGGTATAGAAAATGGATGAATGGATGGAAGCTGCTAGAAGAGTTGATTTCACATAAAGGAGCCATGGCATATTTCCTATGAACACTGCATTTTCTTGTGTCTGGATCATTACCGCACGCTATGGTGTTATACTGGTTTAATAATGAGCTGTGTGCCCCCTGGGTCCTTCAGCACCATATTGTGGATTTTAGTGTGTGAATTTTACCTGGTTATGCAGCTATCTAGTAATATGTAAGTAGATAACACTATATAATTACATTCTCCATGTGTTCATATTAATATAATAATATAATAAATGGTCAATTTCATTCTTTAATTGTGTAAAGAAACATATACTTACACAACTTGCAGTATAAAACATGTATCTTAAATGATAAAATACACTAATATAGTATTATTATGCTGATACAATGCTGAATATATGATATGCACAAAGGAGTTCACCAGTGTGTTTATTTACATCCTTCGCCAATACCTCCAACTCCAAGCTCATTCTTTCTTTTTGTTCACGCTGCAGTGGTGACACTGGTAGCAGACAAAAAACTCATTTAAATAGGGCAGACCACTCCACCTTTGTACCTGTTAAAAACTGTGCATGCAATCATGGTAGATGGCCCGCCACACCCCCACGTATGCGCTATTTTGAAAGCCCCATCCACACGAAGACGATCCGAGGCCAAAAAGCATAAATACTGTATCAAAACGGCGTATTGTAAACACGAAGCCCGTGTTTTCAGGGTCTGTAAAGGAACACTTTTGAAACCGGGTCCAAGAGTGGAAAGCCGTTTTTGCGGCTCCGTATTTACGGCTTCGCCCGGGCTTCTATGAAAATGCTTGCATCATAGCTCCAACCCTTTACAAATGCGGATGCTCTAAAACCCAAAACACGGAAACAACAATGGCGCCGTACATTGGCATATGTATTACATCCTTTTCACTCGTTTTCAGTACATTCATATGGACCCACATAGTTTCTGAACTGGCTCCATCTTTACAGAAATGAATTTGGAAATGATGAGCGTTGTGTCTTCGTGTCGATATAAGCTTAGTTTGCTGTTATTTGGGATCTTAGCAGATCAGTCCCTAAAAGTGTTAAAATTACACGGCCATACAGCCGTGTGCTTGACTTATCTCGTCAAGTCCCTAAGACATATATGAAACAATTAGGAGTGGCACATGACAGTCATGTGACTATACCAAGATATGGCTTCCACAAAATGGCAGCATGGCAGGTAAGTTAGCTCATTTCCAAAATCATATTTTTTGCCGTGATAGCCCACTATAAATGTATTTAACAATTGCAATGCTTTAATAGGGTGTCAAATAGTTTCAATTCAAATCCTCTTTTTTTAAATAAGCTATACATTTATTGTGAACAATGTAACATCTATACCATCACTTAGTAGTAAATTTGATCCCTGCTTTTCGAGAAGGACCACCAAAAAGCATAAGTTATTGTAATGAACACAAGAATAAAGTAATATTCGGCTAGGATTTTGTGTCATTCTTCTTTTGTTTAGCCTTTTTCTCAGTGAGAAATTTCCCAGGGTTCTAAGAGGGTCAAAGGTCACCTGGCACCAACAACCGCAGCGTCTCACACAAACGATCCAATCACAAAACAGCATGCTTGATGGTGGATGTCAACAAAGATGGCGTCATGGGAATATTGTATAGTGTAGGTTGTTCATGTAAACATTCCAGTGTTTGTCTTGCTATGCTGATTGATGAGCCTTTATACACACACACGCACACACACACACGCACACACACACACACACACACGTGATGCAGTGAATGGCAAGATGTCTTTAGTGGCCAGTCAAATGGCTCATTCATGTGGTCTCCATGGCAACAATTAAAACGTGTTCCCAGCTCTTTTGTGGGCGCCTCGTAGGGAACATCTCTTTGCTTTTCCTTCTTGTCCAAACGGACCGCTTTCATTTGCTCAACACAAACCCCCAAACCACTGTGATCCCAAGCACTTAATATAACCTCATACTGTATCTGTATGTACAGCATATACTATATGCATTGTATGTACTATATATATATTTATATATATATACAGTGTTTTGTATATATGTGTATGTACTACAATAGAGTGAATGGGAATGGCACTGTAGCTTTGATCATGTCTACACAAACATGACATCACATGTCCTCTGCTACCATCCCTCATTGTGTCCTTGAGAGACCTGAAGGTCAACAATGTCAAACACTTTGACTGGTGTGTACAAACTAATCTATTTAACACACACACACAAGCTGGAGTGTGTGTGAGGGGATAAATGGAGTGTCAGTGTGCCACTTCCTGTTCTTTCACAGCCACTGGGACATCCATCTCGACCGGAGACATTCACACAGACACACACACACACGCACGCACACACAAGAAAGGAGGCAGGGAGAAGTGGAGGAATAAAATGTGCCCTAATGTTACCTTTTTTCTCTCACACACTTTCATAGCACACACACACCATTGCTGTGTAGTATGTTATGGCATCCTCACAGTTCAGAAATTGACTTGCTGTTGTTGCCGTAGTTTGGTTCATTTTGGGTACAGTAAGACAAAGCTTCCTGCTAACTCTTTCGGATAATGCGGAAAACTTCCGGAAATTGCTTTTGCTTTTCGACATCCCGACTGACGATAAAAATAATCAAGTTTGTCAATCAAATTGTGGAAAGAAGAAATAAATATTGTGTGAATGTGTGATGTTAACATGGCTACCAAATCGTGACTATTCACTAGCTCTGCTGCCGCCTAAGATTTCAGCATAACTAGTACAGCATCAATTCCCCAATCAGTAGCTTTCTCAAATAAAATATATAAAAAATACAGTCCAATATCTATATGTATATGTACTTTTAGTCACACTGCCCGAGCTTGTGGAGGTGCATCGCAACACCAAATGTACACTGCATGTCCCTCACTTGAAATGTCTAGCAGGAAGTCAATACGGAGATGGCGATTTGGCACAGCTTTGTACCGATTTGATCCGAATAACATGTTTCATTACACCCAGACTGTATACTGTAATCTTCAAATCATCCAACATTCCCCATAAACAGTGTTTAATCCAACGTGCCTCATGAAAATGTCTCGTACAGCATGTCTCATATGAAGCGTCTCATCCAACAAGTCTCATATAAAGTATCTCTTCCAACATGTCTCAGCCAATCAGCCTCATATATATTAGTGTCTCATCTGACATCTCTCATACTGTATAAAGTACTGTCTTTTCTAACATGTCTCATATAAAGTGCCTCATCCAACATGTTTTATGTAGTGTCCCATCAGAATGTTTCATATCATACTGTATCTCATCCAACATGTCTCATAGAAGGTGTCTCATGCAACATGTCTCATCCGACGTGACACATCTAAAACGTCTCATCCAACATGTCTGATGCAGCTTATTTTTTCTGAAGTGTCTCCTCCAACACGTCCACTATATACACTATTGTCTTCTCCGGTATGTCCCATAAAGTGTCTCATTCAACATGTCTCATAAAATGTCTCATCCAACATGTCTCATATGAGGAGTCACATCCAACTTGTCTCAAGGAGATCAGTGGCTGCAAAGCGGTGGTAGGTGAGAGTGTAGCCAGACAGCATAGGATGGTGCTGTGTAGGATGACTCTAGTGGTGAGGAAGGTGAGGTGGGTACAGGCAATACAGTGGACAAAATGGTGGAAGCTGAAAAAGGAACAGTGTGACTTTTAGGAAGCAGTTGAAACATGCTGTAGGTGGTCAGGAGACGCTTCCAGATGACTGTACAACTTGTGCAGTGGGTATTACATGGGTGACTACATCTTCCTTAATCACAAGCATGGGCTTTACAGTTTGTTACAGATGTAGCAATGTGTGCATCCAGTTCGATAAATTATTCAAGCTAGATTCATTTCTCAATTAGTGGGCAAAATTGTTCGTTGATAAATGTTTTTTCATGCATTTAATTAACAGACCTTTTATTCATTAACCCAAACATCACACACACCATGCTGGTAAAATGAGTGTAAAATATAAATCATGAAATTTAAATAAAACGGAATTGTGGGAAAAAAAAACTGATTTCATAGGGCCCTACTGGAATAAAACATATGTAGGATGATTATCTATCTATATTAGTGATGGGTCGTTCATGAATGATTTGTTTGGTTTGAACAAATCTTAAATGTGACTCGGGAAGAACAAATCTTCTTGAGGAGTGATTCGTTCATTCGCACATGCGCATTTGCATAACATCCTATCTATGCCGCATGACCCGGAAAACTAATTGATTAGTTCATCACTCGAGTCTTCGGGTTTTGAGTCGTTCGTTCATTACGTGACAGCGCCATGTGAGCTTATTTGACTGCGGTACTGGTCGGAAAAGTGATCACGTGGCAAAAGAACGAACGACTCAAAACCCAAAGACTCAAGAGATGAACTAATCAATTCTCTTTCGGGCTTATGCAGCACAGGTTAGGCTTATGGGGTCGGACAGGACAGAGAGGTGAGGTGAGTGATTCATAGACAAAATACCCAGGTAAACAATGAATTAATCTTTTCGGTTTCTTATAGCATTATAATTTTGTCTTGTTTGTAGTGTGACTAACATTTGTGTGAGCAGTAGATGTGATAGGGAACAAACATCCATCCATCCGTCCATCCATTTTCCACCGCTTATCCGGGTCCGGGTCGCGGGGGCAGCAGCTTCAGTAAGGAAGTCCAGACTTCCCGGTCCCCAGCGACCTCTTCCAGCTCCATCGGGAGGACACCAAGGGGTTCCCAGGCCAGCTGTGAGACATAGTCCCTCCAGCGTGTCCTAGGTCTTCCCGGGGGCCTTCTCCCGACCGGGCATGCCCGAAAACATGTTGCATTTTAATCATATTTTGCTAAAATGAACAGAATGACTCGAAAAAAGATTCGTTCTTTTTACTGAACAGGACTCAAAGATCTGAGTCGTTAAAATGATCCGAACTTCCCAACACTACTACTTATCAGTGCTCATGTGTAACTTTATACAAATGTGACCATGCAAAATACACATTTTGACCCTGAATAATAAAATGAACAAATCAATTAATTATGTTCAACATTTCTACTTTTTAGTTAAGATGAAAAAATTAACAATTAATTGTGCAGGAGTAGGGGTATGTGGCTTTAGGTCAAATGTCTGAAAGGGTACGCTGTAAAAAGTTTGGGAACCACTGGTCTAGAGACAGTGCCGCTGAAGAAAAGACAGAAGGCAGAGCTGGAGGTAGCAATGATGAAGATGCTGAGGTTCTCTTTGGGTGTGACCAGGATGGACAGGATCAGGAATGAACACATCAGAGGATCAGCACATGTTAGAGGTTTTGGAGATAAAGTCAGAGAGGCCAGACTGAGATGGTTGGGACATGTCCAGAGGAGTGATAGTGAATATATTGGTAGAAGGTAGAAGGGATAAGCCGAAAGGTAAAGATCCAACTAATCGTATCCAAAATTGTCTCATTCAACATGTCTCATATAAAGTGTATCATCCAACATGTCTCATTTAAAATGTCTCATCCGACGTGACACATCTAAACTGTGTCATCCAACACGTCTGATGCAGCTTATTTTATCTGAAGTCTCTCATTCCTTACACGTCCACTGTATAGTGTCTTCTCCAATATGTCCCATTCAAAGTGTCTTTTCCAACATGTCTCATCTGAAGTGCCTTATTCAACACGTCTTATATAAAGTGTCTCCTTTAACATGGTAATGGTTTCATTTATTTCGAACTTGCCTACATATTACTTTAAAATACATCACATATTACAGTCTGCGATTGACTGGCAACCAGTCCAGGGTGTACCCCGCCTCCTGCATACAGTCCACTGGGATAGGCTCCAGCATACCCTAATGAGGATAAGCAGAAAATGAATGAATGAATGATTTGATATGGTTGCTTTGAAAACTGAAGAATAAGTAGCGAGTGTGTTAGACATAGCATTGTACTATACAGTACCTACACTGAGGTTCGCATGTCCCATCTATAGTGCCTAATCCAACATGTCTCATCTAAAATGGCTCATCCAGCTCATATAAAGTGTTTCCTCTAACATGTCCCACCTAAAGTGTCTAAAAGTCTAATCCAGCTTGTCCAATCCAAAGTGTCTCATCCACATTTTCTCATCATGAATGAAAAAATAAATTAAAATTTTTTCATGTGTGACTGCTTTCTGCTGTGGTGTCATCCTTTGCTCATGAATATTTATAAGGTATTCTACTTGAGGTGCTTGTTCTCCATCCTCACAAACATCATCCTCGTCCTATCATAGCTCTCATACTTACCCTCGCTCACAGTGTGTTGTCTTGTGTGTGTGTGTGTATGTGTGTTTGGTCAAAAAGGAAAATAGTATGTGTGAATTTTTTCCTTTATTCAAAGAAAAGCATTGTTTCTTCTTCATTCTAAAATGTCTTGGCGTAACATTTTGAATTGTAGACTAGCATCTTTGACAAATGTTTTTTTATTTTGTATGAAGCAGAGGGACGTTTGTGTCTCTTGTGTTGTCAACAAAGCGTTTGGAGTTGTTTTGGGGCGCCAGCATGGTGACATGTGTGCTCTCCTGCATATGGAAACTAAGTGACGACTCATTTGTTTCAATTAGTCACGTAAGAGGTTGGATGACTCTCGTCCAGATGCTAAGAAACGTTTAATTGTATTTGATTCAAACCTGAATAAAGTACTTCTTCTGTCTTGATGCTGGGACGGTCATAGCCATGGTAACCAGCCTTGCGTGATCCAGTAAACTTCATCAATTGAAAGTCTGTAAACATTTTCAACACAGCCGGTGAAAATACTCATCATTCTTTGGGGTCTGCACTTGCGTACCTACACGTAGTCTTTTGAGTGCAAGTACGGGAAACTACAGTGCATGATGCACTCTCAAAATGGTGAGTGCACAATGACACTCCCTATTAATAGTCATCATCTTTGCTGAATAACCGAGAGACTAACAGGGACTAACAAAATAATGGCGGCTAAAAAGCAACTGGTAATGGTGTAGTGAACACTAGAAGGAACATAAGAAGGTAAATACTGCAACCGTCCTTTGAGTAAGTGTATCGTGACAGTACACTACATCGTTTCCTCATAAGTCACGGGTAAGCTGGAGCCTATCCCAGGATTCCATTTGAGACACAGCAATGTTTTTCCACCAGGAAGCAGGAAAGTGTGTGTTCATCTTCCTCCTCCGTCCTCGGGCCTCCACATTTCCGTCCATCCTTGCATGGCGATTGTCTGCAGGCGTGAATACATCACAACTAGCCATCCGTGCACCTCCGCCTCTCACCCCCATTTCTCCAAGATCAGCATTTATCTCCAAGTTTGGATCTCATGCATTTTAATGTCCGCCTTCATCCTGCCTCCTCTTCCTCTTCAGTGGCATCTTTCAAACGAACAAGTGACGGATAAACGTCCTTCCTCCTATTTTAGATCAACATTTGCCATCAGCAAATAAATCTTAGCACTTCCTGGCTGTTGGTCCACATATTTACCTTGTTGCTTCTCCTCCTTCTCCATCCTAAGTGAAGGGGATGGATGGTGGCCACACGTCGAAAGATAGCATCTCCATCAGGATCGACGACATTGAGAAATTGCTGTCGGCGTGAGCAAAAACACGGGCGTGCGTACGCCGTTGGAGACATTTAAATATTCAAATGGCAGCGGCAGTAATGATGAAGGACGAGGAAGAGTAGAATCAAGCAGCTATCGATGCAGAAAATGAAAAGGGGAGTGAGGAGGAGGGAAGAGGCGCTAAAAAGATGAAGAGTTGCACTAACAACGCAGACGAGGACGAGCAAGCGTGACGGTGAAGAAAATAAAGATGAAGGAAGTGATTGACAAAAGAGGAAGCCGGATTCTTGGTCATTTTGTCGCTGCTGTTAGTTTAAAAGTAAACCTTGTTTACCTTATGATTCCAAAATAGATTCCACATCCGCAACGCTTCCCAGCCAACGCACAGGAAGTGGTAGCGAGCAGAGAGATGTACTTGATGCTCTTGCAGATGTTGTCCCTGTTTGGCTTTAAAGTGGTCAAATTTAGCGACGCAGCAAGCTAA
The DNA here is from genome assembly GCA_024372805.1 of Oostethus manadensis. NCBI lineage: Eukaryota > Metazoa > Chordata > Actinopteri > Syngnathiformes > Syngnathidae > Oostethus > Oostethus manadensis. Next base: position 548,313 of record QODF01000244.1, on the reverse strand, counting down.
ACGTTTGTTTGACTACAAACATCGCTGCCTTACACTGCATGGTGTTGTTGCACATGTGTACGTACACTTGGCCTTTTAAATGCAGAAGTGTGTTCTTGCGAAATGCAGTGCATGGTCAGTAATCGGATATTGCACTCAAAATTGTGGCGTGATGGACACTTTCCGCCATCAGTCATTGCAATTTGCCATTAAAAATTAAAATATACATAATTCGTGCTAATAGCGCAATGGCAGTAACGGATCTGGGACAGCACTATACTTTCAAAATGTGTGCACTAAGGAACTATGTACATAGTGTACCTTGTATACTTATGGAAGTGCAATGGCAGGATTGGAGACACAACCTAAATGTAAGCTAGCGTTGGCCCCATGGTAACCAGTTATACTTTGTACCCAAGGAGAATGGTTTTATGTCCAGCTACACAGAGAGTGTGACTTTACATGAGCATGTCATAATGTGTGTGTGCAGAGCAGCCATGCTGAGCTGATGGCGATGGAGAACAGGAAGACGAGCCTGCTTGGCCGAGCAGAGTCTCTGAAGAGGAGTGGGACAGAACTGCCCTCAAACTTCCACCATCAGATCCACAAACTGACACAGACATGGACACAGCTGGAGGTAACACACACACCCTTCAAAACCACTACCACGTTTGATGATGTCAGACAAGAACATCCAGTGGAGGTCCAAAATGAGGAGGTGGAATTCTGCGTTTTTGAGCACTGAACAGTTGCTCGGGTCCAGTTTAACATCAAATATGTTCAGAATGTGATTGCTTCCCTGACGCTTTGTCCCCTGGCGACGGGCCGTGGGCCGCGGTCCAAACTTGAAGTTTAATCAAAGCCTGCTTACTGCGGCGGAAGAGCGACGCCTCATCTGCTGCTGTCGTTCAATTTCCGAGATGGAATCTGTTTGGAAGGGGTGCTTACATATGTCAGAGCGCGCTCACACGCTTCCGCTAACGTTGAGACTGCGATCAGGGACGCAGAGGAGATGAGACGCTCGCAGATGGCGTCGGCGGCGACGAGTTCAGTCGACAGGAGAGGAGTTTTTGTTTCTTCCTGGGAACAAAGTCACGTCGTCGCCTTTCATCGTCCTGATGAGGCGCCGCCAGCTGTCGCCGCCGCACGCGCTGGAATTAATCAACAAAGTGTGGAAGCGACAATCACCTTTACGTCCTCACCTACACTTGCTCATGAGGTCACACTGACCTTTTAATGCTTGCCATTGTCAACCACAACAAACACAACTCAAATAACTTTGATCTTCAAGACCTTTGAGCCTTCACCTGGCAGAAAGCAAGGGGGGCGTTTATGTATGCTAATTAGGCGAACTTTTTTCAACGTGCCATGAAAAGGAAAAACAGGAGCCTTTTCTGTTTTTCCTTACTCCAACGGCCATTTTTAAATCCGCCAAAACAAAAGAATCAATGGAGAAAAGTTGGGTGCGTTTCAGCAAAGAAATGTGCAAATATGAGCACTTATATAAATCGTATTATTACTTATATGTGTCCAACAAGTCATTTCAATTCAATTCCGAAGGGCATAACAGGATCAAGACCTAGTGACTATGCTGTAGCATGGTGAAGCCATACGGGAACAATATGTAAACAAAATAAAAACTATAGTACTTTGCTTTTGTGGAAACAGTTGTAATCACTTTTAGAGTGAAACCTAAAAAAGTGCAAAATGCAAGCAGGTAATTGTCAAATAAATAAAATCTTGTAAAATACTTGCAATCTATACTATTATAACCATTTTCAAATTCCAACTTTTACCGTAATATTACACCTTTATTCATGTAAAAATTTGAGTTTTTTTGTCTGTAAAAGTACCACTTTTTTGTTGTTGTAAAATTAAAATATTTGAACAAGCGAGTGACAACGAAAGTGGGAGACCTTATGACGGATAACGTATCACGCACAGTTTGGGCAAAAAAATCTTTATTTAGTTTAAAGTTTAGCAAGTGTTTCCCATGTTTCAACATGGAATATTCATTTTTTGTGATTAGAAATACTGAGTAAATGTTATGTGGACCTATTCTTCTACTTAATGGATTGGTATGTGCTACTTATGTTTTGTTTTATTTTTACTGTAAAATAATGACATGAATTTCTGATTGAAACTATCTATCTTCAAGTCAGTGCTTGATGAACAATGTACACCATTGTTCAAGCTCGCTCTTTAGACACAAAAGTCAGAATGGAATTGTGATAAATGTACTGTACACAACACTAACCATAGTCATTGCTGTCAGAAAAAAAGTAAGAGAAGAGATAACAGGAAAGTAAGTACAGAATATATGTGGAATATAAGCCATATATGGAATATATGCGGAATATGTGTTTCCCATTGTGTGTTTTAATATCTTTACAGAAAAAGAGAAAGACTCCAGATTCCAAAAACAGTGCAGTTTTGCCTTTAAACCCTTTTAATTTGAGTGAAAGTAGATTTATGTTCACAAGGATTCGTCATGTTTAATTGTAAGTGCTGCCTCGCATGCCATCTGGATCAGCTCTGGATCCATTTGACACATGTTGTCCTCACCAGCCTCTCTTTTTACAGAACATCCTCTCCAGCCACTCGGGGTCCACCCAGCTCATTGGCTGCTCCCCCGCCAAGGTGCGCCCTCTGCCTGCGGCGGCAGAGAGCCCTCTTTCGCCACTCAGCACGGCCATGTTGGAGCAGCTGCAGTCACGCATCAAGGAGCTGAAGGCGTGGCTGCGACACACCGAGCTCCTCATCTTCAACTCCTGCCTACGCCGAGACAGCGAAGCCTCGGCCCAGCTGGCCAGCTTTAAGGTAGGTGTGGCCTCTTACGAAGTCTTTCACGTCTACATACTTCTGGGGGCCGCATACACAAAAATCGGAAAAAAAGGATCGGGGGCCACTTTGATACATCTTTTTACAATCCAATGTAGGTCAATATATGACCCATTGCATTGATTCGGTGCCGCTCGCTTACTCTCTCAAAATAAACTTTCATTTGTCTCTTTTCAACTCTTAAACGTGATAAAACCCATACTGAACACATGAAAAATAGCCACACGACATTTGTACTAATAGCATGTTGACACAAAAAATATTTGAATAATAAAAACATAATTTAGGTAACAGGACTGAGTACTAAGATTGTAAGCTCTCAGTCACATGACATATCATGGAATGTGCAGAAAAATCATTGTAGGAACTTTTTTTTGGCTGCAGAGGATTTGAATAATGCAATGTCTTGTGGACCATGTGACCTGTGGAATACTCCCCATTTTTTAAAGGGGGTAACAAGACTGAGCGAAAACCCAGGGACACGCGTGTCAATAAAGTATAAATATACAAAATATACAGACACAAATAGCATCAATTTGGTGGAAAGGCCCCTTTCCTAAGCTCTCTGAACAAAACATAGAGGTTTGTGTTATGGGTGCCAAAGCATTTATTCATTCATTTTCTGTACCGCTTATCCTCATTAGGGTCACGGGGATGCTGGAGCCTATCCCAGCTGGCTTTGGGCGAGAGGCGGGACTGGTCGCCAGTCAATCGCAGGGCACATATAGACAAACAACCATTCACACCGATGGACAATTTTAGAATCGCCAATTAACCTAACATGCATGTTTTTGGAATGTGGGAGGAAACCGGAGTACCCGGAAAAAACCCACACACGCACGGGGAGAACATGCAAACTTCACACAGAGATGCCCAACGCAGATTTGATCCCAGGTCTTCCAGATCTCCTGACTGTGTGGCCAATGTGCTAACCACTCTGCCACCGTGCGGCCCCGGTGCCAAAGCAATCGAACGTAATATTTGATGACATATATTTTCTTTTTGTATATTATATAAAAAAAAAAAAACAGGCACCTGGGCACAGCTTTAGAACAAAAGGTGAGCATCTAAGTTCTAGAAGACAAACAAACTTTAACAAAGCTTCAGCCAATCAAAAGAAGAAAAAAACCTTCTCTGCGTGCAGAGTAGACCTGGTCTTAATGAGGGAAAAGGATGTATGGCAGAACCGACGCCACGGGACACTAAGAGGATATTAATCAGCACACAGCCAACAGCTAGCATCGTCTGATTAGCCTAGCGACACACACGCTCGGTGTAAAGTAAAAGTATGCAAATGAGCGTCACATACGGGCCGACGCATAAAGAAGCACACAATGATGAACACACAAACATTCTTGAAAGCAACTTCGGTGAGAAGGGGTGTGGTCACATGATTCGTTTGGAGTCTCGGCATCGAAACAAGTCGTCTTTACTGCCATTCTCTCACATCCCGTTAAAGGTTTTGTTTTTATCACGCCAAGTGACGTTCTCGATTTTGATCCTCGTCACGGTTCGGAGTGGGTTGCCATCGATTCGAGGCAGAAAGGAGCTGCCAAAGATTGGAAGTATTGATGGTGGCTATTTAGGAGAGGGAGTCAAAGAGTAGAGACGGGACTCGGTTCTGCTTGTGAAGGCGTGAACTCATGAAAGGATTTTATTCCATGTGGACTCTGGTCAGGGGTGTGGTCTGTATGTGCACCTTTAAACCGGGACATTGTCTGCCTACTATTAAGATGACCTGGTCTCGTCAACAAGGTCTCTGCAGGCGGGACGTTTCCTAACTACTTTAGTCCTTATTTCTGTCCTCTCACTTCCTGTCCTCTCCTCTTTTTTTCATCCACACGCACACACGCACAGCCGTACAAGCCCCTCCCCTCGGCTAACTTGCCTCCTAATTGAATTAGCGCTCTGTTAAGATACCGCATCATCCAGACACCCCTCCGGCAAACCCTAGGCCTCCTGCAACTATCTGCGGGGACAGACACACCAAAAATTAATAAGCTGACACACACACACACGCACACACACACACGTAGTGGATCTTTCCGGAAGGTTAAACTTTACCTTTCTAGCAGGAATTGTGATAGCAAATAGCGTGTGTGATGAGCGAGACCTTCTGGAGTTATAGCTGAAGGTGAAAGGTCATTGTAGTGAACAGCAATGTGTCCATGTCTCTGTGATGGTGGTGATGATGATAATGATGTCTCATTTTGACGCCCCAGGATGAAGATGAAGATTTTTTTAATTAGCAGGTGAAAGTTTTAAATGTAGATGTTTAAACATGATTTACCATTTTGGTACCATTTACTTTCTGCTTTCACTTTCTTCCCCCCTTTCCTTGTTCCCTTCCCTTCTGTCATTTCCTCCTTTACTTTGTCCATCCATCGCTGTCCTGTCATGATGGAGATGTTTTGTGCATGAAAGGATGGCGACCTCCTGACACGTGCACGCACACACACACACACATAGATTTGTGAAGACGAGTGTGCTTGCTCAGAGGATCAACAAGCATCCTCCTTCTTCTTCTTCTTCTTCTTTTGTTGTGTTATCAGTGAGTCTGCCGGTCTCCCCCCTGTGGATGAGTCGAGATGAATCCTCCCTCCCGCTGTTTCTAACCTACGTACCTACCTCCCACCCCCTCTCCATGAATCCTGGTCTTTGACCTTCTCAATTTTCTATTTTCATCATTCCTTATTCCCGTCTACAAAACCACCCCTACCCCACTGATCCAACATGATGATGAAGCTAATTAGCGAAAGAGTCACATGACTCATGACTCATGACCACATGAGCGTGTCCTCCATTTTAGTTTGCCTCTCATCGTCTGCATCGTAGTTTGAAGACAGGCTGGCTGCTTACAGACGGCGTGAGGACGATCACAATGACGAAAGAACAAGTCGACGTTTTACAGCTTACTTTTACTTACTAAGAGCTGCTTCGTTAGAGGTTGTAGGCGAACACAACAGGTGAGGCGTTGCCGCGGTAACAGTGTCCACAAACACAGACTTTCATCTTCATCCCAGTGAGACGAGAAGTAGACTTTTCTCAGCCTTAAGAGACGCGACGGAAAATCAAAGCAGGCAGAGAGGAGGAAGAAAGAGGAGAAGATAGAAGACCATGCCGCCTGAGATGAAAGTGGTTGATATTTGAAAATAGACATTCTATCAAAGCCAAAAGAAGAAGACAACATGACGCCGGAGAAGAGAACATGACGGTCGATTGAAGCTGGTCATCTGCGAAGAGAAGGTTGTGGAATGTTCCAAAACCGTTTGTCCTTGAAAGGTCATTGGTCAGGAAGGATAAGGAAGGGCTAAAGTGGCTATAAAGACTGATGACATCATATGTGATGATCAGTGATTGGCTGCCATTTACAGGCTGCCTCTTTAAATACTTCTCAGTAGAAAACAAACTAATGGAGGACATGATGAACATTTTGAAGGATGTTTAAGGGTGGGAAGAAGCCAGAGGAGGTGGCGGAAGTTGCCTTGATACTTTCTTCACATATGCGTATCTGAAAAGTCATTCCTCACCATTTTGCGCTTCAAATCTCATGGTTTTGAATTTGGCCTATTATTAGTCAGAGAATATGTACATTTCACATAATATTTTTTGCCTAAGTTAAGCATTTTCAAGCATATACAGTAAATGAGTAAATGAACTAAAATGCAAATATAAGGCATTCAAAAGACACATTCAAAGATTCTTATTTACAGCCAGTAAATGAGAGACACCCGACAGCACATCTTTATTGCAAGTATGAATTATCTCTCAACAGTCACAATACTCCCTAATAAAAATGCTGAATTTTTTATTAGACGGGCTGTTTTTGTGGCCCACGCAAAGCTGAAACTCAGCTCTGAACCACAGATGTCACTTCCTGTCCGCCTTTCTTTCATGTCCCCTAGGCAACACATGTATTGCAACACACACCAGCACACTCCTAAATGTATGTCTTAAATATTTTATTTCCTTTTATGTTGTATACTATATTGGGTAATACAAGTGTAAAGGTGACTATAGGTGACTATTATTTCATGTCTTGAGGGCTCTAATAATGTTAAAACCCGTACTTAGAAGGTCATAAACATCTTTACTATGCTCTAACTTTGGAAATATTTCATCTCTAAATAAGGAATCCTACTTGAAAATTCACTTATTTACCAATTACAAAATGATTTTCCCCAATTAACTGCAATAAACGAGGGATTACTGTACTTTATTATGCTACATCGTCGTCGGCTTGCTCCTCCCCCTGCAAACCCTCCATCAGTTGGACACGTACCCCGCAAAAAATTCAACCCTCGTGTCAGACTGTGAAGCAGACCACAGAGGTGGGATTGGTGTGATTTTTTTTCCTTTTACTCTATAATTTCTGTTTTTTTCCTCCCACTAAAGTGTCATTTTGAAATCCACCAAAACAAGAGAGACAATGGTGCAAACTGAGGACAACGAAAACATATGCAATAGACAGAAATTAGCAGTTTTATACAAGGATGTAAACAGGAGCTTTTTCAAAGCAACTTCTTTAATAACAGTGACTGATTTTCCACATCGATTAGTTTCACCTCCAATAAGGTGCTGGATGTTGCCATTGTTCTCTAATATGCCACAGGAAGCTAAATATCTAGAGTTATCTAGAGTTGTGGATGCTTACTTTCGGGGCGGGTCTACCTAGAGTGGTTGCAATTCACCATGAAAAAGGAGAGAAGAAGGAGTAGATATTATGATTGTGATTTGGCAGTGGTGAATTTGGGACACGCACTATACTGTCAACTAGTGGTGCCCCGATCTAATCCGATTGTTTAATAATCTTGCCGATCCAATAACGATCCTTTTTTTTAAATAATAAACTTTTGTTACAAAAATGAATATGTGAAGTTGAATGTGGTTATTACAAAGCTCTTCAAAGCATTACAAATAATCCAACCAAAGCCTTGCTGAGGGCAGTGGTGTTCAGCATGCTGGTTGGAGCAAGTGTTTGGAGTCAAGTGCGTAGAATAAGAAACTAGCAAGTGGAAAGTCTTATCAAAGGAGTAGTGTGTTGTGGCCAACTGAATGATAGCCATCCTGACGACAAATTATTCAGCCATTATTCAGCCACCATTACAATAGTTTTAGGAATAATCATTTGACATGGTTATAGAGCAGTTTGTGGTGTGATTTAAAACAACCAGCGGTTAGACCGTGCAAGCTCCCGGCACCGTGACAGAGGAGTCCGGGCACAGCGAGGGAAGTCAACCGCTGTTGCAATGAGTCGAATATCCAGCAACCAGCGTGTAATTAACTTCCCCAAGGCACACGGCGTGCATGTCTGCAAGGTGGTGTTGCATGTTCTTCTTCATCTGGTTGTTGGAGTCACCCTTTAACCAGCTTTGCAGCGCATTTACCGCAACTACCATGCTGGGGTGTGGCCCAGAATCACGGCAACCGGATCAGCCCGATCTCGTGGCAGAAGCCGATCTTTTCCGATCTTCAGAATACAGCTGATTGGCAGCCGATACTGATCCTGAAGATCGGATGGTGACATCCCTATTGCCAACATTCACACACTAAGGAACTAAGTAAACGGTGTATACAAAATATTAATTGAAGTGATCTGATTCTAGTATTTCATTGAGACTCGGCATCAGAGAGAAAGGACAAGGCAAGATGGGGGGCAGAGGACAATGAGGACAGTTGGTGTTCAGCTTGTCAGGTATTCATTAATGGCGTCGTGCTTTTAATGGTCTTCATCAACAAATGGACTTCATCAGAGATTTGTAATGAATGTTAATTAATTGAAGCATCCACAGTGCAAGCTGGCAAAATCCTTTCTTTTTGTCCTTGGCGTCTCTGGTCGCCATCGCTAACATCTTATGGATACCATTCTTTGCTGTTTACCGGAATAACACCATTTTATAACAATAACAATAATAACTAGGTGTTATTAAGGTACCGGAGCACCCTGACATGAAAACACGTTAGCATGAAGTTGTGTCTTCTTTGGAGCAAACAAACAAAAACAATGCTTTGGTTTTGCTCTTGTTTGTCCAAATGCTTGAGTGACATTGCTACTTGACCCACCCCCAAGTAATTAGATTACAGAGATGAAGAGTCAGAGCAGAGTTAAGAGGATTTAGGTTTTTTAGGAGAGATTTAGGAATAAAAGGGAATCAGCTCTTCCTTTTCCTCAGGATGCCTTTATCCTACCAGGAAGACAATGCTGAGAGACAATTACTAGGATACCTGAGATGTCCATCATTACCTCTGCTGTTCCACCTTGACTGTGACCTTGTGGTCATGTATTAGCTACATACAGGCGATCCTTGTCATACAATGTTTAGTGTTAAGATGTTTCCACGGTTTCAGCGCAATGCCATAAATAATTAATACTGTTCAAATAGAAAAAGAGATTTAATTATGTGTATGCAGTGGGAGGATAAGTAGGCGGATAAATACGTAGTCGCGCCTTGCGTGAGGCGGACTCTTCTAAAGGCTGTGCGTCAAAGAAAAGGAAAGTGAAAATGAAGTGAAATTAGACATGGATAAATGATCACAAATTGGAAAAAAACATCAAGGATTGTATGCCTTTTACGAGCTGCTGAAAAGGTAGGACCATCATAAAGGATAAAGATCTATTAGGGTTGTGATCAATGAACTGATGTAACAGGATATCTGATTTGACAACGAGAGATTCCCGGTAGCAGCCTACTGTATCAATAAAAATCCGCTGTAAATCCGTAGATGAATTGATTGTAGAGACAAGCATTGGGTATCGCAAGAGAAACAATCGATTGACAGTGTGTCTCTTGAACAACGCAAGAGCCTTGGCTGTCGCCGAAAGGATTGTCACACACGCTTTGTAGATTACCAGGAGTGAAAACGAGAATGGATGTAAATAGTAGAAGCGTGCAAGGACGGACAACTTGATGAAAGCCACGCCATTTGTCAGCGATGCAGAGCAGCTCTAAACTCCACAGGTAGCTTCTAACGTATCTTGACCGCCAGACCAACAGAGGCGAGTATTGTACCAATTCTTCAAGCTGCTTACCATTTTTGCTTTGTAAGTTGTTTACTTTAAAATGTTGCACATTTGTTACCTAAAGCACTATGCTCAGGCAGAAATGTTGCACGTTTACTATTATTGTGAGATCTTGAATATGGGATTGTTCACTTTTCCACGCTATTAGAGCATTTTCATTGCACCCATGTGGGAAATATTTAAATGTACATATCTTTGCTTGGACACATTTCTGCCATTTATGAAGAAAATATGAAGAATTTCTTATTGTTAATTGGACTGAAGGTTAACATGTCTGTTTTTTCATTAATATTTTTTATATTGATCACATGAAAAAAAAGATGCCCATTCAGCAAGTATTTTTTTGGTCCGCATATCAAAATAAATACGTCTGACATGTTACTCTTTTGCTTTATTTTGCCAGTGCCTCAGCACATGCCTGGGGAACTGATTTGAAAATCCTGTAAGAATGCCTCATTTATAACCCTAATATCTTTGAACATGTGAAAAGAGCTGCTCCAATGAAATGGACAGTGATAACTAAGCAGTGTAATGGTTTCATCATTGAGACTTCCTCCTGCCAATAAGCCTGCTTCTCCCTCCCTCGCAACGCCCCTTCCAATTCTATTAGCTCAGTGGTTCCCAAACTTTTTTTGCACGCCCCCCTTTTGGAGATACGATATTTTGAGCCCCCCCCTCGAAAATGATATGTACACGCTATCATTTTTATGCTAGTTTCTTTTGGAACAAACTTACAAAATGACAGAGTCCTCCGTGAATGTTGGCATCTCTTAATGCAATCATTTGTCTTGGAGTGGCCGCGGTCAAAATTGTGACTTGAGATGCAAGCAAACAATAACGGGGCATCTTCTCTGATGTTAGACCATGATGGTGAGGATGGCGATGAGGCTCACTACTGAGACAACATTTATTGTGTTTTCTTTGACTCCGTGACAATGACTTCCTGCTCGTCTTCCTCCGCCATCAAGAATTCCTCTTACACTTTAATTTGTCTCTCCATGCTCTTCCCACGATGTTGGCTGTGAGCGGGCGTCACGCCACCGATTTTGTTGTTGTTTAGAGCCTTCAGCCTAACGTAACACACACCTCCTGCTTGGAATACATCGATGTGACGCGCACAAACACACACACACACACAGCAGGCTTGTCCTCTTGATCCTGTCTGCTGTGTCGCGCATCCTATTTCCTGTTTAGACAAGCAGGCCCGCCACAAATATGCTAAACTGCACACAGCCAGAGAGGAGATGAAAGACAAAGTGTGTATGTGTGCAAGAAGAGGGAGAAATCCTATTTCATTGTCATAGTGTTTAATATTTATTGGAAAAATGTAAAGAAAATGTAAAGGAAGTGCTCCTCGGTGAGCAGGCAGGATTAGCATAAATAGTTTTGAGCGTGCTTGTGTTTGGGGAGTAAAGTCTCATCCGTGCACGTGTCGCATGGCTGTGCACAGGTGGTATAAACACACACACACACCGTGACCTTTACACATAGCACAACACAGCATGCTTGTTTTCCTGTGGTTCTCCATCTTAGTCAAGAATGCTACTGATCCAGGACCAGCAAGTTGACTGTCATTGTCATGCAGAGGCAGGGGAGGTTGCCAAAAATATTCCAATTAGCGTCCTTCAAAAAGAATTTGAATAATTGTCCACATGTGTCGACTTGTCATGATTTAAAAGTAATATCAACCCCGGTGTTGGGAGTAATTGTATTAAAATTCGAATGGTTCTATTGATTTTACACTAACCGGTAATGTAATTCATTAATATTCTGAACATACATAGATACTATTTTTCAAACAAGCGACTAGTGACAAATATAATGAATATAACACATATAATGTAATATTCCATTAGTATAATTGAATTATAATTAATATAATTATAGTTAATTATAATTACATATAATGTAATATTCCATTCCATCCATATATATATTTATATATATAATGAATATAATATATAATAATGAATATAATATAATGAGACTTTTGGCAACTCTGACATGAATGCACGTATAATTTTTCTCCACAAGCAAAGGGTGCTACTGTGTGCCCCTAACCCATGTAAAAGCACTCACAGATGGCTACATCTTGTTTTTGACATTAGAAAAATGGCAAAAGAGGTGATAAGAAGGTTCATCAGTGGTTCTAAAAAGTTTTATTTTGCGTTTAATGTTTTTTACTCACTTTTGCAAATGTGTCATGGCCAAATTTGTCGATCATGTCATGTCATTCCCCCCAAACCTCCTCCAGCCCACCACTGCAGCAAATAGATTCCAGTCCTGTGGGGCGAAATAGCATATAACGCTCGTAGCATGTAGTGCGTAGATGCACAGTGTAGCATGTAACATACTGAGCGCGTTTCTGTCTGCTGACCTTCCTCCTCTTTTTTTTTCAATCTATCTATCTATCTTCTTCCTCCTCCCATCAACAGTCTTTGTGTTCGGACGTGCGAGCCCGACGAAGAGGAGTCTCTTCGGTTCTCAAACTTTGTCAGAAGCTTCTCCAGCAGAACCAGGTTGGTACCAGAGACCCGTTTTTGGCTTGACCAAGACTTGACATCAACCTTGAGATGCTTAAAGTTTAATCATTGTTTTTTTATGTATTTGTATTTTATCATATTATATAATATAATAATTATTGTTATTGTTATAATAATTATTGTTGTTACTTTTGTTTAATTTTTATGATTTTGTTATCTACTTTTTATTTGTAAATAATTTTGTTAGTTTCATGACCTAAAATAAATGTTTATTTGTATAATTTTTTGTTTGGGGGACAGTCGAGCCCTGCGGCTGAGGCTGGTCCAGAGGCAGAGCAGCACCGTGAGGCTCTGCAGCTGCTGTCAATCAACCTGGAGAGGCGGTGGGAAGCCATCGTCATGCAGACGCTGCAGTGGCAGAACCGACTCAAGAAAGAGCTGGGAGAACAGCAGGTTAAAACTCTATTGTCGTTTCCTTTTGGGGAGAAAATGATGACTTTAAGATGCTTTTATATGTTATCACAATGTCAAACGTTATTACACTTCACCAATCTTCGAGGGAATTCAATGACAACAAGAGCAGGACAAGGAGCTTTACACTATAAAAAATTACTTTAAACAGTTGGAGCGCCTCAGTTAAGAATGTTGTTTACACTCGCACGCGCACACACGCACGCAAGCAGGGATGACAAATAAGGGAGGTGGGATGCTGTGACCTCGCCGCCTGGCTGCAGAGTCGTTTGACTTCCTGTGTGGAGGAAGACCAACACGAGTGCTCTGGCTTATAAATGAACACTTGTGCACCATGATGAAGTGACTGTGCCTTCCAATTGTGTGTACACGTTTGTGTGTGTGTTCTCACGAGACTGTCTTCCATACCTGCGGGTGGCGCTTCACTGTGTTCATAAACGCTAAAGATAACAATATTACAAATGTCGTCATTGTTTTCCTGCAACTGGTATCTACGTATTTAATTACTGTTTGAAATGTTACAATGCTCAGTGCAATGTGCTGAGTTTTTACTGTAGCGTCCCGACAGAGGTACACAGCAGGTACAAAGCAATTCCGAATTGAAGTGATGGATTTGGGAGAGATTTTCTCCCAAATTCCACTTTGATTACATGAATTTGAATTGTGGTTGGAGACAAAAAGTAGAAAGTAAAATTGCAATCAAATTTCAATAAAAGGAAATATGATATTACAGTAATCCAATTGATAATTATAGTGTGCTTTACAAATACATATAATTACTATGAATGTCATGTACACATATTTTAATTACAATAAAGTCAGCAAACAATTACAAATAAAAGCCGATTGTAAATGTCAAATTATGGATACTTTTGGAAAAAGACTTCATTTCCCAGAATAAAGAATTTCTCTGAATTGCAAAGGATTCACTGTCATTCCAGTTCAACATTCTGTCACGATGGAGCCCTATTCAATTAAAGTTCCAATTTTTAAATTAATTGAATTACAATTACAAATACGGAACTTTGCACAAGCCTGGTCTTCCCCCCCCCCCCCCCCACACACACACACACACACACACCACCACCACCACACACACACCCCCACGCAACACTTTCCTGTTTTCAAGCTGTCAAAATCTCCAACTGTCATGCCAGATATTTTGAAGATGTTTCAAAAATTGACTTTTTTCTGGCCGCACGGTGGCTGAGTGGTTAGCACATTGGCCACACAGTCAGGAGATCTGGAAGACCTGGGTTCAAATCTCCGTTGGGCATCTCTGTGTGGAGTTTGCATGTTCTCCACGTGCGTGTGTGGGTTTTCTCCGGGTACTCCGGTTTCCTCCCACATTCCAAAAACATGCATGTTATCTTAATTGGTGACTCTAAATTGTCCATTAGAGTGTGAGTGTGAATGTTTGTTTGTCTATATGTGCCCTGCGATTGACTGGCGACCAGTCCAGGGTGTACCCCGCCTCTTGCCCAAAGTCTGCTGGGATAGGCTCCAGCATCCCCGTGACCCTAATGAGGATAAGCGGTATAGAAAATGGATGGATGGATGGACTTTTTTCTGTTACTAACTAAATTAGTTTTTTTGGAAAGTAACTAGTAATAATAGCAAGGTAATTTTTCAAAATGTATTGCCCAACACTGCTGGTTATTATTTTGGGCAAGTAGTCAAGCAGATGTGTGTGTTTGTGGTGAATCCCGTAAATCCAGCAGACTCGTGTAAACAGCGTTTGCTGATGTTCTTCACCATTAACTAGTACCTGAAATCAACATGTGCCTGCATGCACAGAGAGGTGATTCATCCGTGTTCGTGTACTTGTCGGGAAACGAGCAGTGATGCCGGCCTGCCTCGCGGCTTTTTGACGGCCGAGACTCTGCAAGCATTGCTAGCGGGGGGCGCTAGCAGCGCCATGACTAATCACCCTGACTGCAGCAGAAAGCTGCGCTCTCCTTGGAGCTCCCAGCGCATGCTAAGCTAACAAATGGGACCAGTCACCTGGGAGCTAATGGAAAAACTTTCTCCGTTTGGCCTCGAAAAACACTGAAGTCACAAACAATAAGATGGGCAAAACTCTCAATGCCCGATTCCTGTTCAGTCCTTCCAACCCTGCATCCTTGTCTCATCCGACTTCCATGACTCTGATGTTCATTTTGTCAAACTTGGTGAAAGTTTTCTTCAAGTCACTGCTTAACATGAAAAAATAAGTTGTTGTTTTCTGATAAACTGCTTGGGACCGACCGAAATGAAATCAATGACAGACATAAATAATACAGAAGCTTTGTGGGGTTATTTGATTGGATTAGACCAATGGAGGCCCCACCCCTTTGTGTCTACTCAGTGTACGCTCTATTAACAGCTAGAGGATAAACACATTTAATAGAAATTCATCACACACACACGGCCAACTAGTTTATGAGATTAATAGGCTATGAATGACTAATATGACCCCCCCCCCATATTAACGAGATGAGGAGCAATTTGTATAATTATAGATTTCCGGCATCTAAGCACATTTTCAGAGCGCCGCAGCTTTCTGAAGGCTTTTGATTGCGTATTTACGTACGCGCTCCCTCGCCTCTCGCAAGGCGACTTTGAATTATTCATCTCTTTGTTCCACTGTGGAATATTTCACCCTCACATTTAGGAGTCATTTGTTCATAGGGGGAGGCTGGGGGGGGCTTCTTTACATCATCATCATCACAACCAGGAGTCACTTCTTCAAACACACAGCTTGTATTTATTACGTGTCTGAACCGCTTCATTGACCCCACCCACAAAGTGTCTAGTTTTACCTTCAACAGAAAAGGTGGAGTCGCAACTAAACCCCTTAAAAGAGAAAGACAGAGGATACTGTGGTGCATGTTTCCTTCTCAAATACTAGTAAGAATGTTCCTTCTTTTGTCTCGTCGACAGGTCCCAGGGAACTTTCTGGAACCGGGTCTTGTTGATATCCAACAGTCTAGCCCTGTCCAAGCCCCCCTGGTGGCCCCGGTTTCAGACGACTCGTGGGAATGGGATGAGACAGACATGACAATCACAGAATCTCAAGAAGTACCAGAACCCGACCTCACGCACAACCTTCCCACTTCAGACAGCATTTTGACAAGCCAGAATCCTGAGATCACATCCCAAATGTTGCCCCCTGACAACAAACCGATCTACCAGGTCTACAGCCTCCACGCGGTCGAGTTTGACAGTCCTCACACGTTTTCAAAGGTGGCCAAGAGGAAGCAGCGTATTTTCCAGAAGAGTCTCAGTAAGGACTCCACTTTCTCCTCCATGGAGTCTCTCCCGGACCTCCTGGGTGGGCTTATGCCAGGCAAGCGAGGAGGAGCGAGACCTTTGGGCTCTCAGAGAGAGGGGGGCAGGGAAAGCGGCCAGTCTTCTTGCAGTCGTCCATCAGAGAGCGAAAGTGGGATTGTTAGCGATGGAGGAGATACTGAGACTGTGACCACAAACTGTGTCATCCAGGGAGATGAAGAGGAAGAAGATGTTACTGTGACGCTGCTCAAAGATGACCAAAGAGGAGGCAGACCCCAAAGAAGAATAGAAGATGAAAGGAAGTTTAGCTACAAGACAGGAGGAATCCTGATTAACGGAGCACCATCTGACTCGGACCATCATGCAGCCAAGCCTCTTCGGACCTGCAGTGGTTTAGATACGCCTCCTGCCCTCCAACACCTGACCTCCAGTCCTGTCTTATTTCAGGGCTCCTCCCTGGAGTCTCTCCTGGCTCTGGGCTTGGAACTGTTCCCCTCCAAAGAACTTCTTCATCGCAGCGCCTCTTTGGAGAGCGGTCTAGCTCCGTGTCACAGCGTTGACAGTGACAGCTGCGCAAGTCACGCCAGCCTCGTGGAGCTGGACTTCGGCCAAATGAGAGAGGAGGACCACAATGATGACCAGGGTGATCTCGAAGACCAGAAGATTGGTGAAGGATCTCAAGGAGAGCTGAGCAGAAGAACACTTGACCTCCTAAAGCGCCTGGAGAACATTCAGAGTCCACTGGTAGCCAAGATGACGCGTAGCGTGTCCGATATGACGCTTGGAAGCAGCTCTCCACTCCGTCGTCAACTTGTAGCTTCTCCTTCTTTTGGAGGCCGACATGCGGCACTCTCACAAAGTTCACGCAAGGCGCCACCATTCCTCATCAACGAGAGCTCAGCTTCGCTAACAGAGTTGAGCAGCACTGAAGACTCCTCTCTGGCTTCTGAAGACCTAACCGTGCTCCCCAATCAGAGGAACCTTCTTCTGGATCAGACCTTGGTGACAAGGACCAAGCACAACTACTCAAGGAAATGCTGCAAGAGGAGCAGCCAGAGAGAGGAGGCAGACGCCCTGAGCTTGAGCATGGTGGTCAATGTGTCTTGCACCTCCACTTGCACTGACGACGAGGACGACAGCGACCTCTTGTCCTCCTCCACCCTCACCCTGACAGAGGAGGAGCTGGGAGTGCGGGATGGAGAAGAGGAAGAGGAGAGGCTGACACCTGCTTCGTCTGGGAACGAGGAGGACGAGGATGAGGACCCAATGGATGACTCCTACATGGAGTACATGAAGAAGGAACTGCAGGGTTGGGTCCGACCTACTCGTACCTTTTCTTTGTCCTCCTCAAAGACAGAGGAGGGCCTTCAGGATGAACTTCAGTGTGGGAGTAACCTCACCTCTTCAGAGCAATGTCATCTCCTAAACTCTAGCCACCTAAAGGAAGAAGAGAAGAGGGAGCAGCAGGATGCGCAGGAGAACCTCAGGAATGCTCCAAGGAGCTTCATCAGCCACTTTGTGGATGACCTGGAAAACGGTAATATAGAGCAGAGCTGTTTCAGTGTGAAAGACCAGGATGACCAGCTCCTCCGAGAGGAGTCCAGTGTATTCACAAAGAAAGGAAAACCCCTCAGGGAGACGTACACCTTTTCCAATGTCTTCATCCCCACAGATTCAACAAACCAACTTGCTTCATCTCCGTCCTGTGAGCTCCTCACATCAGCCTCCTCATTGGTGGGACAGCTAAAGGGGGAGTTACCCTGCCAGAGCTCTTCCTCCTCGCCCCTATTGCCACACCTGAACCACCAATCACATGACCGACAGTCACATGACAGGCCTGGCGTCCGGAAGGCCATCACCATCCAGGAGAAGTTTAAGTTTTCCTCTCTGGTGATGGAGAGGAGCAGGAGCGAGGTCAGAGACAAAGATTTCTGCCTCCCTACTAAAAAATTGAAAAGTTCTTACTCTTCTTGCTGCCAACACCACACCTCACACTCACCCTCCTCACCCGCCTCACCCCAGCCAGGCGGGAAGGAGGCCGTGCACGACTTTGTCATGGAGATCCTGGAAATGGCCAGGAGGGGCAATGACATTCCCACAGAACTAAAGCAGACTGACAAAAAATCCGACTTTGACCGCCGACCAGCCGTCTTAGCACAGATAAGAGACAAGGTAACTCGTGCACACACACACGCACGCACACACACACACACATGACATGTTTTTGACATTGTAAATAATTCATGTAAAATAAAGAATAATTGGATGCGCTTGTTGATATTTCGGAATCTTTTTGTGATGGATGAAGTTTTGTTTAGCGTCATACTTTGTACGTTTCAAGGACAAATGAATAGAAAAGTAAAAGATGCTCACTGATTTGCACTAATTGAATCACCCGCGTGACAAAGTTAGCGTGTTTATTTCTTATCAGCCGCTCTTCTAAGAGTGTCAACGAGTTGTTTAATATGCAAACAGATGTCGTGATTTTTCTCCACGGCTTCATGTGATGTTAGAAGTAATGATGCTCAATTGAAGAACTTTTAGGAAAGTGATGTTTTGCCTTTGGACTTCCTGCAGGTGCTGGAGCATTCCCACCAGCCTCTGCAGCTGCGTAAAGGAGATTTCTATTCCTACTTGGCGCTCTCCTCGCACGACAGCGACTGCGGCGAGGTCACTCAGTGCGCCGAGGACAAGAGCGCCACGCCGGCGCCTTACATCATCCCAGCATACGCCACGCCCACGCAAGGCCTCAGCAGCCCAGAACCAGACGCAGACCCCAGCCAGAGAGCTTCTCAGACATCCTCAACTCAACGTGACGACAAGCTCTGCCCTTTTGACTTGAAGTCACATGATCGTCTTGTGACAAGACGCTGCCCCACTCTTCCCCAAAGCCCATCCGACATCCGGGATGAGGAGACCCTTTTTCCAGCCTGCACGGAGGAGGTTTACCTGGGCCCACCCCTCTGCTACAGCATGCCTCCCACCAAAAAAACACCAAAAGCGTCTCTCCTGACATGTCACAGAGGGTCCGATCCAGAGCCTGTCCAAGAGCCTCTTTACAGCTCCTTCTCCATCAGCTCCTCCCCAGCCGAGACTTCCTGGTCTGGTTCTTGTAAAGACCCGCATCTCCTCGGTGATGTCGCCGGCGGTGTGGGAGCATGGTGGGAGGAGACCATTCCTCCTAATGAGGCTCCTTCTTATCTTCATCCCCTGATAGACTCGCCCTCGGCAGCACGCACTAAAGCGCTTGAATCCAATATTGGCGCCGTAATGACCAAGATAAGTGTCGGCGGAGCTGCTACAAATCCCTCAAAAGAGCCGGCCGCTGCCGCTGCACGTATTAATCCCAAAATGAACTGCTGGCCGATGAAAGAGGCTGATAGAGTGGCGGGGGGGGGGCCTGGAGAGGCGGACGCTCGCAGCTTCAAGCAGCCGGAGGCGATGTCGAGAGGGCGGCGTGGCTCACGACAGGAAGCCAAGATGACGGCCGCAACAGGGGCCAAGCAGGTTCGTATTGTGGGTATTAGCCTGATCCTCAGCCCTCTGCTCCGGGTATTAGTCTCAGCCCATCCCCTCTCTGTGTGTCAATGTAATGAGGCCGCGTGTAGTCTTCTCTTTTCCATTTCACAGCTCACTAGGACACCCTGATATGCAAAGTACACACACTACACACTTTTACAATCTACAGGTGGCTTATTCAGTGAAAATGTTAAAATACATCAATAAATGTATAAATACATAAAGAAATAGTTATTAGAATAACATAAAACTTCAAAGACACATATTTGCAAAACAAAGCCTTAATATGAGAAAAGAAAAACATTGTACTACTACAAAAGTAATCTTTTTTTTATTTATTGAGTTTTAAGACGTACACAATTTGAATAGGCCAATTATGTATCTTTAAGTAATACTTTTTTATGAGAAAATGCTTTTGTATGAGAAAAAAAGTTATACTGTAAACAATTGTACAACCAAAAACATTGGACTATGATGAGAAAAAGTAATCTTTTTCATGAGAAAATACTGCAAAAAAAGTGTTAAAATAACAAATAATTCCATAAATACACAGAAAATGAATGACCTTGAAGTAAACACAGTATATTGTGGATAAATAAATCCTGGATCTGAATTATAAATGTAATTTATGTCCTCCATCCTTTGTCCCTTCCTCCTCTGCTCCCTAGCCTCCCCCCTCCCCCCTCAGGTGTTAATGCAAGGTGGGATTTGCAGACGTCTCACTTTAAGGTCCACGGAACAACATCAGCATAATTACTAGCAGTCGGATTTAATTAGGATTCATCAGCCTTCATTCTGTCGCTGAATTAGCGTGTTTGTGCTTTTTTGTAACTTTTCTATTTCCTCATGCAAATGAGACCACGCAACCTTGCTAGCTTTAGCAACTATAGGGTCTTTTTTTCGGCCTCTTTGCCTGTTTCCTGCGTTTTTTTTATTTTTTATATTACATAAAATTCTCTTAGAGAATAATTAAGTGTCTATCTAGTATTTATGTGTCTATCCATATCTATCTATCTATCTTGTAATGGCAGTGATTATCATTACATTCATTAAAAAGTGTTCTCAAAATAATGTTGACAATAATATTGTTTGTCGGCAGTAATCTTTCAGACAATTATCGTCTAGCAAAATGTGTTATCATGACAGGTGTACCACATATGTTTATATTAGACAAAAATATGTACAGTTCTCTTTTTTTTTTTTTTGTCCAGCATCATAACAGCTGAATGTGAGTCAAGCTGCCTTTAAATGCTGAGCAAAATTGCTTTGCCAAGGGAAACTTCATAATCCATATGAGTCTCCCTTGGCATTTGACTGCGCTTATTATGAATTTTGTTGCGCCACATTTCGATCCCGGACCTGACCTGAAAAGGGACGGGTGGGGGGCGGGGTGGGGGATATAAGAAAGCGTGCAGAAGAACCTCACAAACATATTTCAACCATATTATAAACAAGTTTCCTGCATATTAATGACGGCCACGTGTCCTTACAGCAGGACTATGAAACACGTTGACTCATGGCTTGTTTCCGCTGGGGAAGTTTGTTCTGAAAGGCCTGATGCTCTTTTGGCTTTCATTTGCAGCTTTCTCGTCATCTGTTGCTTCGTTTTCATTTCTTCCACTTTGCCTCATGACGCTGAATGTACCTCTTTTCTTTCTCGCTAGGTCAGCGCTGTCAGTCACACCCTCAGGGCCTCCCAGGGGCGGAGCCAAATCCCCATCAGACCGCCTGTCTCCAGGATGGGGCCAATTAGAGTAGGTCCACTGTTAAATCCACGCTGCATTGAGGAAGGACAAGGTTCCTTTTGGGTTTTTTGTTAACTTTTTCCCTCATTGGGTCTCCCAACCGTGAGGCAGACTCTTGCTGATGACAGTGTGTCAAAGAAAAGGAAAGTGAAAGAGAAATGAGACATGGTAGAAGGTGGAGAAATCAACATTGGTTGCATGCACGGTCCAAGCCGCTCAAATATTGTGGCTATCATGAAAGATAAAAATGGTATCTTTGAACATTTGAAAAGATCTGCTCAGCAGTCTCAGCAAGGAAGTCCAGACTTCCCGGTCCCCAGCCACCTCCTGCAGTTCCACCGGGAGGACACTAAGGCGTTCCCAGGCCAGCTGTGAGACATAGTCCCTCCAGCGTGTCCTTTGTCTGCCCCAGGGCCTTGTCCTGGCTGGGAATTCCCTGAACACCTCACAGGGGAGGCGTCCAGGAGTTAATCCGGACTAGATGCTAAAGCCGCGTCAATGTGGCTCTTCTCAATGTGAAGGAGCAGCGGCTCTACTCTGAGCTCCTCCCGGATGACTGAGTTCCTCACCCTACTTCTTAGGGTGAGTCCAGACACCCTACGGAGAAAATTCATTGACACTTCTATCCGCGGCCTCGTTCTTGGACCCATAGCTCGGTCGGGGTGGGAACATAGATCCATTTGTAAATGTGCCTCTGGCTTGTGGCTCAGCTCTCTCTTTACCACGACGATCCGATACAGTGATCGCATTTCTGCAGATGCTGTCGACCTCACGTTCCAACCATCCCTCACTCATGAACAAGACCCGAAACACCTCGGGCAAGACCTCACTCCCAACCTATAGGGTGCAATCGATCCTCAAATTTGGAGGGGCTGAGTCTCATCCTAGAAGCTTCACACTCAGCTGCTAACTGCCCCAGTAAACACTGAAGGTCACAGCCTGATGAGGCCATCAGGACCATATCATCCGCGAATAGCAGAGAAGACATCCTAAGGCCACCGAACTGCACCCTCTCGATGCCGCGCCTAGAAAGTCTGTCCATGAAAGTCATGAACAGAATCAGTGACAAAGGGCAGCCTTGGCGGAGGCCAACGTTCACCAGAAACAAGCTCGATTTAATGCTGGCAATGCGAAGGAGGCCAATATCCTGCCAGTATCCTTATTTACGCCCCTAATTACGAGTCACTATTTTTCTGTCACTACTGCTGTACACCCTGCCTCTCATCGCATACTTATAGTCATATGACTGCCTTAAAACGTTCACAGAATGGCAACATGCAGTCCCCCTTTGCACCCGCATGTTGCACTACCACGGTGAGGGTGGAATGGTGGACATTTATCACCCGAAAGAGTCGCCACTTAGCGCAAGGGGAGGGACTTTCTAGAGTAATTGCAATGGACCATTGAAAAGGAGAGGAGAAGAAGAAAATGGATGAAAGTACGTGCGCAACAGAAGTATCCGTTTGGGAATTGGTCACAGTATGTAAACATAGGACAGCGCCACTGGCTACTTTCCCCAAACATGTCTAGCATGTGCAAACACACCTTCTATTATAAAAACATCATATCTAAACTGGCGCTTTTTGCCCCTCGCCTCCCCCCAAACACAAAATAAAATCAACCAGAAAACCGAAGTACACGAACAAAGACTACCTGTGTGCGTGTGTGTGTGTAGTGGCTGGCCTATGGGCCCCTCCAGGGCTGGGTAAACCTCAGTGCCCCCTCTGCTCTATACACACACACTCACACTCACACCCCTCAGGGCAGGGCACACTAGTCCTCTAGAAGCTCTGACAGCTGCAGGTTGTTGTTCACGTGCATTATCTCTCTCTCTCTCTCACACACACACACACGCACACACACAGAGGACAAAGCTGCATACACACTGGCATGACACATGCACATGCGTGCACGCATCATATCAGTGATGCATGCAGCTGGTGCTGACCCCCATAGGGTGTCCCAATCTAAGCCCACCTGTTCACACACATGCGCACACACATGCGCACACACAGGCTCAATTAAAGCAATGCTGAATGCTGCTCATGATGTGCTCTGTGACCCACACGCACACACACACACACACACACACACACACACACACACACACGCATACAACAGACTAAGGGAGTGTTGAGGTTTCATCGTGTTCATAAAGTTTGAATTTGCAAAAGAGCAGAAAAATAACAAACATATATAAGTGTTAGTAATATTTATTGATCAGTTTGTATGAATGGATTGATTGACCTATTGTGGACAGATTCTAGGTCAGTTTAGTGACACATTTAATTGTCACGTATCCATATACTGTATAGGGTAGTGTATGGTTTACACATTACCTAATACCTGGGCCAAAGCGGTACTTTTGAAATGGTTCTGATGCTTAAGCGGTGCCAGAAAAAGTACTTCAAAAAAAGGAAACCATACAAATAGTTTTTATGGAATTTAACAGAACAGAAAAGTCATTTCAGTACTTCCAGTAATATGAGAACTAAGTCATGAATTCTCCGATATGAGGTCAAATCCACACTGAATGGTTATAGTTATGATACAAAACACATTGCGGAAATAAATGTACACTACAATCCAATCCACACAGTTGGAGCAAAAATTGATTATTGATACACAATCGTGGCGATATGATACAGGAGTTCCGACGATGTTTGGTTTGTTCGGTGAATCCCGCATGCAAGATGTTATAACTTGTGCAATATCACATTCAACTGCTTGGCTGAGTCAGCATCTTTTCAGGTAAAGTACCGAACATTTTAGCTAGCTGAATGAACACTGTTCTCGCCCGGGAAAGGGTGGAGTGCCATCTCCGGGTCGGGGATGAGGTCCTGCCTCAAGTGGAGGAGTTTAAATACCTCGGGGTCTTGTTCACGAGTGAGGGAAGGATGGAACGTGAGATGGACAGGCGGATTGTTGCGGCGTTTGCAGTGATGCGGACTGAAGAGAAAGCTGAGTCAAAAGGCAAAGCTCGGGCATCTGGTTAGGATGCCTTCTTGGGGAGGTGTTCAGGGCACGTCCAACCGGTAGGAGGCCTTGGCGAAGACCCAGGACACGTTGGAGAGACTATGTCTCTCAGCTGGCCTGGGAACGGCTGAAGAGCTAGACAAAGTGGCCGGGGAGAGGGACGTCTGGGCTTCCCTGCTTAGGTTGCTGCCCGCGCGACCCGACCTCGGATAAGCAGAAGAACATGGATGGATGGATGGATGGATGAACACTGTTCAGTAATACAAACATTCAATACAAGAATGAAATCAAACAGTCATAAACCGGAAGGGCCGTTGCAAAGGAGGGAGAGACGGACTTATAGGAGAAGTGTAAAAAAGCACGACACTCCTTAGTTGTCACTGTCTATTTCTTAGGAGCAGATCCTTTGGCATGTTTAACAATACCACCTTTATCCTTCATGATGGTCGCGGCTTTTGAGCATTCCAATGTGATTTCTCCACCCTCTGAGGATTTTACCATGTCTACTTTCCCTTCACCTTTCACTTTCTTTTTCTTTGACACAGCGCCTTTAGAAGAGTCACGCTTGGGAGACAATGGCAGGAAAATAAGTTCATTAAAGAGAACAAAAGGTTCTTTTCAGTGGTCCTTCCTCAGTGTAACAATGTATTTACTGCATCAATGTTGGTTTTCAGTTTGCATCGACACACGTGATGATGTCATCAATACCAATATGAATACATATCCATATCCTTTTCCTGACCCGCCTCTTTTTCTCCCCATCCCTCCAGAGTGGACCTGCGGGAGGCGCAGCGATCCAAATCCAGCCATGAGGAGACCTCCGATGATCTTCACGGCCGGAGAGCGTCCTCCGGTTACACGGACTTGCAAACATCTCTAAGACACACACACACAATGGTGGCGTTGAAGAAGAAGACAAGCAAGTTCTTGACAATGACGAAGAAGAATGTTGACGAAGGTGTGAAGAGAGGAACAAGTGTACGGACGGAGACGTGACCACGTGACCGCGTGACATGGCGAGGCATAAAGGATGATGTGAAAGTGTAAAGCAGAAGGCAGCGGGAGACAAAAACAATGTTTTCATCTATGCAACACGACCAAAGCAGCCATGTTGCGTGTGGGATGGCGGCGTGCGAGCGTGCGTGTTTCTGTTTGGCGTGAGCGTGGCTTCCAAGCCTGGAGCGTGTATCCGTGCCTTGCTGTGTGCCGACATCCTTTTAGGACGCAGACGAACGCTGGATGCGAGGTTGACGTGCGCTACTGTACGTTTGTAAATCCGGGATGTTCTGTGTGTGTTAGCGTAGCCACGTGCCCTTGTTAGCATTAGCGTCACGAGTGGCCTGCATGAGTCCTGCTAACTGCTAGCTAACAATGTTCATTCGTTGCAAGACGTGTTGTTTGTTCTTTTGCGTAACACTCTGGGACAGCAAGTCCAAGATGTCTGATTGCTAAATCAGAAGGCGGTGCCGTTATTCCTCTTGTACCTCCTCATCCTGGGAGAGGCATGCTAAGCTAGGCTAATATTCAATAAAAATAATCGTTAGCATGGATTGTCATTTGTCTTTCTTGTGTCTTCTGGTTTCGGAACCAACGGCACGCTGGGCTACGTTATTAGTCAAGCCGAGCAGCTAGCGGCCTGCATCAGAGCTGCTAAAGCCAATTCAAATTGCTACCATTTGCATCCCCGGGAAATGAAACGTTATTTTTAAATAACGCAACCTGTCCTGCACATTGATTGGATTGCATAGCTAATAAAGACTAAAGACTTCCAAGATTCTTTTAAAACACTGAAAAAATGGCGTCTGTTGCCTGTTCTTGATTCCTCAAATGAAACTTCAGCATGAAATTCTCGTGTTACTCCTTCTCCTTATTTTCTGTAAACAACAACCGAGTTAATGTGACACAGGGGTGCCCGAAGCTTTTCCACCGAGGGCCACGTATGGAAAAATGAAAGATGCAAGGGCCACTGATGCAGTCATATACTCCTTTTTAAAAGTCATATACTATTTCAAGCAAAGCTTTGCCATATGGCTGCAAAAGTCCTCAAATGAATAAATGGGTGCAAAGTAGTAGAATGAACTTCACTCTGCTGTTTTTTTATGGTTTGCTATTTTTTTTTCCCCCAAATACTAAATGTTCTTTCCAAAATTTTATTCCCATAATATTTGGACTTTTATTCTTCTAACATTCTAACGTTTTCCCAACCTAATTTTCTAATAATGACAACTTCATTGTTACAAAAATATTATCGTATTGTATTTTCACTTTAATATTAGACGTTTATGCAGTTAGATCTTTTTTCTCATAATGTTATGACTTTAGTCTCCGAAAATTAGATTTTTCATTTGAACGTTAAACGTTTTTCTCTAATATTTTGCCATTATTCTCAAAAGATTACTGCTGTTTTTTCATTTGTGCATTTTTTTAAAAATTTTGCACATTTTTCAGTTTTCTTTGTAACTGAGTTTATTACAGGGGTGTGACGATCCCTTAACTACATCCATGTATCGATTTATATTCCTATGACGCAACTACATGGATCTGTGTTTAGCAAATTGCCGTTCCAGATGACATACTGTGTATCGATCTAACATCCTTTTAAAGGTAATCAATCGATTGAATTGATAGCTGGAAATTGAGGCTGATGTGGATGTGTGTGTTTTTTTAGCACTATTATTGAGTAAAACTTTAAAATTTACTTGTGTAACAGTTTGATTTAGCATGAGTTAATTAGTCATAATTAGTCTTTTATGTTACATTGTTATTTTTGTTAAATATAAAAATATTAATATTAGTAAAATATTAGTAAATATTAATTATAATAGTAAATGACATTACTAATAATATTAGTAAAGTAATATTTTGACTTTATTCTTGTAAAATTAGTCTTCTTGTTTTTGTTTTTTTAGAATGTGCTACGCAAAAGAGACAAGGGTAAAATCTCATTTGTTTTGATTATGTTTATTTTTTTAATACATTTTTTAACCGCTATGATGCTTAATGTCAATCTGTTATTAGCATAAACCTCATGTGGCCATCCTGGCATTTGCTAATGCTATGCTTGTTTGTTTCAGTGTTTAAAATACATCCATCTATCTGTCTGTCTGTCTTCACTTCCCTGCTGAGTATCTTTAACATTTCATTTCCTCTTTATGTCTTTTTTCTGGTTTCACGCTGTACAAAAAAAAAAGCATCGTTAACAACAAATTCTTTTGTCCTGCCCTCAATCAGCCTCATTCCCGCCTCCCGCCTGCCAACCTGGTGATGAGAGTGGACACTTTGTCGTCTTCATCATCATCTCAATGACCTTGTTGTGACAGATGAACGAATGAATGGAGATGTACTTTCACATCACAAAGCCTCTTAATGTGCTCCTGATTGAAGGAGACGCGCATCACATTCCCAAACCGATCCTATTACTTGTTTGGAGAAAAGAAGACGTGGCCTCCCGCCGCATATTCATATCAACACCATTATGGTTTTATTAACATTTGGTTCGGTACCCGTACGATACACATCGAGCGCGGGACAGGAAGTGTTCATGGCGCCACGAGTCTACTCAGCAAACGAATTTGTCTGTGAGAAGCCAGAGCTTAACAAGCCTCTTCCATGGTTAATGTTTCCCGTTTGGGAACACTTGTCCTTCCAGGGGAAGAAACAAAGACTAGTGGATCATTGAAATTGCTTCGGTAGAGATGGAGAACGGGGCTACAAGCTAGAACTCTTCATACTACTATTCAGCTTTACTTGACTACACACAAAATAATCATTCACACTTTTCAAACTCTCATTTTCGCACTTTCCAAAAATAAATGATTGGGTTTTTTTTTTACTTAAGAACAAGATTAAAGTGGGAATATTATGAGAAAAAAGTTATTGTCAGGAAAAGTTTTTGACATTTTGAAAAGAAAATATAGATAAAAAGCGGGAATTTGTCCCACTGTATGACGGTCCTTGAACGCACCTTCTTTGTACTCACACGCTGCATGACTATTATACTGTACTGTATTTGCACCCTTTTTCTTTCCCCTCATATTTGCTCCCAAATGCTTATACAATGCAGGAATGCATAAAGGTAAGAACCTTACTGAGTGCTAATGTGGATATTTGTGGTACACAACTTCTCTGACAAGCCAACTCCAGGTGGATGGTGATTTTGTATTCATTTAGTGCTGTTAATTTGATGTTGTGCCTGTTGTAGTTTTGCACAAACTAAATAAGTTCAATTAGATGGCCATAATGTACGTACAATCGCTATAATGCTAGTGTCAATGGCATAGCATTAGCTGGCGCCCCAAATAGCTCTCATCAGCTATGTTAGCAGTTCAAAGCAAAACAAGAGAGGTCTTGCATCTAAAAACACTTGTTTGTTGGGACACTTTATGCCAAAGTGCCACAAAGTAGGATTTGATATTACTAAACAGAATATTTTTGCAGTTAGATCTAATAATCTAATCTAATCTAATCTAATAATTTACCCCAAACCACACAATACACAGAAAAAAACATAATCAAAACCAGTAGACATAATCAGACAAAATTTGCCATTTAAGACATAAATACGAGTCATCGTGGATTCAGAGTGGAGTTTTAGCTTCACTATGGTCCATGTTATTATTATGATTATGACGACTATTATTATTATGAGGTTATTTTTCTGCCTGTTGGGCGATAAATAATGATAAAATAAGAAAAGCAGGTTTAGTGCATGGTGACACCTAGTAGATTACAGTTTATCAACGCCTTGTATTGCCTCAAACTGTACTTGTATTCTATATTGTAGTCCATTTACAACATTTGGTATGCTTGAAAATACTAAGAATGTGTAACATTTGTTTAAATATGCATTTTCTGGAACTAATAATAGACCGTAGTCAATCACAAAACAGCAAACTATTTTTTCATGAATTTTTGAAAACCAGAATAGGGTGAAAGAGCAATTTTTAAAACGTGATGAAGCAAGGAACAACTGTATTATTACTATTATTATTATTATTATTACTATTAGCACACCTCCTTGGCACAGTATTGATGTTTCATGCTTTTATATTTATGTTGTAAAATATTTCATGTTTCATGTTGGCCTCACAGTCAGGAGGTTCAGAGTTCGAATCTCCGTTGGGCATCTCTGTGTGGAGTTTGCATGTTCTCCCCGTGCGTGTGTGGGTTTTCTCCGGGTACTCCGGTTTCCTCCCACATTCCAAAAACATGCATGTTATGTTAATTGGCGACTCTATATTGTCCATTAGAGTGTGAATGTGAATGTCCATTAGAGTGTCTGCCCTGCGATTGACTGGCGACCAGTCAATCGTAGTAACCCAAAGTAACTTGGGATAGGCTCCAGCATACTCGCGACCCTAATGAGAATAAGCGGCATAGAAAATAAATGAATGAATGAATGAATAAAAAATACGATAATGTTTAGTATGTATTGTACTGTAGTCACTTAAATTACTTGTGATTTCTTTAATCTGTCAAAACTCCTTTCCCTCCTCCTCCATCAAGCCCGCCTCGCTTAACCTGAAGGTTTCATTTATTATTATTTATCATTGATTTTATTATTGGGGTTTTTTAGCAATCTTGTGAAAAAAAAATCTACTATAGGTGATGTTGGCCACTTTTTCAGTCATCCTCCCATCCTTCAATTCTAGTAGGCAACCCAATTGTTACATCGCCTCGTTTCAGACATGACAGCTGGCGTTCCCACATTTTTATGTAGTTATGGAGCCAAAAAACATTTGTAATGTAAATGTAAGTAAACGCCAGTTCCGGTGTCTACCGGAAGTTTCGCCCATAATTCACGCAAAGGCTCATGGGGGCTAGGAATATGGTGGATACAAGCTTGTTTTCTGGGAGAAACCCAGAAAGTGTTACTTGGTTATTATTTATTTCAGAAATGGTGTTATTTATTTCATTAAGAGTGATATTATTTATTTTATGACTGTTTTTTCTGTGAGGATCCAAGAAAGGGTTATTAATATTTGGTTATGTGTGGCTTTCTGGAAAACAGTACAGTAAATGTTTACCTTTAGGCCGCCCTGCCGATAGTCAAACTTTTTCCCATCAGAGAAGGGAAAAGTTATGTGCCCCTCACATGAAAAAGTTTGGGGACCCCTGATTTATACGGTAAATCTTCTCATAATGCGAAAATAGGAAATAATTTCTAGTGTGTATGTTTTTTATATGGAAGAAGATGACGTGCTGATCACTTGTCATAAGCAAGGTGGCGATGTGGTGCAGAGGGAGGCTGTGGGTGGATGGGGGGTCGTGTGTGTGGGAAGGGGGCATGATGTGTGTGGGGGGAGGGGTTGTCCTCTCATGACTGATAAGAGTGATGAATGAAAAAGCTTTTAAAGACAAATCAAAGGAGGAGATTTGACTTTTTGCAATTAACAAGATATGTTATTTTTTTGTGTGGCAAGAATGGAAATGGCTCTTAAGGTCGTAAAGGTCGAGCGCGTCCAAGCGTGGCGTCCCTGCAATTACTGCTCAGACTGCTGCCCAGGTGGGGGGTGGCTGGGAGTGGTGTGGGAGGGACGTTCGCGGCGCATTAATGCTTAATGTTGAAGAGATCACATCACGGCAGCATCATCATCATGTTTTCCTTGTCAGGATGAAGACAAGAAGAAAGACAATAAAATACATTTTTATTGGCATCATTTCTTTAAGGCCTACTTTACAAAAAACTTTATAAAACATATATTCTGTCTCACATAATCTTATCACAGCGCAAATAAAGTGAAATAATCTTACTTTGCCTACAAATATTTGCTCTTTTGTTTTCTTTTATTTTGAAATCCCGGCTTCCTGTTTCATGTTGTCTACTTCCTGTCTTTTTGTCTTTCTTTTAATGTGTACCAAACCTTCCATCCACCCATCCATTTTCTATGCCACTTATCCTCATTACGGTTGCAGGGGTATGCTTGGGCCTATCCCTGCTGACTTCGGGCGAGAGGCGGGGTACACCCTGGACTGGTCGCCGGCCAATCACAGAGCACATACAGACAAGGAACCATTCACACTCACATTCATACCTATGTACAATTTAGAGTCGCCAATTAATAGTGGCCTAACTATTCATTTTAGCAACAATTCGATTCGTACCACAATTTGTGGTTGCTGATTCGATTCACGGTCGATATTAATTCATTTAGAACGATACAATCCAAAATAATTCTGATACTTTAAAACGATTTAGGAACTTTTTAGCCAAAAAGTCAAACAATCCAACTGTGAAATAAGTAGCTGGATACTGGACAGTGGAGGTGAACTTTCCTAGATTCCCTTTGCTTTTTGTAAGCGAATCAGGTACACAATAATTATGGATATAAACAAAAAGGTAAACAACAATTCATGGCAAATACACTCACATTTTATTTGAATAAAGTACAACCAACACGTCCGGTTGGATTAACAAAGAATACATTAACAGGCCCTTCTCAATCCCACTGACATGCCTTCCGTAGAGGAAGCAGAGTCTGAGGATACGTACGTGGACAGTTCTATCACCGTGGCTGAGGTAATTGGGGTAGTTAAATCACTCCCCAGTGGCAAGGTTCTGGGGGTAGACGAGTTCCGCTCTGAATTCCTCAAGGCTCTGGATGTTGAGGGACTGTGTTGGTTGACACGCCTCTACAACATTGCATGGAAGTCGGGAACAGTACCTCTGGACTGGCAGACCGGGGTGGTGGTCCCCATTTTTAAAAAGGGTGACCGGAGGGTGTGTTCCAACTATAGGGGGATCACACTCCTCAGCCTTCCTGGGAAAGTCTACTCCAGGGTGCTGGAGAGAAGGGTACGACCGTTAGTCGAACCTCGGTTAGAGGAGCTGCAATGTGGTTTTCGTCCCGGTCGCGGAACACTGGACCAGCTCTACACCCTTGCAAGGGTACTCGAGGGTATGTGGGAGTTTGCCCAACCAGTCTACATGTGCTTTGTAGACCTGGAAAAGGCATTCGACCGTGTCCCTCGTGGTGTCCTGTGGGGGGTGCTCCGGGAGTACGGGATTGATGGTCCGCTTCTACGTGCCATTCGGTCCTTGTACAATCGAAGCAGGAGCCTGGTTCGCATTGCCAGCAGTAAGTCGAGCTTGTTTCCGGTGAACGTTGGCCTCCGCCAAGGCTGCCCTTTGTCACCGATTCTGTTCATAATCTTCATGGACAGAATTTCTAGGCGCAGTCAAGGTGTTGAGGGAGTCCAGCTTGGTGACCTTAGGATCTCGTCTCTGCTATTTGCAGACGATGTGGTCCTTATGGCCTCATCAGGCTGTGACCTTCAGCGTTTACTGGAGCGGTTTGCAGCTGAGTGTGAAGCTTCTGGGATGAGACTCAGCACCTCCAAATCCGAGGCCATGGTTCTCAGTCGGAAACGGGTGGACTGTACCCTCCGGGTTGGGAGTGAGGTCTTGCCTCAGGTGGAGGAGTTCAAGTATCTCGGGTTCTTGTTCACGAGTGAGGGAAGGTTGGAGCGTGAGATCGACAGACGGATCGGTGCAGCATCTGCAGTAATGCGGTCGCTGTACCGGACCGTCGTGGTGAAGAGAGAGCTGAGCCGGAAGGCAAAGCTCTCTGTTTACCGATCGATCTACGTTCCCACCCTCACCTATGGTCATGAGTTATGGGTCATGACCGAAAGAATGAGATCGCGGATACAAGCGGCGGAAATGAGTTTCCTTCGTAGGGTGGCTGGACTCACCCTAAGAGATAGGGTGAGGAGCTCGGCCATCCGGGAGGAGCTCAGAGTAGAGCCGCTGCTCCTTCACATCGAGAGGAGCCAGTTGAGGTGGCTCGGGCATCTAGTCCGGATGCCTCCCGGGCGCCTCCCTGGTGAGGTGTTTCGGGCATGCCCAGTCGGGAGAAGGCCCCCGGGAAGACCTAGGACACGCTGGAGGGACTATGTCTCACAGCTGGCCTGGGAATGCCTTGGTGTCCTCCCGATGGAGCTGGAAGAGGTCGCTGGGGACCGGGAAGTCTGGATTTCCCTACTAAAGCTGCTGCCCCCGCGACCTGGACCCGGATAAGCGGAGGAAAATGGATGGATGGATAGATATTAACAGGTTGAATGATTAATTCTGATAAAACATAACTAACTTACAAATTACAAATTTAGAGTCACCAATTAACCTAACATGCATGTTTTTGTAATGTGGGAGGAAACCGGAGTACCCGGAGAAAACCCACACACGCACGGGGAGAACATGCAAACTCCACACAGAGATGCCCAACGGAGATTCGAACCCTAATCACCTGACTGTGATATATTATTTTTGGCATATAACATATTGGTAAATATGTGTCTTTGGTTACAGATTTGTAATATAATTTTTGGTAAAATAAGTATCTGGTATGCCCTGTGATTGACTGGCAACCAATTCAGGCCCCAGCATACCCCCGCCACCCTATTGAGGATAAGCGGCAAAAAAATGGATGGATGGATGAAAGTATTTGGTAATATAACAATTTACTATTCATACAGAGGAGGCATACTTTAAATGTATTGAAATTATAGTCCAACTAAATAAATAGCTGGATACTGAACAGTGCAGGTGAAGTTTCCTAAATTCCCTCTGCTTTTTGTAAGGGAATCAGGTATAGATGAATTATGGATATAAACAAAAGTTCATGGCAAATACATTCACATTTTATTTGAATAAAATGCAACCAAAGCTTCAGGGTGAATTAAGAATAAATGAACAGGTTGAATGATTAATTCTGATAAAACATGACTAACTTTAATTCGATACCTCATTCGCTTCTCTAACCAAAGTATTAAGGAAGTTATTTTGCAATATCATGTTTGAATGACATTTCATGTGCATATTAGATATTAACGTGAATGAATATCCTACATACTGTAGCGTTTGCACAGACGCTATTGAAGCTACGAGGAGGTCTTTGATCAACACGCTTATCATTGCAAGAAAACATGGCACACACGCCAGAACAACAGTGGCTCCCAAACAATAAGCCCCCCATTCAACAAGAACACAAACATGCACAACCTTAACGCTCGCCACGTACCTTTTATCTTGTCCTGACGCTCCCATCCGTGAGTTTGAAAGGCTTCAAGTTGGACTTGACTTTGGACGCCGTTGGGCATCTCTGTGTGGAGTTTGCATGTTATTCCCGTGCGCGTGCGGGTACTCCGGTTTCTTCCTTTTTTCTAAAATTTTTTTTTTTTGTTTATTTGTTATTTTTAATTTTTCTATTGTTTTTATTTTTTTTTTTATTGTTTTTTTTTTTTCCTTTTTTTTTTTTGTTTTCTTTTTTTTTTTTTTTCTTTCTTCCTTCTTAATTTTTTTTGGTTTTGTTTCTTTTTTTCTTTTATCTTATTTTGTTTATTTGTTTTTTAAATTGTTTGTATTTTTATTTTTTTTTTTTTTTTTTTAATTGTTTTTTTATTATTTTTCAATCCCTAAATGTTTGATTAATATAATATCACTTATGTATTGAAGTCAATTATTTAAATTAAATAAATTAAGAATTATGAATATAATGGCCCAATGACCAGGACGTTTGGTCACCTTGCTGTAAACGCAGTTTTAGTGTAATATGAACGACAGTAAAAGGTGTAGTGTCGGAATCAAACAGGCTGCAGGGCGTCGGTCGCATTCAAATGTAGCAAAGCGTTTCTTTGTGTTGCTATCAAATGAAAATGAGATGTACGGCAAGCGAGGCACGTTGGCGCCTAACGACCTCCTGGTGGCACCGCGTGAAGCCTTTGCCCGCCCTAATGAGCGCCGCCGCCGCTTCATCATGGCCGCCGCCACTTCTCTTCTAGATGAGGAAATGGAAGTCGAGATTGAAAACAGACTCATGGGCTGATCTTCCGTTATTATGTTGGAAAGAAAAGTGCTGAGGTTGTTATAATCAAACACGCGTTCGATGATGGAGGTACACCAGGAAGGGGAGGAGTTTATCTGCTTTATGTGACCTTGCAACTTACTCCACTGCCGCACACGTTTGTCAGCGTTGCACTGCAGAGTCAAAAAAACGTCTGCACATGTGCAGGCGTGATGGGAAACTCGATTCCTTTTACTGACTTTTTAAGAGTCATTCACTTAAGAGAATCATTGGTCATTCAAAAATTGGTTTGGTCATGCTTGATGCCAGTCTTTCCAGGAGGCTAGTGGGAATGTTGCTCCAGGGGGCCTTCTGGACGACATCCACTGTCTGGAACTGATGTCCATTTTTGTAAACCTCCCTTGCCATCCATCCCCAAATGTTCTCAAATTGGATTTAGAACATACAGGTTATTCCTCTGGAAGAAGTGGTTTGTGAGGTGGCCTTGTGAACGACAGCGTTGTCCTGTTGAAAAAGCCAGTCGTTACCACACAGACAAGAGCCTTGAGGGATCCCTCCTCCACACAGACGGCGGTCGTTTGACGTCCATGCACAACCTGAAACTCCATTGTGCCATTGAAGGAAAAAACACCCCAGATCATGATTGGAGCCCCTCCACTATGCCGTGTGGAAAAGATCCCAGGTGGGATCTTGTCATGCCAGTAACATTGGAAGCCAAATTTTATTCTCACCAGTGAATAAAACTTTTTTCCACTTTTCAATGTCCCATGTTTGGCGCTCTTGTGCCATTTCCCAACAGGCACTTTTACGGCCATGAAGGAGACAAGGCTTTTGAATACAAAACCCTTCTCTCATGGGTGCAGTCTACTGGTTATTGGACTGCAGTCGGCACCAGTAACAACCTTCATTTAGGCTGAAGATCGCCCCATGTCATCGTCCCATAGCAGATTTATGCACTCAACACATCTCATTGCAACATGTGACTTATAAGCTTGAAGATGTGCAATGTGGCAACCTCTCATGAAAGTATCCTTTTAAGTTCTTCTCATCAAGGAATCAGTACAGCATGATTATTGTTTTCTAATACTTTCGATAACTAGATGCACTTGTGACACGCACAGCATGCTATGTACAGTATTGGATCAAGAAAAGTTCATGGACAGGTAAGCCTTCCCCACCAAACACATACACACGCACGAATGCAGCTTCAAATGTTAATGTGAATGAAATCTGTGATATTAAAATCGGAGAACCAGGCACGACAAAGGGCCAACACGTCGACAGCGTAAGGAGGCAGATGAACACGGACTCCTGGCCAACTAACAGACATCCGTGCCGTGTTCGGGCGCCCGTGCTAATGGCTAATCACGCGTTAGAATTGATGAACGAAAGGGAAGCAGGCTTCAACTCGAGCGACCCTTTCCAAGTTGACCAATCTCAATTTCTTTTTAATATAGCATAAGCGCAATAAATTATTAAAGAAACCTCAGCAGCAATGGCGCACTACGAGAGATCTTGCTGATTGTTTGCTTTTGCTATAAAGTCATCGTGATAGCATGAATACCTGACGGAAAATGTCATTGAATCCACAAATCCAAATTTTGACCAAAATTTGGGGTTTTATAGGCTTTGGTGCTAACTTTTGATCAGCCTGTTTCACCCTAATGGTTGCTTGCATTGAATTGCTGAGTCGAAATCTTTGCATTTCTTTTTGCATTTTGAAACTCTACCTTAAACTAAAGGACAACTGCGATTTTTTGGAATTTTGTCCATCATCCACAACCCCTATGTAAGCACTGAACATTGTACTGATATAAAACTTGGCAAAAACAGCTCATTACTGCACATGTGGGGAACATTTATTCTGAACAAAGACTTCACAAAGCGCCAATAACCCTGCATTTATAGTACATAACATGACATGCATATTAACCAAGCTACAGCGATATTGTTAGTATTACCATTGTTGCACCGATCGAACTACGTCACTGGAGCATACCACACACAGTAGCTACTAGCCGATTACACACTCGCCCGAGTTTGACTTTGGAAAAGTTACTGCTGGGTGTAGGCATAGGTGTTGCTGTGTGAAGTCAGTGAAAGGAAATTCCGCTTATGCTTTAAAGGACCCCAAAAACGCACGGCAAAATGGTTATCATGAATGTACCTGTTTTTACATGCTCACAACATGTATATTACACCACAAATCCTTTTTTCGTGTTTGCCCTAAGACTGCAAGGGAGGCTCAGATTCCCCTCAAATGTCAAAAAAAGTGGTCCATTATTGTGTGTACTGCTGTGTGTACATTTCAATGAGTAAATATGTGGTTCAGTCATTCAGTACTTGCACATCTCTAATGTAGTGTCTTATACTGTACAATGAGAGGATACCCTGTGGCATACATTGTGGTTGTTCCTTGTGTCTTTGTATTGGGTGTTATTAGTACGTGTGCTTAATGAGTGTTCTTACTGTGAAGGCCAGTGAGTGGGCGGTCCATGAACACATCATGATGACTGTAATAAAGTGTGTGTGTGTGTCTGTGTGTAGTTTGAGAATGATTACGTTTTCGCAGCAGCCATCAAAAGACATTTAAAAAACAATTTGACAAAAGACGGCAAGAGGCCATGTGGCGTCCGAAAGGCCCCAAAAATAAAAGAGATGATGATGGCAGCGTCAGACCGCGACGCTGGCGGCCTCCATCAATCATCCCTATGTGTGCGTGCGTGCGTGTGTGTGTGTGTGTGTGCATGTGCGTGTAGGACAGAGACAAAGACATAAGTTGATGTCCATGATCAATCATTTGCATATCGAGGTGTGCAGCTAAGATACGTGTGTGTGTGTGCGTGTGTAAACTTCAGACCTGTAATTGCTGCTAACAGTTCATTCATCACGGCTGCCGAGGCGTTTACGACTAATATTTCAGCTCCCATTACTACTACGGCAAGGAGGGCCCATGCGCCTCTCTGAACTTTGACCCCAGCCAGGCGCTGGTGGGCCGACCCCATCCATCACGACGCAGAGAGGGAAAAATATTACCAGGGGAACGTCGTTAGTCGGAGCAGAGAGGAAAGACTTCCTGATTTTACGTGTTATTGTTTGATGAAGAGCGGCTTCTCATCATCATCACTCTAAACTCTTTGGACATCATCATCATTGCTTTATCGTGGCGTCATCATCAGCATCACTGATCTACTTGAAGGCAAAAATATCTGCTTGATTCATTCAATTTACTTTTGGACATGGACACCAGTGCTATACAATTGTACAGTACCTGAATGCAGCACTGCAAGTACACTTCACCTTTGAGGTTATGTGCAGGTTCTGTTAATCCAATCCCAAACTTTCCCCATAGGAAATCATGTCAGCAGAAATAATCTGCACACTGTATGTGTCCTAAAACCTTCATTTAGTGAACAGGCAATGTTCTAGTGTGTAAAAAGAAATGAAACATTGTTAATAGCAGAAAATGGTAACTTTGACAACAAACAGGGTGACCCCTGTCAGCTAAAGCAGAGTAAACAAACACTTCTCAAGGCCGACTTGGTGCAGTACATTTTTCATCAAAATACCAACAAGTCGAGCGCCTGGTGGTCAAGGCTTCACCCGTGGGGCCCTGCACACAATTTACGCTTTAAGTTCCAGAGTCCTCCTGCAATTAATTGTCTTATTGTATGTATAAAAGTGTAAAACACCCTGCTACATGTGTGCCTTTTTTCAGGAGCACTCTAAACATTAGACCACATCAAATAACGAAAAAGCATTTTAAAGTGTTTTGTGTTACTGAATAAGACCCATGAAATATGAATTATGAACAATAAAACATTGACTTTTAAGGAGACAGTGCGTTGCATTTCCTCTGCAGGGTGGCTGGACTCCCCCTAAGAGAGAGGGTAGAGAGAGGGTAAGGAGCTCAGTTTAGAGCCGCTGCTCCTTCACATCGAGAGGAGCCAGTTGAGGTGGCTCGGGCATCTAGTCCGGATGCCTCCCAGACGCCTCCTTGATGAGGTGGTTCGGGCAAGCCCAGCCGACAGAATCCCGGGGGCAGACCGGAGGGATTATATCTCACAGCTGGCCTGGGAACGCCTTAGTGTTTTCCAGGTGAAACTGGAGGAGGTGGCTGGGGACTGGGAAGTCTGGACTTCCTTAATGAGACTGCAACCCAAACAAGCAAAATAAAAAATGGAATGGAATGGAAAGAGGAAGACAACAATGGATGAGAATGAGAGACAGAAGGGCGCCCACCTTGGGTTCTGTTCTTTGCAGCGATCTCTTCACGACTGCTTCAAAGAAACATCTTTACATGAAGCTTTTGACTTAAAGGTGCGGTATAAATGGGTTTTGAAAAAGGATACTATTTGGTACACAGAAAAAAAACAATAAGTGACCACACTGTCAAAGTTGGAAAATCATTTCTTGTCTTCTAAACACTATTCCGTGATAGCGACAAGGCTGCAAAGCATTACACAAGTTATGTACATATCTTTTCTTAGCTGTGTGTTTACTGCGGGACAACTATCCATGACGTGCTGCCACATGTACAATAAAAGAGGCTATAAAACCTCCTTTGCCCTCATTAGGAAGCAGACTAAAAACAGTAAATCAGGGATAAGCAACTCCAGAGTAAGTTACAATGACCATCCTGGGTTTTGAAGGTGACCATCTTCATCCCCATATCTTAAGGCTTAAGTCCATATTCTGCAAGTTCTTTATTTCATCCCCACATGTTTCTTTGTCCTCAAAAACTATTGCCATGTTGCTCAAATCTTTGCTCTAATCACTGTACTGTCTGGTACGCTGCCATGTTTGTTTAGCTGAGGGATAGTACCCCGATGATGTCACTTACGGAAATGAGGTTTGTTCCGGGTGGCGCCTTGAACTATAAATGTCACTTTTGCAAATTAGCTGTTCGCTTAAAAAAAATTATCAATGTATAACATTATTACAAACAATACATACCATCTTTAAGTAAATTTGATCAATCATGTCAGGGACCATATAAGATACAAACAGTGCAAATGTAAATTTGTGGTCTTTACACTTTTCTTCTTCTTGTTCTCTCCATTTTTAAGTTTGGAAAACTTCGATAGTGCCTCCACTTCCGGT
The DNA here is from genome assembly GCA_024372805.1 of Oostethus manadensis. NCBI lineage: Eukaryota > Metazoa > Chordata > Actinopteri > Syngnathiformes > Syngnathidae > Oostethus > Oostethus manadensis. The sequence continues at coordinate 508,103 of QODF01000244.1, read as the reverse complement.
ATGTAGCCATTTTGGGTGCAACGTCGGTGAACTACGGCGTTCTTCATTGTGCCATACCTCCCAATGTGAATATGCACTTTTGCACTCGACAGACTAAAGTACAGAAGCGCGCCAATTGAGAGACGGCACAATTGATTGGATTATCTAAGTGCGAGGCAGCACTGTGAGGTGGGCGGGCCTGGAGGTGGTGGTGGCGATCTTCATTAGGAGTCTCTGCTTAGAGTGCAGATCTAATTTAGACTTGAAGCTGCCAGCGACCACTGTGAGCTTTTATTGCTATTTAATCTGCTCTATTATTAGGGCGCACAGACACACACTCTCTCTCTCACACACACACACACACACACACAAGAGGATTCCGGACAGTTCTGAAAAAGGAGATGATGATGTAGTTACAGTTGCACCGAGGCAAGCAGTTAAAGTGAAAGAGTCTCACGTTTGATTTCCAGGGCAGTATAAATGTCAATATGCAAACGAGACCAAGTGGCGAGTTCAAGAACTGAAGAAAGAAGAGGAAATGAGCATCATTTAGCGAGTTAGCTTTTAGCTTAGCATGTCTGCAGTCTCTGCGGCCTCAAAGACAAGTTTCACCAGAATGTTCTGTCAAACGCAAATTCTATGTCTCAATTTGGCACACTTGCCTACTCAGCACACTTATTGTTTTGAGCGCATTAGCGTGTTTACACGGAAAGGTTTGGGAAAATGCAGAACATGCAAATGTTCACTGGGAATGGTCATAGCCACCATCTGGGATACTTAGCGGAAGGGGAAGGACTAACTCCAAAAGTCAAAAAGACAAATCTTTTCATGCCCTGCTTGAAAGAGTGAATGAATTTGACTGCCAAGCTCACCAGGAGGTGATAAGACGTTTACAACAACGCAGTAGAGATTTTCCTGAAGTACTTCATGAAGTACTACTACATGTACTTCATAAAAGGCAAGGAAGCAAATGTTCTGTAAATTGTCCACAGGTATGAATGTGAGTGTCAACGATTGTGTGTCGTAGGTGCCCTGCGATCGGCTGGGACCAGTCCAGGGTGTGCCCCGCCTCTCAAACCGAAGCTGGAGTAGGCTCCAGCATACCTCAGTTAGTAAGCTGCAACTTTATATGTTCGACTTTGGTAGACATGGACTGACCCATGTGCTTCTTGTTTTTTTATGTTTTATTTCTTTTTTTTGCTGTACCTGGCCTTCAAAAAAGCTAGAAACAGGGACTTGGAGCTGATCCTTCATAAAAAAAACTATAGGCACCACAGGCCATGTATTATTTAGGTTTTGTCCCCTTTTGTGAAGGCTTTTTGTTTGAAATAAGGCAATCCTTATATTATCACAGATGAACTGTTCTTGTTGCCACATCTTTAGAACAACGACTGCAGAGCAGAATGAGAAAAAGATCAAATCAAGTTTGAGGTATTGCTCAAAAACTGAAAGAAAAACTAATTGGATTGGTACAGGAACAGGAGTCTTTCTGAATGGGAGCGGGAGTCATCTTACTGGGAGAGGGACGGGACAGGAATTTTTTTTTTTTTTTTCCTTGTTTTGGTTGTTTTTTTTTTTTTTAGAAGAAGTTGAATATAGTGATGGTCACTTCCAGTAAGTGTGAGGATAAGAAAACGAATGATGATTGATGCAATGACATCCCCGTTTATTGCAGTTCATTACTTGAGCAGAAAAATGAAGTTCTCGCATTTTTTTCAACCTGGCAAAAAAGAAATCCTAGGAACGTTTCTGTGTGGACAGGGCAAAGGAAGAGGGCAAGGTTTTTTAAAATTGGAATTGTACTGTTCCCACTGACAAAACCTGATACAGGTCACTATCACGTGACTTTGTATGCATTTGCTGCACGTGGTAGAATCAAGCTTTTTCAAATGCTTATTAACAGCGCGAACGTTTTCTTCCGGACCGCACAAGCAACGTCATCACTCTCTCTCTCCCAGCGCACACACAAGCACGCTGGCGTGCACCCACCCAGGCGCTCTCCGACATTCCTCCACACTATGCGCGCGCACGCACACGCACGCACGCCGGCGCACACTTGGCGAGCATCTCATCAGCATCACTTCAGCACACACTCCTCGGAGGATGGCCGGACACAGGACGCGTCCCTCGGCCAGAGAAGCGGAGATGGTGTCCTCTTAGGTCCACCGAGAAGACAGAAGACACCGGCACCATGATCCGGACCCGTGCGCACAACCTCGGAACCCAAAGGAAGAAGTGATAAAAGGAGCAGTATTGTGGTCATCTGTGGCGCATTCACTCCACTTAGTCCATTTCTTCATCGCTCTTTCTTCTTTTTGGACCGGGACCATGGTCCGGACCTGCTCGAGAGTCCCGACAGAAGATTAAAGAAGAGAACAAGAAGAAGGCTGCAGAGTACCTGCCGTGATTCCTGCACTCGTCCGCACCGAAGCGGTGCTCATCTTAGCGGGACCATGATCAGGATCTTCCCGGACTTCAGCGTACAGGTGACGGCTGCCGGAGGAGGCGGGGCCGGTGGAGGAGGAGGCGGCGGGGGAGGGATGGTGTCCGGAGCCCCGGTGGGTCGGATGCCGGTCCCGGGAGCGACCAACGGAACCCCGCAGAGCCTGCAAGGACTTCCGGGCTACCAGCAAAGGTAAAGGACCTGTAGCTGCAGCGGAGGAACACATTTAGCCAAAGTTGGTGCTTTAGAATTTAACATCTTCTGTTATGTTAGTCACTGAAGCCATCCCGTTTTCTCACCCAAAGACACATTTTGGGTTTATTTCTTCACGTCTCCCGCATCAATTGATCCAGATCCACTCCCTCCACGCCATTTGAAGCACTGGTGGTGTAGACTGGAAGTGCTGAAGGAGAATTGGGCATGACAAACCAAATGAAACAAATGACAACTTGTTTTATTTTGGATGGCAGCGCTGAAAGGATTAGTTGGAACACAAGCAGAAAGTTGAGCTCCAGCAGTGTGACAGCTGTTAGGGTCACAAATGTCGGGGAGGTAGCAGCCCACCTACAGGAGGATCTCATGCCTCCCTTCTTACTTCCTTGCCTGCTCCCCTTCACGCTTCCACTCTCAGCCTAAATGATTGCTTCCTCGTCCGCTCAGTGGGGTTGTTTTTTCTAATCATCCCAAGCTGTGGGGTGGCGCGCACACACACGCACGCACAGTCAGGTATCACCTGAACAGCAGTGAAGTCTCAGAGCTTTGGGGGACATAAATCAGAGCCAGGCCCCACCATGGGGCCTCCGTTGTTATTTAAATATGGCCCCACTGAGACCGCCATGCGGGAGGATTTGTCCTGTGACATAAAACCTGCAGGAATTTAACTATGTCGTCATCTGCCGGTTTACGACCTGCCCCCCCCCCCCTTCCCGAGGGCTCTCAGAGGCCCCTGACCCGGGTTTTGATGAGCCCCCCAACAAACAGCTGGGAACTAAAGCGTGTATGTGACGCCACTGCCGGATCGCTGTAAACCAGAAACAGCGGTCCGGAGACGCTTAAGGAATTCTTTTTTTTTTATTCATCATTCTTTTAGGAATGATGAGGGCAAACAATACCACAGGGTCAAAGCAGTGACCTTTACCAGGTGCGTCACGTGACCAGTTTTGTTTTATTTGGTCTTTTTAAAGACGGCGAGCGCGGCCCGCTTTTGCGTTGCCTCGCCAGCCTTATTTTCCCGCCAGAGCCCCACCCGCTCCCTTGATGTGTGTGAATACCCGGCATGACTTTGACCTTGACAGGTCATTGGCGTGCTGGGAGGATCCTCAGGGTTCATCACAGCACCACATTGCAATTGTACTTGTACGGTATATATATATTATACGTATATATTTATACATGTATATAAAGATGTCATCATTGATGACTGATTAGGTGACATCTAATATTAGTAGTCATTCATTTTCTAATACTTGGATCGGTGTGACTTTGGCTTTGCATTTGGTTGACCTTTCATTTACATTTAAATATGCAACAAATACTCCAGCATAAAAGTTTGCCATTCGTGCGTGCGTGCGTGCGTGCGCGTACAACTATGATTTACAATCCACTCCTCCAAATCTGCCCCCCCTCCCCCCGCACTCGCTCGACAGGCTGAAATTGGATGCAACCTGTAAGACGCGACCGGGGGGAGAATTAAATAAAAGCAAACACACACACGCACGCACGCTGGCGGATGCGCGCACACGCACGGAGACCGGCGTGTTTTTGCGCCAGGCTGGAGAGAAAAGACGCGGGATGTGCCAGCCGCCGGAGGAGGGGGGACGAACTGCTCCTCGTCTGGCCGCCCAAAGACGCTCTGGCGCCGGAGTGTAGTGTTGGAGGCTCCGCGGCGCTGCTGGCGTGAATGTCAGTCGTTTACGCAGCGCCTTGACATCGGTGTGATTTGACGGGGGGCGGCGGCGATATAGGGGGACACGGCGGGAACACACGGGGGACGTGGGAGGCTCCGTGGCCGGGGTCCCTCTCGTCGTGTCCGGCATGCCGCCGCTGCTGCAGCCCGCTGACCGCCAGACACCTGCGGGCTGCTGAGGGGAAGAGGCTCGCACAAGCACGCACGGACATGGCTTTGTCTTAACGACATGACGCATTGCTGTCACCGCCACGGCGCGGGAAGGGACGCGAAGTGAGGAATCGAACAACTGCAGGGGAAGATGGCGCCCACCAAGCCCAGCATCCAGCAGGAGCACGCGCGCAGAGAACGGTAACGCGCGGCGCGTGTCATGACCACCGCGCCTTTTGATCGGGAGACGCGCGTGCGTGCGTCGGTGTTTTGACTGTGGTTGCGTACGTGTGTGCTGTTGGACCTTGGCGGGCACGCGGGCACGCGGGCACATGCAATCTGTGATGGGCAACAGTGCGTGCGTGCGTGCGTGTGCGCGCGGGTGTGAGAAGTTTTTAGAACAGAGGAATGCACGTGAATGCGGCTGAGCAGAGATCACGTGGCCTCACTGATTGCTGTGTTTATTTTGGAAACATATTTTGAAATGTTTTTCTTTTATAGGCTGTACTATTCATTGTATATCTATGCTATTTGTTTTATATACATTTTGTCTTATTGTCCATGATCCATCTTAGATACTTCACATGTCTTAAATACATCTCTACCTCATGCAAAGGATTTATTTGATACATATTTTACATTTATACATGGTTTGTCTCATGTACCTCGTTGTTTTTATGTGCATTGGCTGTACATGCGACATTATTCACCTGTTGACTTTTAGCTTAATTCTAGGAACAAGGTGAGGCTTATAAATTAGAAGGATAACAGCTCGCTGGGGCTATTTTTAAAAACATAAATAATCATCACTTATATGTTTTGGTTGCTTGTCCACGTGAGGATCTAAATTGTCTTTTGTCCTATTCATGAGACGGTCCTACAGGTTACAGAATATGAGTGTTTGTGGACGTCGGCCCGTTTCACTGTGGCGGCATCTCAAATGCAATAATTCTGTCAGTACTCTTCAGTACGTGTACTGCGAGTGTGTGCATTTTGACAGTGTCTTTACATTCGTGCTGTCAAGAGATTGAAAAAATCGAAAGATTAATTAATTGTGATCTATAATTAATTTAGCTAAATAACTTCTCTTTTAATGTCACCTGAAATATCTGAGAAAAGCTCGCACCTTGAGGTTTTTTCATTTAAATTTGTGACATTATTGTGGCAAATGAAAACATTGATGCACTGTATAACAAAACAGTGGCTTTATAAGTCAATTGTTTTTAACAGACTTGAACAGAGGCAGTCCCAGCCCATTTACATTGAGCTGCATTGAGTCTAGTTTGTGCTGCCTGTAACCTTTAGTTTCAAACCCCATGGGGGATTATAGTTTTTGTTTTTTCTAGTCAATCTCCAAATAATTAGAAAATGAAACGCTTTGCGTTGATGTGGTAGGTTAAACTTGAGCTGCTTTGGTGGGAAGCAAACTCCTTACAAAGAAGGCATATCACTCTGCCTTTATTAATGGTGCCGTCAGGGATTTTTAAAATGTTCACTTCCTGTTCGTTGGACTGCCAACTCTTACAGGCTCCTCCACTTTTATGTCTCCCCCCCCGCTACTCACCGCTCCTCACTTTGCCCACCTAACTACCTGTCGATGCTAAACAAGCCCAAACATGATGACAGCCAATCAATGTCCACTTCCGGGTGTCACTGACCGTTGTTTTCCAACCCCAACAATGCAAGCACAAGAATCCCAATGCCTACAATTGATTTTATAAACAGTAACGTTAGAGATCATGACACCATATTTCATGTTAGTTTCATTCGCACTTAATTTCCCCAATGAAAAATTGAGACCGGAGGAAGTGCCATCACTTTGAGAACCTGGCCTATTTTCAGAGAAAAAATCAGCAAATTTGTGCCTTGAATGTTCAGGAATCCATTGTATAGCTTATTAAAAGGTTTAATCGTGGTCAGATTTGCTGTGCAGCCCTAGTTAAGGAAATCAAAAGTTATTACAAATCCTTTGGCTCAGAAGCTGTTAATCCATTCTGGTGCATTTGATGATACATATCTGATACATTGTGTTGGTCGGCTACATGCTGAACAAATGTTAAGTGGCATACGTTGTGTGCATTTCTACTTTGCATTGTTTGAATGTTTTATTCATACTTGACATGTGGAGCAGCACGTTGCTTTTTGTGCGTGTGCGGGGGTGAAGGAGTTAAATGTGAAGCAGGTGATGGAGTTAGTCAGGTGCATGCGGCGTTGTGACATGCAGACGTTTTTATTTTTCCGCGGTGTAACCTCGACACCGACATCTGTCGTTACCGCGGCGCCGTGGATCATTTTGTTCCGGCTGGCTGAGGACGCCTCCCTCGCCGGCCCGCCGTTTTTATGTCCTCCACTTTAACAAGGCGACACCTGCTCCGCTGCAGATGATGCTTGCTACTGAGCAGCGCCGGGCCCACAAAGATGGCGGCCGTCCAGGGTAATGCTGGGATGTTCTCTAGGTGTGCACATTGCCTGTGATGACAGACAACAAGCTACAATATCTGACAAAAGAGAGTACAACCCTTACATTTCATCATATATTGAATTATATCTTTTCACGGGACAACCCTAAAGAAACGGCACATTGTACAATGTAAAGTAGTCAGTGTACAGCTCACAAATATTAAAGTCCAAACAACAATAATGACGTGTTAGTGTTATGAGGTGTTAGGTGAGAATGAGGAATAGGTGAGGTAAATTTCTAAACTTCTAAAGAGGATACACAAGAATGCCTGCAAACAGTTTGCTGAAGACAATCAGACTAAGGACATGGATTAGAGGAACTTTGTAAATGGATTTTCTTCAGATGCTGTTGTGTGTGTGTGTGTGCGTGTGTGTGTGTGGCAGCAACCAGGTGAGTACAAAGACAAGTGTGTTGGCCAACATGTAATCTGACATACTGAAGCTGAGCTTGATATCCTCCCTTGAGAAACTGAGCTGCAGGGTATCATTCCAACATGATAAAGACCCCAAAAGGAGATGCACCTAAACCCCGTTGAGCATCTGTAGATATACACTGTACATTGACAGTAAGTCATGACCGAAAGAATGAGATCGCGGATACAAGCGGCGGAAATGAGTTTCCTTCGTAGGGTGGCTGGACTCACCCTAAGAGATAGGGTGAGGAGCTCGGCCATCCGGGAGGAGCTCAGAGTAGAGCCGCTGCTCCTTCACATCTAGAGGAGCCAGTTGAGGTGGCTCGGGCATCTAGTCCGGATGCCTCCCGGGCGCCTCCCTGGTGAGGTGTTTCGGGTATGCCCAGTCGGGAGAAGGCCCCCGGGAAGACCTAGGACACGCTGGAGGGACTATGTCTCACATCTGGCCTGGGAACGCCTTGGTGTCCTCCCGATGGAGCTGGAAGAGGTCGCTGGGGACCGGGAAGTCTGGACTTCCCTACTGAAGCTGCTGCCCCCGCGACCCGGACCCGGATAAGCGGTGGAAAATGGATGGATGGATGGACATTGACAGTAATTGGTTTGGGACAGCACTACACTGTCAAAATTCACACCCTCAGGAACAAAGTGCACAGTGTCCACAGTATACTTACAATACTGAAGTGTTAGCCTAGCTAGGTGGTGTGTTGCTGTGATGCTACTGCAAAGATCAGTAGGAGGTTCTGGCTGTGACCCTAGTCAGAGTTGTCAGGTCAGAATGCAGCACCAGATTAACAGCCATTAGCCTATGTGTGATGGTAAAAAGCACAGAGTGGACAGCTTTAGTCAGAAGTGAAGTGTTAAAATTCAGCCAGGACCATGTGTGCATCACCTGCAACAAAATACTGTATATAAAAGTATGTTGGACAATATGAAAGAAAAGTAAATATTGCATGTGCTGTCATGTGTCGTTCCCGTGCGCACAGTATGTGCACATAAGTTAAAATGTTTAAAACTTGGAAATCAGACATGGTTTTCAATGTGACACACTAATAATAAGAAAATATTCAAATCATGTCATATAATTTTCCTTTTGTCGATAATTACAGAATATGCTGCCAATGAGCAAACATGACTTCCACATCGTGTTGGTTCAAGAGGTTCAGGATGTATAGTATATTATGTTGAATCACATAAATGTCTCTGAAAATACACTAGGATGACATCATTGTCTTAGTTAATATTTACTGCTTACTTACAGTATTATTAACTTCTCTTATTTATTTGGTAGTTATTTTTATGGACGCTGTGGGAGGACATTAGCAAAAACATGAAATGCAAAACCAACATGTTTAGAAATACAAATGAACTTTCTTCTGCTGCTGCTTTTTGTGTTTATTTTATGTCACAAGCAAGACTGCTTCTGACTCCTTTTAGCTGCCGCAGGGCCCCACAGTGGCACCCGCTGCTCGTAAAGAAGAACTAGAGATGCTTTCACATTAAGTCCACCATTTGTCGCGAGCTGCTCTAAACAGATTGTAAATATAACAATATATATGGAAACACTAATCCTTCCTGCTACGTTGTCTTATTCTTTGGCAGCTACGACTGGGGCGTGTTAAGAAGCAAAGTTACGATGCCATCTACTGTATGGAGTTGGAACGACAAGTCACAGAGTTAACAAGCAAGGGAGAACAGCTGGCGCCTGCTCTGTTTGCGGTGGTGCAAATGTCGCCACAAATGAAAGCATGGGAAACACGGGTAAACAACATAATGTCGCCTAGTTGTCCTTTAAGGCCGGCGGGAAGAGTAACAGCTAAAAGTTGTGTGTCAGAAGAAGAAAAGTGTAGGTTGTGTGTAGTGGATTGTGTGTGTTGTCCAGAAAACAATTAATTGTTTGTTTGCTGTTAGTCCACTAAAGCTTTTTTTGGCAACAGACACAGTGGTTCAGAGTTTGGCAGATTTCATCATCTTATCTTAAAACTGCTTGCAGGTGCTCTGTGTGTGTGTGTGTGCGTGTGTGTGTGTGTTTGAGGCTAAAAGCATTGGAGTCCAGCACGCACTTGTGAAGTGCACTTTTAAAAAAATGTGTGTCAAGAAAGCTGACAAGCACATTTAGAATTATGTTCAGCTTTACTAATCATTAAAAATGTTTCTTGCAAGGCGAAGAAGGAGTGTTGGCCGGTTATCCCTCTAAAGTGCAGAACCACATGAGTGGGCTCTTCATGATCATGTTTACAATATAGCTGCTCTCTGTCTTGCGTATGGTGGAGCGATTGGTTTCATGAAATGTCTTTATTTTGACTTTGTGGATTAGTTTGGAGTCTTTCTATTGCTTTCAGTTGTCACAGATGGTGAAATATTACTGCGGATGGCGCATGTGTTTGTGCCAGCTTGATCAGTCCAGTCCCACGCAATCCACAAACGCACCCTCACACACTGTGCATGTGAACACCCCAAACATATACTGTAGAGGAGCGATCGCAAGCGGTCAGCTACACTGTGCATGTATGCGCATGTATATTTGTACCTTTGTAGCAGTTTTGTCACCACGATTTTCTGCAAACCACACACACGCAGAGTGTGCATGTGAACAAGCCAATATGATACGGTGAAGGGGCGACTGCAATCAGTGTTGGATACACCGTGCGCTTGCATGTGTTGATGTGTTTGTGTGGGTTTCATTAGCACAATCCCCTGCAACACACAGAAACACACGCAGAAGCTGTGCGTGTGAACACCCCAAGTATATTATTGTAGAGGAGCAATCGCAATCAGCTTGCGCACCACTGTGAACACTGCGTGTGCCAGTTACATCGCTCCGATTTCCCACAAACCTCCCTCCCCGCACACACGCTGTGCATGTTAAAACCCCAACGTGTAACACAGGAGGGGCTATAGCAATCACTGTTGGCTGCACTGCGCGTGTGTTTAAGTCTGTAAGCTCAATCCCCTCAACTCACACGCACACACATGCTGTGCAGTTGCACACTGCAAATATGTTACTGTAAAGGAGTGATGGCAATCAAAGTTGGCTAAACTGCGCACATCCTCATATTTGTGTCAGTTGCATTAGTCTAATCCCTGTCCACACACACACACGCACAGCCCAAATTTATTACTGTAGAGTAACTACTGTACTGTGCGCATGTTTGTGTCGCTGCCAAGTTGTAAGCATAGTAGAAACACTGATGTATTTTTTATGGATAGTTGTTGCAGAAACATCAAAGAGTGTCCGACTATCCCACATCAGCCGCCCCCGAATGCCTCGCGCAGACTCCCGGTGGCGTGATGGCGTCAGCATGTTGATAGATTGTTTGTCTGCACGTTGTGTGAGAAATGAAGGCAAAGGCTGCCCACCAGGAAGCAAATCAATCCTCAGAGTGACGCTTTGTCTCAGCCAGAAAGTGTACACATTTGTCCGTAATTCATCTTTTAATTTCTACCGTCGTTCATCCGTCATCCTCGCCCTCCAACGCTCCGCTCACCGACGGCCTCCAATCCGACGCACCATCTGCTGCTCGCCTCCTCTGCTCCCCCCCCCCCCGCCAGCCAGTTTTGGCAGAGCTGCTGCAGTGTGCGGATCCATTTCTGGAGGCATTTGAGCCCCGATAGGCATCTGGAAAAGACCAAATTAATTTCCAGGTAGAGAGCGAGGAAGCGAGTGGGGGTGTAGGAGGAGGACAGGCTTCACAGCCAAGATTTCGCTATCAGTAAGATGATAGCATTGACGACTGAAGGAGGCTGTGACATCAAGTGTTGGACAAACAGCGTTTAGTAGCTGTTGCAGCAATTTAGCAGCTGCAGCCTTCAGAGGATTTGCTCTACACATCATATGGAGAAGACACCTTTATAGGCACCCCCAGAATCAATCACGTCTTCTGGAGATTTTTGGCTTCTTGGACAACTTTACCGTTCCGTCACCATGCTAGGTGGCTACATGTCAGCATTGCACACATTTACAGGGCCCTACAAAATCCGCTTTATTTTTCCCACAAATTGTGTTTTTTCCATTTTAATTTGTGTTTTACCTTTTACACTTTTTTTTTTTACCCAGCGGTGTACGCTTTTTGGGTTAGTGAATAAAATGTCTACTAATAAAATGCAAAACAATCCAAACATTTACTGATGCAATCCATCAATGGACAATAGTAATTGAGAATTGCTTGACTAACTTTTCTCTCAGCCTCTGCACACATTGCTACAAAATCTTCAACAAACTTTAATTCCCGTGCTTGTGATTAAGTAAAATGTAATTCTAATCATGTTATTGATACAAAATATTTTTATGACACTCTTATTTTGTTGACACAACTAGACAAGATGCAGCAAACAGTGATCTTACTTTGATAGCCGCCAGTGTGTTGTGTGTGTCTTGATGGCTAAGACGAGTTTGGTGCAAGAATAAACGCTCCTCTTGTCTTTTTTATTCACAACCTGCAGTACACATAATTAGCAGGCATCGTAAAACGCTCTTTACATTAAAGTGGAAAAACACAACTGGTGTGCCACGTCACACACACATGGTCGCAGTATGCTCTGCTAAACTAAGCTAATCATGCCAGCTTCCGTTCACGCTCCATAAGAGAGGGCGTTCCGAATTTTTTCGGTGCCATTTTGACATGTTTAGTTCTGGGGGGGGCGGGTTATTGTTGAGACAGTTTGATGAGATTGGATTGAGCGGTCTGCTGTGGAGATACTTCACCAGATGAATGTTCCTTCCCGTCATGATGACATCACTGCATTCACACTTTGTCACTTTCCACGAGATTTCACGTTTTAACAGTAAATTACTTTTTTATTGGTCAATTCTGTGATTCATCAATAATGGGGCCCTACATTTAAACATACATTTGAAGCTTTTAACTCATCAAAATGTATGATCCACTTGTGATACTCTTCCTCATCTCTCAAGCAAACCCAGCCATCATCATCGTCATTTATAGCGGGATCTTGAACACCACTGCTGCCTCCACTGCTAATTATTACCTCTTTTATTATATAGATAGATATAAAATATCTATTTATCTATATGTTATGCCTGTGAATATTGTCATTCAGCAAGGTCATTGTGTTCTCATGTCATATCTATTAGCAGTGCATTTGATTGTGCGGTGCAGTGTCCCGCGAAAACTATGGCATCTGCCGCTATTTCAGCATTTATTTACATTCCTGCTACCCCCCATACCATTAGGGGTGTTTTGACAACCCACTACGTTCCTGCCCACCGAGCACGGTCCAGCAAAAGCATCGGCTTAAGTATGTGCTGCGTGTAGACTGTTAAGGCAAGCGAACTTGCCGCAACATCCACTTTCATGATGATCCATCAAATAAGTTTAACATACAGTGGCTCCCTGAATATTTGTGATTCCACATTCACATCCATGCAAATTTGGAGATTTTTGATCAGAAATGTTTTAGTTTACGGGAAAATGCAAAAACAAGTGACCGTGGCTAAAGGTTAGACCATGACTCTGATTCCATCTGTGCTATCAATCATCTTCCATTATCATTCATGAGTGGTGAGTACCAATACATTTCATGCTTTAAAATGTCTTTCATAAGTGTGTGAGGTATATTTAGGGCGTAAACCTAGATTGTGCATTTAGCTTATTGGCTTCTTTTGCTGCAACCAAACAACAGACTCTTTTATTGCAAATGTTGATCAATACTTGATACAGAACGTCAACGTCAAGCTAGATTTGTAAATAAATACATTTTTGGAGGGGGAATAGCGAGATAGCGAGCCGTAGCGTATAAAGATGCAGAAGCATAATCCAGGACGAATTATGGTGTCGAAACTATACTTTTTTATGGGCGTCTCAGGTAACCATTTTGGTTAGAATTTTGGATTGAAAGCACTGCAAATAGTGGGGTTCCACTGTACTGGACACACTACCAGATTCCATTCTCTATCAAGCAATGTTCAATGTTGCACTACCTTAATCTGTGATGACTTGGTGTCAAAGATTCAAGCGTCCTCCACCTCCTATTGACTTTCCTTTTGTGACAAAAAAGTTGAAATCAAACAGTCTGAGACAAAAAGAGGGAGAGGAGTGAATCAAACGCACCGGCAAGTTGGATGAGTCCCTGTCAGAGCCTGGGAGAGTGTTTGTTTTGTGTCACAGGAGGTGGTGGACGTGTGGTGTGTGCACATAGCATGTTTGTCTTTCCAAATTGTCCTTTATTTGGATACTTAATCTCACTGAATTTGTCAAAGTATGCGTCGATGCGATGATAAATGAATAAAAGTGTATGCTGCAGTCAAAAGACACATTCATTGGCCCCGCCCCTTTTTGGCAGAGATATGAAGTGTTTTCAAGGCAGGAAGTTGTGTAGAGTGTTAAAAACCTATTGATACCCTCGTTTGCTGCTTTGTTGGTGTTGTGAAGCTCAACACGTAGAAATAAAACAAAAATCACTTTGTTGTTGTCCCTCTGCGATTAGAACAGATTGTTTTTGTGCAGACGAGCACATAAAGACTGTCATCAGAGGAGGAAGATAGACACTATACTGACTTGTTTTTTGGCAGCACAATGCATACCGAGCCTCTGTGGCTGTAACCGTGGCAACAGTTTGTCACCAGACAACAATAAGTGTACATTCCCTGCATGGACTCACTTGGAAACATATCTACCGCCTTCTTCACATCCACAGTTTGCCCCCTCGTCATGTTGCCTGGTAATCTCTCTCTCTTCTCATTTCCACTGTATCTTGTTTCCATCTTTCCTTGTCTCTTTTTCCTGTGTGCTCATGCTCCTCTCCCTTGCTCAGCCTCCTGGTGTCTTCTCCTGGTAGACAAAGTGTGTAATCAGCTCAGAGCTGCTGACTGTGCAGCTTTGTGCCTCACCGCTAATATCTACCTGTCCTTGAACACATACTTCAATTATGCCACGCCTTGGATGCCTTAAACACACACACAGACACATGCACATAAACACACACACACACACACATTATGTATCCACAATTTAACATTTTATATTTCTATTTATTGCAATGATTTTCTTTCTTCAAATTCCATCTCAATGACATTCTATATTTCTCGTCTGCTGACTTCAACCATCGTCACTGTCTATTATCTAAACATCTATTACATAATAATATAATAAAATAATATAATTGTATTATTATGATATAGTACTATGTATGCTATATACAGGGCGATTGAAAAGTAACTTACTATTTTGAAGTACTTGGAATTTATTTCTGAACTATATACTGTAATTCTTACAAGAAATGAACATGAGAAGAAAATGTATTGCAGGGAGTTTTAGTTAAAATTTTCAAGTTTTTGATTTGGTTTGGTTGATTTGGTAGAATAGACTTTCTCTCTTACATCATGGAACATACACAATAAAATGAGAAAAATATTACAACGTATAAATCAATCATAAGTATTTTAAAATAGGGAGTTACCTTTCAGTCATCCTGTAATGGGAAAGTTAATTTTCTGGGATTTGTGGGCATACTTAAATGCAGCAAATTGTACTTCCGTTTTAAGAGTTATACAGTGAGTGATAAGAATACACTCATGTATTCTTTTCCTTATCTTTCTGTTTAGACCACACATACATGCATAACCAAGACATTGTTCGAAGTGTCCCTGAACGCACCTTGCAGTCGTGATAGTGACAATGAGGAAGTGTTGTTTTGAGGATGAACAAACTAGACACGCCTTTGTGAGTTGGCGATACATACAAGGTGTTTGAGGTCAGAATAAAATGATTAAAGAGCAGACACTCACAATTACTCACAATTAATCGCAAATAGAAATGAGTTTTTATTTATAATAAGTATTCAAGCACAAACGCTGATAAATCGATAACTAAAAATAAGCACTCAAACAAATTGTTTTGCGAGCCTTTCCTGCCATCTCATTCAGCGATGTGTGTGTGCCGAAAGACCACTTCGGTTGGTCCTCCAGTCTCTGACCATGCCTTCCGGTAACTACCAGCTCGCAACCCAAATTTGAGCTCATAGCTGCATGCCAACACTCGTACGACAACAGTGTAAATGAGTAAAATCCCGCACATTCACTAGAATTTCAATTTCTCCGTCTGAGTCCTGCAATGTACTTGGGGGGAGAATTCAACCCACGGTGACAGTAGATACAAATAAATGTAGTCTTTTCAAAAGAGCCATCTGCCAGGGATTTGAAGCTAAACTTACCATTCAAAATGCACTTTTCTTTGTCTGTTTCTGCTCAATATTTCTTCCTACTAGTGGCTGAACATTAACTGACATCATTCTTATTATTTCCCAGTGACCAGGTAGAGCGCTGCTAACGCTAGCAAGCGCTAATGCAATATAGGTGTTGTTACCGACAGAAGCCCCCAAATAGCTGTCCTCGTCCATGCCTGTCCGTAACTAGTAGCCCCTAGCCCAAATTTTAGCCTTTTTTAAATTAATTTTTTATTAATTTTAGCCAAATTTTAGCTCGCATCTATTAAAAAAAACACCTGCATTGCACCAGTAACCTGTCAGTTGGTCTTTGTAATACCACGTTAAAATTTTATTACTTTACAAAAAGAAGAAGAAAATGAGTTACCTGCACATGACTGAAGAATACGTAGACGAAGGACGTTACTTTTGTTTTTTTTAAGAGGACATTTTCCCGTCATTATGTATGTGACTCTTCAAAGAGCAGTGCATCAAAGAAAGGGAAAGTGAAAGTGAAACAAGACGTGGTAGAATGTTCAGAACGGGGAGGAATCAACATTGGTTTCAAACATGGCGACCATCATGGAGAGGAAAATGGTATCTTTCAACAGGACAGCGATAACTAAGCTGTGATGGTTTCTTATTATTGACACTTTCCCCTCCCAATAAGCCTGTCTTGAGGACCACCATGATTAGTATGTCAAATGAAATATTCTGATTGTTTGTGGATGCAAACACATTCAAAGAAAATATGAACCTTAACGGCAATGTTATGTGCATGGAAACGTAGTCGGTGTTTGCCGGTACGGCGCATGCTGGGTCTCCGTGACGTAAATTAAATGGACAGATAGATACTTACCATAAAGCTTCTAATATGTGATGATAAACAAACTGCTGACAACGATAATGAGATGCTAAATGTGTGTGCGTGGAGCAGGTGCTGTAACATTTGATTGTGCAGCTGCTCACATTGTTGCACTCATCCCAGGAGGAATCATTTGGAAATTTCATTTTGTCCACTTTGTCCGTCTACTTCCTGGGACAGGTGTTCACGGCTGTCATGCGCTTGTGTGCGTGCGTGCGTGTGTGTGGATGCATCGTCATCACATTACCTCCCATTGCCTTTTTGACCCCGTGTGGTCACCTGAGCGATGAAGAGGCGCTGTGAAATGGGTATTGATTATTCTGGCAAAGGCGCAGAGCAAGGATGCGGAGGGTCAGCTTAACCCCAAGGAATGTCGACACTTTAGAGAGCACACACAAAAAAAAAAACAAAGAAAGCGTAGAGGTTGATCAACTCTACTTTTCTGCTCATTGCTACGCCACGGATGATGCAACTATGATTTTAGTCACATTACTCATGAACCCCACACGTCTGTGTAGGAGCCATTGCACCAAATTTGCACCATTTGTTTGTTGTAACTTCAACTTTCTTTCTTACGCTATGACTGCTAATACCAGTGATGTCCCGATCTGATCTTCAGGATCGGCATGGGCCGCCCATCAGCTCTATTTTCAGCCTCTCTGATTACAAGTGTTGCATTCAAATGTCTTGTTGTCCCTCCAGGTTGAATCCGCTGGGTGTCATTCCACATCTGTTGACGACTGCACTTAGTTACCAACTAGCCTCCACCCCGCACACACATCTGGCCGCTGCTCTGCGGTCTGAATCCCAATAAAGTTTGAATTTATTCAAGTTGCGCAGTGGTGACATTTGAACTCTACCGGCTCCAAATTACGAAGGCGACACTTGTGGCATTTAACGCAAAGACACACACACACAGACACACACACTAGGACACAACAACAGCACCTCGGCTTAACAAAGGTTAAATGTTGCTGTGTTTTGCCTCCCATTTAGGCAACATTGCGCAGTGTTTCCCACAGGACTGCAATTTATTTTGGGCGGGGGGTTGTGGGGAGAGGGTTACATGGCATTGTTGCCTAATTTTCATAATTGGCCATGACACATATGCATGTCATTTTTATGGATGCTGTGGTAGACAAGAAGTGGGCAAAAATATGACAAGCATAAGAAATATGTTTAAAAATACAAATGAACATTTCTTTGTTGCTTCTTTTGCGTTTTTTTTTTTTTTAATGTCCTAATCAAGACGGAGTCGCCTGTGAGTGCTTTTTTGGGGGGGGGTCACACCAGCACCCATTGAGATACAATATGTATCTGACTTTATGACAGTGTCCAATACCAAACATTGCTTGTTGCTAAACATAGTGACAGAGTCCCTACTTTGGCAACACTGACTTTATTTTTGGCGGGCCAACACAAAAATGTATTGGAAAGATTTACTGCACATTTGTTGTCATGGCTGCAAAGGCAAACTGTAACAGGAATCAACCTACCGGAGGAAAGAGACGGGAAGCCAAAACCCGCTGTGAATGTGGTCAGCGTGAAGGAAGGGGGGAAGTGTTCACTAGTGGAACAAATTGAAAGTCAAGCTTGTATCAATCACAGTGACGCCTTTCTCCATCTTTGCACACACACACACATCGTTAGCTTTACATCCACTAATGACGTCATGATTGACTGTTTTATTCAGACTACACACACATTTGTGTACTTGTCATCACGACTGACATGTACCAACGTCTTTTTGCTACACTTTTAAACTTCCTGTTCTTTCTCTGATCTGCATTGGGACCACATGCCTGCTTGTTGGTCTTCCTATTATTAGATTTAAATTTAGCATGACGTCGCCGGGATAAAGTCCACAAAAGACGAAAACGACAATATGTTTAATTTACCAATAATTTTTTGATACGGTCATGGGGTGAACCAAAATAATAATAATTTCATAATTTGTATTTTGCTGCATTGAGCTGGGGTAGGCTCCAGTCTACTGGCGATCGTGTTGAGGACAAGTAGTATAGAAAATGAGTGGAATTTTTACCGCATTTTAACCTGAATACAAGCAGCAATGCTGCAAAAAGAATAATACTGTTTTAGTACAACGTAAGTGTAAACAGGATCTTAGTTTAGATGTCTGACACGCAGTAAAGCTATTTCAAACTCATTCAGAAATCACATCTGCCTCTCAAGGAGATCAGCTGTATAGAGTAGAAGCATACCAGAAATAAATATTTAATGTAGTATGGTTGTAGTGAGCTGTTCACCCAAAAGAGACAGAGAATGACCAGATAAGGTTGAACAGCTCGATAATTCATTCATTCAATCATTCATTCATTCCAGCGATTTTCCGATCCGATCTGCAGGACGGTATCAGCTGCCGACCCGCTGTCTTTTGAAGATCGGAAAAGATCAGCTTCCGCCACGAGATCGGGCCAATCCACTTGCCGTAAATCTGTCTCCAACATCATAGGTGCAAAAAATGCGCCTCAAAGCTGGTTGCCACTAGGCTCCCGTCACCCGGATGAAGAAGAACACGCCGCAATACTGTGCAGACATGTCAGCGGGGTACCGTGGTGAAGTTAGTTTCACGTTGGACGCTGGCTGTTTGGCTCCATGGCTAGAGCGTTTGATTTCCCTTGCTGTGCCCGAACTCCTCTGTCATGGTGCCGGGAGCGCGCATGGGATGTGCTGCTCTAACCTCAGCTTGTTTTAAATCACACCACTAACTGATCCATAACCATGTCAAATGATTAGTTCTACCCAAAACGTATTGTGATGGCGGCTGAATAATTTGACATCAGGATGGCTGTGATTCAGTTGGCCATTTATTTACATTTCAGCACAGAGCACTCACTCCTTTGACAAGCCGTTTCACGTGGTAGTTTCTTATTCTACACACTTGACTCCAAAAACTTCAACACTCTAAGCAGCATGCTGAACACCACCGCCCTCTATAGCCCACACACTAAACAGCGGCTTACAACGCAATATACCCGTCTCTGTAGTATTTTGCGCGCACATTGGTTTTAATTCAATCTTTAATTGGATTGTAGTTTTATTTTCAAATACTGACCTGGCTCAGACGTTTGTTACAAAAGCAATACAATATTGTTGGTCACCATGNGCTGCCGACCCGCTGTCTTTTGAAGATCGGAAAAGATCAGCTTCCGCCACGAGATCGGGCCAATCCACTTGCCGTAAATCTGTGTCCAACATCATAGGTGCAAAAAATGCGCCTCAAAGCTGGTTGCCACTAGGCTCCCGTCACCCGGATGAAGAAGAACACGCCGCAATACTGTGCAGACATGTCAGCGGGGTACCGTGGTGAAGTTAGTTTCACGTTGGACGCTGGCTGTTTGGCTCCATGGCTAGAGCGTTTGATTTCCCTTGCTGTGCCCGAACTCCTCTGTCATGGTGCCGGGAGCATGCATGGGATGTGCTGCTCTAACCTCAGCTTGTTTTAAATCACACCACTAACTGATCCATAACCATGTCAAATGATTAGTTCTACCCAAAACGTATTGTGATGGCGGCTGAATAATTTGACATCAGGATGGCTGTGATTCAGTTGGCCATTTATTTACATTTCAGCACAGAGCACTCACTCCTTTGACAAGCCGTTTCACGTGGTAGTTTCTTATTCTACACACTTGACTCCAAAAACTTCAACACTCTAAGCAGCATGCTGAACACCACCGCCCTCTATAGCCCACACACTAAACAGCGGCTTACAACGCAATATACCCGTCTCTGTAGTATTTTGCGCGCACATTGGTTTTAATTCAATCTTTAATTGGATTGTAGTTTTATTTTCAAATACTGACCTGGCTCAGACGTTTGTTACAAAAGCAATACAATATTGTTGGTCACCATGTGTAACAAAAGTAAATTTAGCAATACTTTGGTTGGATTAATATTTTAATGCTCTGAAGAGCTATTTAATAACCATATTTAATTCCACAAATTCATGTTTGTAAAAAAAAAAAAAAAACCTCCGTGACTGCTCTGATCTCCCCACATTCAAGAAAGGACTCAAAACTCATTTGTTTAAAATTGCTTTTAATGTTTGATTTTATTCTGTAAATTTAGTGCTGTTTTTATTCTTAATGTATTGTCTTTGAGTGTCATAAAAAGCGCTCTATAAATAAAATGTATTATTGTTATAAAAAGTTTTTTATTAAAAATAAGGATCAGTACCGGATCAAATCGGCAAGACTATAAAAAAAGGAGGGTCGGGACATCCCTACTACAAATAAGATAATGATTATTTAACATTATTTAAACTCTTAACTTTGCACATGTCTGTGTCTTTGTATAATATGAGTCAAAACATTAAAAATTTACTGAACGAAAAGAATTTTTTTTTTAATTTATTTATTTTATTTATTTTTTTACATTAAAAAAAACAAAGTTTGACAATTACAGAAAAAAATGAATTGTACAAGATGGTGTAATTTTATGTGAATTCTCAACTTTACAAGAAAAAGTTATGGTATGAAAAAACTAAAAAAAAATTTTTTTAAGTCGCAATTGTAATTGT
Organism: Oostethus manadensis; assembly: GCA_024372805.1. Taxonomy (NCBI): domain Eukaryota; kingdom Metazoa; phylum Chordata; class Actinopteri; order Syngnathiformes; family Syngnathidae; genus Oostethus; species Oostethus manadensis. The sequence continues at coordinate 487,184 of QODF01000244.1, read as the reverse complement.
AATTTTTTTTATTTAGGAATTACCTGCTAGCAGTTGTTAAATCTGTTTACACAAATGCAAAGTATTTTTATGTTTTTCTCTTTGTTTCCTTACTGTACCCACAATAAAACGTGGCCTTAAAACCAAAGTACCAAGTATTGTTGTTGTAAAGATATATAGTTTCTTTTCTTTCTGACAGCTGCACAGGAAGGTGTATTCTTTCTTCTCTAGTCACATTTTACTTGGAATCATATACACAAACATACACACACATACATGCATCCTGATATACTTTCAGCTGTGTGTATGTGTGTGTTGTTGTTAATTGGAGTGTGAGGTCCATGACAGCTATCAGCAGCTGCTTCACGACATTAATGAGAATGATAGCAGCTTTAAAAAGTCTGTTCCACACTCTGACCAAACTCATTAACGCTCACTCCTCTTCCTCCTCTTCCTGGCTCCCTCTCGCCTCCTTCCTGTCCGTCTTCTTGTCATCTCCTCCACGTTACTCCTAGCGGGCACCTTCTGGCTCGCCTTGACCGTTTTTAGATGTCTTTAGTAGATGTAATCAAAACATAGCAGTGTTTTACACGGGACTGCAATGTAGTGACGTAATGACGTCATTACCTAGTGTACATAATCAGCCATAATGGATTTGCACGTATTTGTAATGGGTGCTGTAGGAGAGATTAAAAAACGGAAAAAGCACAACAAATATCTCTATAACTACAAATAAACTTTCTTTTGTCGCTTCTTTTTGTTGTGTTTTTTTTTTAATGTCACAAACACAAAGGAGTTACCTGCGAGATAGGCGAGGAGCTCATAGCAGCACCCGCTGCTGATTGAGAAGACTAATAATAACCAATTCGTGTCGGTCTCTCTGTCAGGAAGCCTACCATTTTTACATGCTTATGCCTTAGTTTTGTTGATATAGTTTTCCGTCAGTGATTAAAATTTTGCACTTTTTCTGGCGGTCCTTGAATGCACCGCAGTTATGTGCTATGATATGCAAAAGTAAATATAAATAAATAATAATACCAGGGGCGTATGAGGTGTTTAATGTGGGATTACAGGGACAGTCCCATCATAATGTGTTTATGAGATTTGTCACTTGGATGATACCAATAGATGATACCTCGTGGTGTCCTGTGGGGGTGCTCCGGGAGTACGGGATTGGTGGCCCACTACTACGTGCCATTCGGTCCTTGTACAATCGAAGCAGGAGCCTGGTTCGCATTGCCAGCAGTAAGTCGAGCTTGTTTCCGGTGAACGTTGGCCTCCGCCAAGGCTGCCCTTTGTCACCGATTCTGTTCATAATCTTCATGGACAGAATTTCTGGGTGCAGTCAAGGTGTGAGGGAGTCCAGCTTGGTGACCTTAGGATCTCGTCCCTGCTATTTGCAGACGATGTGGTCCTTATGGCCTCATCAGGCTGTGACCTTCAGCGTTTACTGGAGCGGTTTGCAGCTGAGTGTGAAGCTTCTGGGATGAGACTCAGCACCTCCAAGTCCGAGGCCATAGATCTCAGTCGGAAACGGGTGGACTGTACCCTGTGGGTTGGGAGTGAGGTCTTGCCTCAGGTGGAGGAGTTCAAGTATCTTGGGTTCTTGTTCACGAGTGAGGGAAGGTTGGAGCATGAGATCAACAGACGGATCGGTGCAGCATCTGCAGTAATGCGGTCGCTGTACCGGACCGTCGTGGTGGAGAGAGAGCTGAGCCGGAAGGCAAAGCTCTCTGTTTACCGATCGATCTACGTTCCCACCCTCACCTATGGACATGAGTTATGGATCATGACCGAAAGAATGAGATCGCGGATACAAGCGGCAGAAATGAGTTTCCTTCGTAGGGTGGCTGGACTCAGGGTGTTAGGGGCTCGGCCATCCGGGAGGAGCTCAGAGTAGAGCCGCTGCTCCTTCACATCGAGAGGAGCCAGTTGAGGTGGCTCGGGCATCTAGTCCGTATGCCTCCCGGGCGCCTCCCTGGTGAGGTGTTTGGGGGACACCCAGTCGGGAGAAGGCCCCCGGGATGACCTAGGACACGCTGGAGGGACTATGTCTCACAGCTTGCCTAGGAACGCCTTGGTGTCCTCCCGATGGAGCTGGAAGAGGTCGCTGGGGACCGGGAAGTCTGGACTTCCCTACTAAAGCTGCTGCCCCCGCGACCCGGACCCGGATAAGCGGAGGAAAAGGGATGGATGGATGGATGGATGGATGGATATCCATTTATTCAAATTTCAAATTCAAATGTATTTGTATAGCGTTAAATCACAACAGCAGTCATCTCATGGCACTATACACATGAAGGTCACAGAGAGCCAACTGAAACCCCACACGAGCCAACACTCCCTCTTGGGAAAAAACCTTGGACAGAACCCAGGCTCTGTGGGACGGCCATTTGTCTCGACCGGTTGGGCTGAGATATAAATATAATAAGAGGTAGATCAAGCCAGAAGTCTTAGACCAAGGAACATGGAGAATTGTCTCTGATACATGTTCAGCATATCAAGGGTCAATTCTAACTGTATGCTTTAGCAAAGAGGTGGGTTTGGAGTTGACTTTTAAATAAAGAGAGGGTGTCTGCCCCCCGATCGAGTCCGAGAGATAATTGCACATTCTGTGAACGCAGTGTTCTACTAGGTTGATAGGGTTCTAGGAGCTCTTTAAGATATGCTGGAGCGTGACAAAGTAGTGGTTTGTATGTAAGAAGGAGAATTTTATTTTATTTTTATTCTAAATTGTACTGGTAACCAGTGCAGTGAGGCTAATATATGATCTATTCTTCTGGTTCCAGTTAAAACTTGTGCGGCAGAATTTTGGACTAACTGAAGGGTTTTTTAAAGATTTCTTAGGGCAGGGCAGCCCTGGAAAAATGTATTCGTGCCTGAACAACTGAACTAACTCCTAATGTCACCTTACAGTAAACTTGACCTTAAATTAACGTTAATCCCCCTACTGGTATCCTACCGGATATGGGTTGTGGGTCTGGCACCCCAGAGGTCCCCTGCCCCTGCCTTGGGCGCTCTGAGCAGGATGTACGTGTTGGGTGGTGCAGCTGCGGTGTTGGTATGTAGGTGTGTTTTTATTTATTTATGTTTTCTATTTATTTATTTTTTGTATTTATTATTTTAGTGGGGGGTACACTGGGATTGGATCCGTGGGGGATGGGTGCTGGCTGTTGGTGATGCATCCTCTGTCACTGGGTGTGGCGGACCTGCATCCGGGGCCAGACACGGGGCGTTGTGGTGAGGGGCTTGTGGGAGCTGGCGTTTCTGATCATGGGCGGACTTTTTTCCGGCTGGTGGGGACGACTCTGGGCCCACTGGATGTGTAGCCTCTGGTGCCTTGCTAATCTTGGGGGTTGGTTGTTCTCTGGTCTGCCCGAGCCCTGTTTCTGCGTGGCGGGGTGGCTCTGTGGGCTGGGTCTTTGGGGGCTGGTTTTGGTTCTACTTGGCCTGTGGTTCCTTTGGCTTTCTGGTGATGGGGGCTTGTCCTGGCTGTGTGGGTCAGGGCATCCTGGGTGGTGGCGGGTGGTCCCTCACCTTTCATACATTCTTAGTGACAATTACACGTTCACACATGCACTCCCATTTATGCATGTGAATGGCCTTGCGGCCACATGCACACCTACAGGGATACCTGTTCACGCATGTACATACACACTCATAGTACTTACGTACTTCCCCACGTAACTGACTGATTTATCCACGGTGTTATCATGTTGGCTTTATTACGGGGATGGTGATGTTGGCAAAAGAATTACTAACAGTTGTTGTCAATATTCCCTTTTTTATGTTATGGGTAATATCCTCATTGCTACTATTACCATTAATAAGTATGACTGTTTCAATACAGTTTCATCTCTGTGGCTGTTACTATTATTATATGATTTTATTATTTCTATTAAGGTTTTTATGAGTGTCATAGAAATTTGTTGATGTAGTCTGACTTGTCTCCGTGTTTGTTATTGTTGTTGCAATTGCTGTTGCTCGTGTTGTTGTCTCTCTCTGTTTTGTCCCCCTCTTCTCCCTGCACTCCCCCTCTTTCTTCTTTTCTCTTCTTCTCTATCCCCTCCCGCTCCGGCTTGGCCGCTCCAAATTTGGAAAAAAATAAACATCAAATTAAGTAATAAAATCTGTATAACAGGGGAGAGTATCTTATACTTTTCCCTGGCAAAGCAAATCTGTTTAGCATGTAAGGGCATCTACATCATCAATACCGTCCCTACCCTAATGGCTGGACATGAAAAAATGCACAAAAAAAATCCCCCTCCTCATCATAACCTGAACCCAACCTTAACTTCAATATTCTAATCCTCTAACTAAAATGTCTTTTCGTTGTGCGTTTTTGTTGTAAAGTAGGCTCTTACAATGTGACACACACACACACACACACACATGCGTGCACACCCACAAACTCTGAGCCTTTTCTCTTTCAATTACATCTGTCTTTCTTTCTCTTTGGTTCGTTTTTCCTTCCTTCAGGCCTTTTTTATGTATATGTGGGTCAATGGCACGCACACACACACACACACACACACACACACACACACAGTCCGCCCCCCAGCGTGTGGTGGCGGCGTGCTAAATTAAATGTAGAGCTATATGTTGCCACCATCCAGATGACAAATGACGTGTGGTAATCGTCTTAGCGCTGATAGCAGCCGAAGCCCCCGGCAATACGCACTCACGCACACATTGCAGTGTGTTTGTTTTGTTTGACTGCATTTGTCCTCTATTCTATCAACATCCAGGAACATATGTCAGCTGCATTTGTGTGCGTGTAGGCACATATTAGCATGTCCTTGTAACAGTAATATGTCTATTTACGTGACATTTGTACTTTCACATATGTACGTATATTTTTCCTGCACATTTCACGTTTTACTCACTTCAAGTGCACGTGGTAGCGTGCACATGTGAGTCGGTAATAGCCAGCAGCCTGAGCAGTGGCAGTAAAAATAAAGAAACATTTTTTTTTAAAAAGGCAGCAGATAAGAGCTTTCTCTTACTTTGCGGCTGTTTATTTACATTTTAATAACATTCATCCTTCACGCCTCCTCCTCTGTGCCAAGATGGATGATGTGCGCACACACTGTGCACGTGTCCACTGTGTGCACGTACACACACAATACAGTGACAAAACAATGAGAGCTTTGCAAGTGAAGCCCCCTTGTGGCTGGTGGTAGTGTAGCTCCTGTGCTCCACCTCTTCCAGTTTGCGTGTTTTGCTATCATTTCCTTTTTTTCCAATATGGCACATACAACCGAAAATTCTAATCCTGGAATTGTCGCGCGTGGGTGAACTGTACAACCACTATGTAAGTTGACTTTTTGCGTACGTCGGAAATTCTACTTAAATGACTGCCAAGCCCTTACTTTTATTCCTGTGCTTGTCTTGCACAATGGAAAGGGTGATGCATGCGTGGACGAAGAAACAGGCTTGACGCATCGTAACCACCCGTCCGGGGTTCTGAAAATGTCCGGTTTTTGTGGCTGTTACTCAAGTGGGATACTTGTGACAGAACACTTCAATAAGTATACTGTATCATGTATACAAACTATACACTGTGTACTTTGCTCCCGTATGTGTGAATTTGGACAGCCTAGCACTGTCCCATATCCATTACTGTTGTTGCTCACTTACCAAAAAAATGATGACCACCACCTTTTTTTTTCTTCTCTCCTTGTTACTGGTGAATTGCAACCACTCTAGTTAGTTTCTCCCCTTCTGCTATGTAGCTAAGATGGCAACGATCGTTGGTGGTAAGTGTCCATCACGGCAAACCGCACACCATTATGAGTGTTTTGAGTACAACATCCATGTAGTGATTGTGTACAACACCGCATTTTGCTGTACTTCTCATTGTGAAGGCATTTAGGCACTCAAAAGACAAAGTGCACGTATTAAAGGGCACCAGTTCAGACACAGCCCTTGAATGCAGCCTCGCTAACAAGCGTGTTTGCTGGAGATCCAATATGTTCACTGAAAAACTGAACCTGAATACCAACCCGGTAGAAGGTTCTGGTGCACGCCACACGATATTAAACAGAGCCATGTCTAATGACGTCACATGTGGATTTAAGTAAGCTCCTTTCAGGGGGCGGAATTATTCCTGCAGAGGACTAATATCTCTCATCTTCTCTGGAGACTAGGACACTTCAGGGCACCCCCCGCTCTCTAAACACACACACACACAGTCAGCGCGATTATTCCAGGGCTGCTCTCAAACTGTGCCGAGACTCCTGAGGGATTCCCGTGCTGTCACGGGAAAACCATCTGTTGCATGTAAACTGTGTGTGACGACTTCATTTTTTTTCTCAGAGGAGAAGTTGGTCAGTGCAACCAACCATAGTGACCGCACACACACAAACACACGCACACACACCCTTGTAGTTATTATGCTAAAGACGCCCCCTAGTGGCAGTAAGGCTAAGCAAATGAAGGTTCACTATGTTTTTCGAGTGTGTGAATCGAACGTTGTATTCACCAGCAACGCCCCTCTCCATCCGTGCCCCTCACGACCTCCACTTGTCCTCTGCCTCTTTGTCCTTTAGGCGTTTAATTGGGTGCCTGTTTAGAAAAGCAAAGGTGTTAAGTAGAGGGAATTTCGAGAATGCTCCTCCATTAAGAGACGGGACAATGAAGGGCTAATTGGTTCCTATTAAGCAATAGAAAGGGGAGGAGGGAGGGACCCTCAGAAATGAGAGGAGCATAATATGGATGTGTGTGTGTGTATGTGTGTTGTCGGAATGTCTAAACCAGGTTTTCTTGTGAGACACAACCACCAGCGCCTTTCACCCGGGGCGTGCGTGTAGCTGTACTTTTTGTGTTTAAACAACACCCTCGCTGCAAACGTCAAATGTGCAACACTACAGTTGCATTGGTTGTCTTTTGTTATTCATGCTGTTTGGACGTAGATGATAATAAAATAGACAGAATGAGCAGTCGGAACCCCAAAACCCTTGTGTCCACTTTGAAATTGTCGTCTTTCAGTGTCTTCTCTGGTTGTCTGGGCCCGCCCCTTGCGCCAATTTAATTAGCCGCCTTTCATCATCAACTAATTAGCCGGCTACGCTACCCTGAGGAGAGAATTGTTTAACAGCCCACTTTTCTTTCCCATTATTTTAGTACCAAACACATTAATGAAGTTTAAGGGTCTGGTGTGGGTGGCGGGACGTCTCCTAAGACTTCCTTGAAAACTCCTTTGCTTTTGAATTATGAATTAGCAGACGTGTCCTCTGTCCGTGTTTCATTTGTGTCCATAACTCACACGGGGAAATGACTTCTGCTCGGGGGTGCTGGTCGGGCAAACACTGATCGGGTGGGCTACAAAATATTGGTGTGTCACCATTACCACACCCAAAGATAGGTGAATGTTGGTGTGTTTTAGTGCCATGATGACTGACTCTTCCTGCACAGTCGCATGAAACTTTGAAAAAAATATATATAAACATATATATATATATATATATATATATATATATTTCAACTTTTCTACCATCTTTGTTTATACATTTTTCCTGGCTCCATTGTCTCTTTGACGACCGCAAGATAGCTTTATTTTTACCACGTGGTGAAATTTTGTCTTTAAAACAAACAAGCAATACGATTCGTTCGGAGACTATGATGGGTCCAGTTGTGGTCGGATTTTGGTGATGAAGAACATAGATCCAGTTAGTTGCTGGGGCTACATAAGTAAAGAGTTTGCATTCTCAAAGCAGTAGGCATTCAAAAGAGTAATACATTACGCATGACAAAAATGCGTCCTAAAAAAAATCAGAACTCATAAATCGCTCTACTTTACTTATCTGTTCCGTCCTATTAATGCGCGCCAACGGCTGTCCTTTCTTGTGTATGTGATGAAGATGGCTGCGACTCGCACATCGTCATCTGCTGTGGAACAACGCTGGCCTCAATACCACGTTGCAGCCGTTTTTATCACATAAACAACAATGGACAGTTGCTAGCGTGCATTAATACAAACTCATGTCTGGGGGACTGTCTGTGTAACTCTGCTTGTTAACACCTCATACACACCTGGTCTGCCAGGAAGTAAGAAAATGTAGCAGGAGGGATCAGTGTTGACATTGTCACAATATTTAGTGAGTAATCAGACCTCTCTATATACGCTTTAAAAAAGTGAAGAGACTTTTCAAGACTAAAAGGGAGAAGCGGAGACGGGTGAGATGTTTCCTGGGATTGGACTGGTATGGATGTGTGTGTTCAAGTTCAAGTTAAAGAACACTAAATATAAGTTGCACCAAATCTAAAGAAGAAAAAGTCTACATATACTGTACAATATAGGCCGCACTTGTCTGTACAGTAAGCCACACGTGTTTTACTCGCCATTTTCCCCTGCAATGTTATTCCTCTTTATTACAGCGTCTATTACTACTACATACATGCATGCATGTGTCATAGCCATTTATGCAAATTAGACAGTGACCACCACCACAGACATATTGTAGTCCTTTGGGAGACATTCAAATGCAGCCTTGTACAATCATGCCAGGAGACAAAAACAATGTATTGTTGGAAGGAACCATTGATCACCATAATGACTACAAACACACGCACACACACACACGCACACGCACACGCACACTTGTAGAGCCGTAGTGATTAGCTTAGCAACACAAGGCCAGCCAGTGCTCTCAGAGAGAAGTACGTCCCTTTGATAAACATGAAAGCTCCGGCACTCACACACACACACACACACACACACGCACATGCAAACTGAAGCTATGCATACACACACACACAAGCGTTGGTCAGAGAGTGTGTGCGGCTTGTAGAATATTTGATATGTAGATACGTCTTAAAAAGGATGACATTTGCATATCAGACTCCTGTTGCACAGCACCGTTTGGTCGCCTGATTTTTAATCAGCCAGCGAGGAGAAATTAATTTGTTTTTGGTGGGAGGAGGAGGATGACGCTCTTCTCTGATCCATCAGCAGCATTTTGTTCAAGCTGTTAAGACCTACGTGTGTGTGTGTTATTGCTTAAGCATCGTTACTTTGCTGCGCGAATCCTTTTCACTTTTGACAAATGCCTATTTTCGCCACATAACTGTTGTTTTGTTTTACTGTTATGTCATATTTATCGTTAAACTATATGTGCCCTGCAATTGACTGGCAACCAGTCCAGGGTGTACCCCGCCTCCCGCCCAAAGCCAGCTGGGATAAGCTCCAGCATACCCGCGACCCTAATAAGGATAAGCGGTATAGAAAATGAATGAATGAATGAATTCCAAATTTAAAAAATCATAAACAAAAGCTGACTGTAGTGGAATTTTTTTCTCCTAGCTAATATTAAACTACAAACAATACCAACACACGTTTTAAGGTAGCAACACACCGTTGGCATTTTAGGAGGCGCTCATTAGTCTTTCCAACAATAGGACTGCAATCTATCTGTGGTGTTGTGCACCAGGGGGCGTCATTGCCTCGTTTACATAATTAACTATGCTGACGTCTCATGTTTTTAAATCTTAATTACAACGCAATTATGGAGTTACGGGTGTTTTTCATTTGCAGCATTTCAGCTGCAAATTCATGTTATTAGGCACACAGAGGTCTACCATTAACAAGAACAGTTATGATGTTTCCTGGACTCCATGTAATGCGCTGATGTTAAGAAATGTACGCATCTAATATCTCGTTACTCTGATGAACAGTTGCCTTATAATGTACGACCAAGACAGATGAGGTACCATTTTTAGGCTTCAGTCTGGCCAAAATGCACATGACAGGTGTGTATGCGTGTTTTTTACGCTACAATCTAGCGTCCATCCCTACAAACGTAGGGATGGACATTGACACTGAAATTCCTAATGATAACCAACACATTTCGTGATAGAATATCAAACATAAGTCCATCAGGGTTTGAATGGCCAGCCAAATGTTCTGTTTCCTGTCCAAATCAGAGGCCAAATAATGGTGTTTACTAGGGGTGTCCCATTGGATCTTCAGGATCGGTATCGGCTGCCGATCCGCTGTAACGAGACTGTGCGATCCAGTTGCCGTAACTCCAACATAGTAGGTGTAGCAAAATGCGCCTCAAAGCTGGTTGCCGCTCGACTCCCGCCACCCGGATGAAGAAGAAACGACATCACCATGCAGACATGTCCCCGGTGTACCGTGGTTAGTTTCACGTCGGAAGCTGGATATTCAGCTGCGTAGCTACAGTGGTAGATTCCCATCACGTTGCCTGGACTCTTCTGTCATGGTGCCGGGAGATTGCATGAGAAGTGTCACTTTAACTGCTGGTTATTACTAAGGACTTTCCATGAATTACTATTGAATTATTATTTGAACTACTGAATTAATAACCATGTCAAATAATGATCTTACCCAATAAGTATTGTAATGGTGACTAAATAGTTTGACGTCAGGATGGCTGTAATTCAGTTGGCCATTGACTTGTCAAGACAGAGCACTCCTTCAAGCACACGTTGAAGCACCACGTGCACAGTCTAATGACCACGGTTGCTTTTCACTAAGAAAAGTAGATATGGATTGTCTAAAAGATGCTAGAAGTTGCTGGACGACGCCATCATCTAATTTGTATATCATTTGCATATGGAATGCTGTAGGAAAAAAAGTGAGTAGAAACAGCATAGTTACATTTAGAACTACAAATAAACTTGATTCTTGGTTTATTATCAAATCGTCAAATTAAACTAATATTTGGGGCTTCATTTTACCAATAAAGAGTAGCAAGAGACTAACAATAAAATATAAGCACACTAAACACATTGTCCTCTTTGATCCAGGCTTGCTGATGATGAAGAAGCATTAGCGTTTTAGATCAGCATTGTGGCTTACAAATGTATGATGATGCGTTGAGCTCCACATCATGCTCTCAGTGTTCCCACGCTGACCAAAAACTGCCTGTGGGTGCGGCAAACTTTTACCTTCATTAGGGATCGGACTTACAGAAGTTTGTTACAAAATTAAAACAATATTGTTGGTCATGCTGTGTAATAAAACAAAATAACTCAGCAATAATTTGGTTGGATTATTTTTAATGCTTTGAAGAGCTGTGTTAATACCCGTATTGGATTCCACAAATTCTTGTTCGTAACAGTAAGTTAACAAAGGGATTGCTTCGGCAAGACATCGGAACGGATCGGAAGCCAAAAAATGTGGAATGGGACATCCGTAACGGTTACCATGGTCACGCTTTTCCTGTTTTGTCAGCATGTGCATACCTTGTCCCTCCTCGACAATAGCAAGCAGCAACAAAACTACACCTTCCTCTTCTCTGGCTCACGCTGCCTGCGGCACATTGGCGTCGCAGCGCTCTCCTAACTCTGAGAGATGTGAAGTTAATAAGTCGGAGCGCCACGCAGATGTGGCGCTGAGGGGAGTTTAACAACCCCCTCTGCTTTTTTTTTTTTTTTTTTTAACACAGCGACAGATTGGGGCAGAAGTTCTTGAAGGGATGCTGAGAGTTGGCTCAGCTCCTCCACGCTGTCACCATGAATCTCCACCTGGTGTGTGTGAGTGTGCACACGTGTGTGTGTCGTGGACTGATGTCAGCTGGTGTATTCGAGGCCAGGTGCTGTGCGCGCCCGTCAAGGCGTGCAGATGTTTGAAGCATCTCCGCTGGCGCCACTCGTCCTACTTTCCCGTTGACGATGGCGTCTCTCATCCTGATGTCGAGCTCCTTTCCTCCACATTTTGGGGAACGTTTAAACATCAACTCTTCTTCCCCCGCCTTTCACAAAATCACTGCGTGACTTGCTGCTGCGTCGCAGAACTTTTATGCTAATTTTGTTTTTTTTTTGTCTCTTGAACATTCCCTCATCCAGCTGACTGACGAGGAGGCGGGGCTTACAGAAATGTGGGCTACAGTGTGTCGACGTACTTCATTGCAGGACCCTGTGGGCGGGGCCATTGAGTGACTAGCTGGAGTCAGAAGGGTTCAAAGGTCAAACAAATGCTGAATGTGAGAGGAGCCCATAGTTAGCAAGTTGTGATGCTCCGTGTCATCGCCATCTAGTTGTCATGACAACCTCTCAGCACAGCTTGTTTTTTTTTTGGCCCCCAGTGCTTTGAAAAAAAGAATAACTGAGCTTAACAAGAAAGCAAAAAACAGAACAAAAAAGCTAAAAGGTGAGAAAGCCACACCTAGATTGCAGTCCTGTGGGAAACACTAACATGAATTGGTTTTAGCCTGTTTTTTCATTAAAAGTATCAAAATGGCCCTATCATGCATATTAAATTTTTCAGTGTTCAGCCCTTGGTAGACAAAGTTTGGACACCCCTGTTCAAATGTTTGGACTCTCCAAAATTAAAATAATTAAAATAAACGATGTATATCTAGTACAATATATATATGTATGTATAACTTGCTTTCTATTAACCATGCTTTTCATGTACATTTCAATTTAATTATGCATTCCCGCATTATGCATTTTATTTTATTTGCGTTGTCTTCTTGCACCACATTTGATAAACAAATGAAAAATTGTTCAAATAAATTTCAAATAAAAATCTAATCTAATTCTCAAAATAAATCAGAATTTTGTCCTGTGCCAGCATGTCTTAAACAAACAAAAACATCTGAATACCGTCACCCCTTGTTTATTATCATTAATTGTTCCAGACCCGACTGAACTAGGGTCTGGTAAGACTAAAGAAAATATTTTCTTAGTTATAGCAAAGAAAACCTGTTTCCAAATATGGGTTTTAGCATTTTTAGAGCCCCGTGGACATGAAATAACACCCCTAAAGTCACTTTCACACTCCTATCATTCGTTCTGTACCGGCACATTGTGCAGGCTACGGGCTCACAGGAGCAGCATAACAGACAGCGGCTGCTAGCATAGCAAGCTCGTTAGCCTCTCTAATTTACTTTTACTACACCTAATATTCACCTAAATTTCAAATGCAGCGGAGAAGAACAACAAAGAAGCCAAAAACATACCACATCCACACGCAATGCGAGGAGAACCTTTTTTTTCCAATAAAAAGAAAGAGAAAAAATTTTTAATAAAAAAGAAAATAATATAACTATTAAAAACAAATTATTTTTTAATACTATGAACACTTCACTTCTTTTTACAATTACAGGATTCCTAATTATTCATTCATTCATTCATTCATTTTCTATACCGCTTATCCTCATTAGGGTCGCGGGTATGCTGGATAGGCATCCCAGCTGACTTTGGGCAGGGTACACCCTGGACTGGTCGCCAGTCAATCGCAGGGCACATATAGACAAACAAAGACATACAAACACTCACATTCATACCTATGGACAATTTGGAGTCGCCAATTAACCTAACATGCATGTTTCTGGAATGTGAGAGGAAACCGGAGTACCCGGAGAAAACCCACACACGCACGGGGAGAACATGCAAACTCCACACAGAGATGCCCAAGGGAGATTCAAACCCTGAACCTCCTGACTGTGAGGCCAACGTGCTACCCACTCAGCCACAGTGCGGCCAATTCCTAATTAATTACATTAAAATATGTCTTAAAACATGACATCACAGTTAATAAAGCTTTTATGAGCTTGACACTGGAATTATTGATTATTATTAATTACTGACATTGGATTATTTGGATTTGTATTATTTCCTACGAGTAAAATAGTTCCCTCTGTACGACACAATCATGCTTCAACTCTGGAAGTGCAGAGCTTCACGCGCAGTCACACTAACTTTCAACTTCCTGTAGTGTTGTTCATTTATTGGTCAGCCTCCGGTAATAAGTGAAGACTCCACAGACACACACACAGAAACACACACTGACACACACACAGTTCTCTGCTCACAGTCACAAAGCAGCAGTGACAGAAATTGGGCAGCAGGTTAATAACTTGTGCCCATCGTCACAGTGCCCAGGGCCACACATATACACACACACACGCACACACAGTTGTGTACAGTGTAAAGTCGGTGTGTGTCAAGGATGTTCATGGTGTTACATAAAGAAGCTCACGCTCAGTAGGTTTCCATGACGATGATGATGATGATGATGACACGCTAGTGTGTAAGCACATGTAAGTGAGCTGAAAGGTCAAAGTTCAGAGGTTAATCTTGTGACCAGCGGCCATGACAAGTCAAGTGTAGTTGTGTAACATGAAATAAATAAACAGTGAGCAGCACGCTGATGTGAGAGAGTGCGCGTTGGGCCAGCAAAAGGCTAAGTGTGTGTATGTGTGTGTGTGTGTCTTTGATGGTGCGAGGCAGTGAATAAAGGCACCCTTTCATTGGCCAATCAGCTGCGAGCCACACGAGGGCAAGGAGCCAAGCTGATTGGCCGAGAGCCTGAGAAAACTTCCTGGACCAGTAAAGTGCACACTCTGTCACCCTGCTATTCTTTCTCTCCATCCCTCCTTCCTCCTCCCCTCTTTCATTCTCTCACCATTGATCAAGACTTCATCCTCCTCTTCCTCCTTTTTTCTTTGATTTGCCTCCTTCACGCCTTGTTCTCTTCTGCGTCCACTTCTATACTTTCCTACCAAATGTCCACCTTTCAGTAAGGATAGTTCCTGGAAGCAAACTGTGATCCAATGTGTTTTGTGTTTATGTAAATCAAGCTCTGCAGAAACAAGGGCACATATAGACCAACAAGCATTCACACTCACATTTAACCCAACACGCATATTTCACACAGAGATGCCCAAGTGGAGTGTGTGGCCACCTTGCTATCCACTTAATGTAATTAATGAAGCACAGCTCTCACAAAGGCACAGTGTAGCATCCACACAGACTCACTCATAGCCTGACAGTCATTTAGAACTTGATTCTGTCCAAAACACATCCGAATCAAATCCATCACCATATATGTATCTCCAAGTCCTAAACACGTCTCTTCATCTATCCTCGGAGCAACATTCCGCACGCAAGCTGCATCCGCAGACACATCACAGTAACAGTTTTGGCGAAAGTTGCTTTTTTGAAAAGTGATGGATTGAGGAAAGCACTCTGCTGTCAAAATTCACACACACAGGAACTAAGTACACAGTGTACACAGTACACTTATTGAAGCGTACTGATTCAAGTATTCCAGCATTGTTCTGTACATCTCTTCCAATCTTTCCTGCTTTTATCTCCTTGCGTCCTTGTCCCTCTATCCCTCTTCCCTGCATCCTTTTTCATTTCCTCGAATCTTTCCATTTATCTTCTTCATCACCTCTTTTTGTCTCCTACTGTTCTCCTTTTTTATTCAATCTTGTTGTCTTTTCTTTGTGTCCAGAAGTCTCTTTTTATTGATTTTGATCCTTTCAACTTCCATATCTCCATTCCTCATTCCTGTCTTTCAGGTGTTTTCCTCTTCCTCTTATCTTCACCTCCTTCTTCCTCTCCTTGTGTCCTTCTCCACTGCTTTCCTGGCCTCGGCTTTCCATCTGCTAGTAAAAGCCGGTCAAGTCACCTCAAAGACAGTGTCTTCGAAGCGGCGTGTTGAGGCTGAGAGGAATCATTTTTCCATGAAGTGGGAAGCGAGCGGGAGCGTCGCTCGGCTGCTCCACAGATCGATTGCTTTGCGGCGCCGCTGACAGGTGTAATTGTGAGGGCGTCATCTGTTCTTGTTTGCACAAAATACATTTCTTTGCCTCTCTCTCGTCCCCCCCCCCAGTCGTCTGAAGACGCTGTCGTCGTGGCCTAATCTCGCCGCCATCATCGCATTCCGCCGCTCGCCACCGGACAAATCCCCTGTTATTTGAACAGATGGTGGGAAATCCATTCTGGTGATAAGTTGCCTCTAGTTAGCATTTAGATTACCCACAAAAATGGAACAATTTACTACTCTCCCTCCCAGCATAACTCCCCCCTCCCCTCTCCTGTGCCGCCATCATTTTTTGACACTCCCCCTCGCCTTTGGGATGGCCCCCCAGCCTTCACGTCTCTGTCATGGTTCTGCTGATGGCTTTGTAAGCAATTACACTGAAGACTATGTTAGGAAGTTACACCAGGAGAGGGGGAGGAGCCAGGAGGAAGGCAGGATCTCGCTCATAAACATATTAAAAAACAGACCCCTTATTGCCAGAGAAAAAGAACATGTAGCAGGAGGGACCAGTGTTGGCAACTTTGTCATTATATTTAGCAAGTAATCCAACCCCTACAGATATCCATAGCAACAAATCTAGTGAGGAGACTTTTGGAGACTAAGGCCTTGTCCACACATAAGGGGTATTTGTAAAAAACGCATATTTCTCTTTCTTTGTTTATGAAAAAAATGGTGTCCATACAACCTTGTATTGAAAAAAAAATGCATACACACGTAACCGCAAAAATTCACTGGGAGCCGCAGTCTTAAGCATGCCAAACATGTAGGCGGCAATAATTACTAAAATTCTATCCAATCAGAATCATCCTCTGTCATCCCGTCACTTCCGCAAAACATAAAACATGGCGCCAGGCTCGTTTGAGTGGACTGACAAGGAGCAAGAACTGCTTCTAAGCGTTGTTAAATTTAAAATACAAAGTCAACAAGCAAGCAAAAAGCAAAAACCAAAACAGTTCTGAGGCCATCCATGTTGTTTGTAATGTAAATACAGGTCGCGTGTGTGACGTCACAGCATGCTTTGTCGCAGGCAGTGACATTTGCAAACGTAAAACCCTCGTTGTTTGCGTCCATACCCAAACATATAACCGGATTTTTCTCCAAATCTACACTTTGGCCGGAGGTTTTGAAGACCTTCATTTTTAGTGCCATGTATTTGCGATGACGTGTGGATGATAGGCCAGATCGTGTTTTATGAGATACCTGCCTACGTGTGAGATGTCTCCTGGGGTTGAAGTGGCTTAGATTACAGTAGAGTGGTTTAGAGGAAAGATGAATTTGTCCAAGTTCAGCAACACGGCAGTTTGTCTTTTATTTAGTGGATATCCTAAGATGTGGTGTCGGCGAACGCTATGAATAGCTTTCACTTTTCTTATAGCATAGGGGTGGGCAAACTTTTTGACTCGTTGAGTTACCAAAACTGGCCAGGGAGCCAGAGTACAGTATACGGTGGAACACTGGGATACGAAATTAATTCGTTCCAAAAGGATTTTCATAAACTGAATTTTATTTGTAACCTGAACAACATTTAACATGAAAATTGGCTAATTCCTTCATACAATGGAAAAAAACACATAGTGTTTAATACTGTATACATAAAGAGTAGTGTAATACAAATATAATGTAATAATAATACCTGAAATAGAATGTATATTTAGTTAAAATTCTAAACGTTTCTTACCTTTGATATGCAGTTAAGTACAGTACAGTACGTACACTGGCAGTGATAAACCAATCAGAGAACATTACGTAATACGTACACTTATCTCCGTTATGCCTCCAGTAGGTATCTTACCGGTATGCTGCAAAACAACTTTTTTGCCGAGTGCCGGGCGAGTAACGCCACTACATGTGAATGGATTGTGGATGCCTGGGCTAAGTTATCTGCTTTTTAGCCGGCATCATTGCTGAACAGCCTACGGACAACGAGACCACCTGACGGAATGATGACAGGAAACCCGGCATGTTTGACGGCAAAATTGCCCAGCTGTTCAAGTCGGATGCAGAAGATGGATGTGTGGGAGAAGAGGGATAAAAAATAGAGTGAGTGTTTGGTTAAAGAGTAGAATAAAGTTCAACTGAACTCACTCTTTTGCTTCCGTTGCCTTTTTTCTAGACCGTATGTTTTAGCGGTAAATACGGTAAATCAGGAAAATTCTGAAAAAAACAAATTTTGTCAAGATTGACAAACGTTCATAAAGCAAACAAATGTTCATAAAAATTAGAAAGGTCTTTTCCTATCCCAGATTTTTTGTATCCCGGGGTTCCACTGTATGTCTGGCACACGCTATTTACGCTTAGAATTTTAACAGTCCATCTGGAATTATTTGTCTAATTTTATCTACAATCTTGTGTCCAATTTTTCAGGAGCACTTTAAAAATCTGACCACATCAATTAAGAAAATTCAATTTCAGTTTTTTTGGTTTTTTACTGAATTAGACACCCAGAATGTACAATATGAACTATTAAATATAAAACATTGACTATTGAAGAGTGTGTGAATGTCCTTCCTTTAGTTACCAGACAGTATAGTGGGTAGGTTAAGTTGTGTGTGTCATACAGTATGTCTTGATTTTTTTAATTTGTTTGTTTATTTACCACCATGCGTGTTCTGGATCGCTGCCTGTGAAAAGCTACGTAACGTCACAATGACTTGAAAGTCACGTTACCAGCTTGTATGGTACATTTTTAGGTTGAATGGCTTGGCGGGCCCTGTTACAGCACATCACTGCTGATGGGCCCTGGGCCGCACTTTGGACAGTCCTGGTGTAGATGTTTTATGGTGTAGTCAAATCATCAACATGTTGATGTTAAACATCCTCAACCTTCTTAACACACACACGCACGCACACGCGCACACACTTAGATTAGGTCTGCCGAGTATGGAGGAAGCTTCTTCCTGGCAGCACTTGAGATGATTCACTGATTTCTGTGTGTGTGTGTGTGTATGTTTGTGTGTATTTGTTTACTGTGTGTATGACAAATGAGGCTCATATTTAACAGCTTTACGAAACAATGTCACATAAAATTTACACCAAATCAAATTTTCAAAGCAAATATATTTAGTTTGTGAATTGTAAACTAGTATTGTGTATTATCTTCAATTGTTTTGGAGGTTCAAGTCCATGTGCGGCGTTTTAAGCTGTAGGTCGTTCGACTGCATGTAAAAGTGAAGATGTTTCTCGTGAAGAGTAAGGCATCAAGATGTCATATGAATGTGTTGTGTTGTTACAAGATGCTTGTTTTATTTTTTGAATGTAGGAAAGATCTACAGGAGAACAGCCGAGTGTGACCTCTTATGTCAGCTGATCGCTGTCTGGCTAATTTGCGCGACACAACACGTGCACGCCTCCTACTCCGCCTCCCCGCCTTATCCCGCTTCCTGTTTCTTAACACAGGCCGCAATCCTTCAGACTGTCACAACAGGAAATGAAAGAGGCCTGAGCGCCAACGTTTTTTTATTTGTGTCATGTGCTATCACTAATGAAAATCACACCACAAGGATTGGAGGTACACTACACTACACTATTACATGCTGCACTACATAAGACTACATTACATCACATTCATTTTCTATACCGCTTATCCTCATTAGGGTCACGGGGATGCTGGAGCCTATTCCAGCAGACTTTGTGAGCGAAAGGCGGGGTACACCCCGGACTGGTTGCCAGTCAATTGCAGGGCACATATAGACAAACATTCACACGCTAATGGACCATTTAGGGTCGCCAATTAACCAAACATGCATGTTTTTGGACTGTAGGAGGAAACCGGAGTACCCGGAGAAAACCCACGCACATACGGGGAGAACATGCAAACTCCACACAGAGATGCCCAACGGAGATTTGAACCCAGGTCTTCCAGATCTCCTGACTGTGTGGCCAATGTGCTAACCACTCATCCACCGTGCGGCTAAATTACATCACACCACTGTGATGTAATGTAAACACTGTGGTCTTACCTTTTCTTTGTATATCGAGTAGATGTGCCTATCTTGCTCCTAGAAACGCCTTTATGCTTTGGCTGTGTTCAGTCCGCACGTCAGTTCCGATTTCTTTGCTCATACGAGACCAGTATCTGATTTTTTTCCTCTCAGTGTGAAGAGCACAATTTAGATTTTTGCAAATGTGACTCAGGTCTCAATGGTATGTGAATATAAATCGGATATGTATGCGATACGACATAACGTTTTGGGAAGGCGCGTATTGCCGTGCTTACCCAGGCTTTAAAGGTTTGCAGTCACGGAAAGACGTAGTTTATCGTGCAAAACTTGGATAAATGTACTCACCCATGTAGGCAAAAGTTCTTCTCATCCGAAAATGATTTTTTACAAGGTGTTAGTGAAGCAGCTCTCAGGAAAGTCTCGCTACTTCACCCACACGCACCTTGGAACAGACGTGGCAACAAGTTGTCTACAAACTTCCATAGCAAAATTCTTGTCATCTTTCTTCTTCATCTTCTACACGGCATCATTTGGTTGAGAAAATATTGACTCTCATTGTATAAAATTCTTGAAATTGTCACAAACACGCTAAGGAGAACATGCGGACAGAATGTAGCCTTTGTTGTGAAAGTCTGATCACCTACTGTTGGGCTTGGATATACACTGCTCAAAAAAAATAGAGGAACACTTAGAAAACACATCAGATCTAAACGGGGGAAAAAATGATCTTGAATATCTTTCCTGATAATAAGTACATGATGTATTAGTAACAAAATAATGCCACATAATTTGATAGAAGAGCAACTCAAAATGATTCTCAGTAGTTTGTGTGGCCCCCACATGCTTGTACGCATGCCTGACAACGTCGGGGCATGCCCCTAATGGTACCACGGGTAGTGTCCTGGTGAATCTACTCCCAGATCTGGACCAGGGCATCACTGAGCTCCTGGACAGTCTGAGGAGCAACCTGGCGATGCCGGATGGACCTAAACATAATGTTCCGGAGGTGTTCTATTGGGTTTAGGTCAGGTGAACGTGGGGGCCAGTCAATGGTATCATTTACTTCATCCTCCAGGAACTGCCTGCATACTCTAGCCACATGAGGTCGGATATTGTCGTGGACCAGGAGGAACCCAGGTCCCACTGACAATGAGTCAAGGATTTTATCCCGATACCTGATAGCAGTATAGAGATACCTGATAATGTGTAGAGGTCTTTGCGTCCTTCCAGGAATATGCCACCACCAAGCTGGTTATGCTCCACAACATCTCCAGACCCTTCACGTCTTCAACCCGTCGCATGTGCTCAGGTTGAACTTGCTCTCATCGGTGAAGAGCACAGGGCGCCAGTGGCGTAGTTGCCAATTCTGGTGGTCTATGGCAAATGCCGGCAGTGAGCATATGGCCCACTACAGGACGTCAGGCTCTCAGGCCACCATCATGGAACCTGTTTCTGATTGTTTGGTCAGAATCATTCACACCGGTGTCCTGCTGGAGGTCATTTTCTAAGGCTCTGGCAGTGCTCATCCTGTTCCTCCTTCCACAAAGGAGTAGATACCGATCCTGCTGAGGGTTTTAGGACCTTTTACGGCCCTGTCCAGCTCTCCTGGAGTAACTACCTGTCTCCTGGAATCTCCTCCGTGCTCTTGAGACCGTGCTGGGAGAGACAGCAAACCTTCTTGCAACGGTATGTATTGATGTGCCATCCTGGAGGAGTTGGACTACTTGTGCTACCTCTGTAGCGTCCATGTAGCCCACCATGCTGTCAACAGAGATGTTGATCCAAGCCATATGAAAAACTACAGCAGTAGAAAGTCAGTCAGTAAAAAATCATCCAAAAGAGATGAGGAGTCAGTGGCCTCAACCTGGAAAACCATTCCTGTTTTGGGGTCTGTCTCATTGTTGGCCCTCTGATGTACCTGTTGTTGATTTCATTAACAACAAAGCAGCTGAAACTGATTAACCCCCTCTGCTTAACTACTACTACTACTACTAAACTGACCCAATCAATATCCCAGAAGTTTGACTGATAGATTAAAAAATGTTCCTCTAATCCTTCATCTTAAAAGTCAAATTAATCAATCCATTCAGCAGAACATAAAAATATCTTGAATGCATTTGACTTGTTGTTAAATCTAGCTCTAGGTGGTCCTGCTGTTTGTGTCTTTCAGTAAAGTAAAAAAATCTCTGCCTTTTCCTGCTTATGGAAGGATGGCAGCGACAAGTACCTTCTGGCACCCTGCTGCTCTCGAGACACATGCAGCTCTTCAGCCTTTTTGTTGCCCTCCCTGGCGAACTTTGTGATTTTTTTTTCTCTGTGATTTTTCCACCTAAGTGGAGGAATATAAGCGTACTCAAGAGTCAAAGTGAATGTTCAGTACAATAAATTTGCACATGTTGGCAGTTCTGCACTTGGTTCCTGTCTCAGTCCCTGACAGTTCATCGCACCTCCCCAGGGGGTTCGCCCCACTATTTGAGAAACACTCAATGAAAACTTTCATCTTTATTATGCGGATTATGGAGAAACTAACGCAGCCGTCAGATGTCTATACACTGGAACCCAGGGATACAAAACTAATTCATTCCAAAAGGATTTTTCTAAGCCAAATTTTTTGTAACCCAAACAACATTTAACATGAAAATTGGTTTATTCGTTCCACTGACCCGGAAGACCCCTCATACAATGGAAAAAAAACACGGTTCTGCTCATTTAATACTGTATAAATAACGAGTATTGTAATACAAATGTAATGTAATAATAAAACCTGAAATAGAATGTATATTGAGTTAAAATTGTAAAAGTTTATTACCTTTGATACGCAGCGAAGTGCAGCACAGCATGTAAACGGGCCAAAACAACATTTTTGCCGAGCGCCGGGAGAGTTAGGCCACCATATGTGAATGGATTGTGGATGCCTGGGCTAAGTTATCTGCTTTAACTCTTGTCCGAGCTTTCACGAAAGCCGCCATCATTGCTGAACAGCCGACTGACAACGAGACTGACGGGCGACAATGATGACAGGGAACCCGGCATGTTTGACGGCAAAATTGCAGAAATTCAGATGCAGAAGATGAGGACTGGATTTGTGGGAGCAGAGGGATAAAAAATAGAGGGAGTGTTTTGTTAAATAAAAGAATAAAGTTCAACTAAACTCACTCTTTTGCTTCCGTTGATTTTTTTGTAGGCCGTATGATTTAGCACGCGCCTTAAAATATGGTAGATCAGGAAAATTCTGAAAAAAACAAGTTTGGGTAAGATCAACAACCTCCCGTAAAGCAAAAAAAAACAGAAAGGTATTTTTGTATCCCGGATTTTTTGTATTCCGGGGCATTCGTATCTCGGGGTTCCACTGTATTTATACTTATTTATGCTTATTTTATATTTATTTATGTAAGTCAATTGGGGCCGCACGGTGAATGAGTGGGTAGCACATTGGGCTCACAGTCAGGAGGTTCAGGGTTCGAATCTCCGTTGGGCATCTCTGTGTGGAGTTTACATGTTCGCGCGTTCGTGTGTGGGTTTTCTCCGGGTACTCCGGTTTCCTCCCACATTCCAAAAACGTGCATGTTTGGTTAATTGGCGACTCTAAATTGTCCATAGGTATGAATGTGAGTGTGAATGTTTGTTTGTCTATATGTGCCCTGTGATTGACAGGCGACCAGTCCAGGGTGTACCCCGCCCCTCGCCCAAAGTCAGCTGGGATAGGCTCCAGCATACCCGCGACCCTGATTAGGATAAGAGGTTTAGAAATTTATTGAATGAATGAATGAATAAATCAATTGTTTGATAGCTGCGCTTTGTTTCCTGAACTACATTATTGAAAAGTGTTTTCTACACACATAATTATTTCATGACTAATTAGTGTGTGAAATTGTACCACAACCCCACAGTACACTACACTACACAACACTACAGCACACACGTTATCCGTTCCTCTCTTTTTGTGTTGGACATCATCACCATCACCTTTTGTTAGTCGTCATTTTCTTCTTCTGGTCTTTCCTTCTCCCCGTCCTTCACTCATCACCTGACATCTTCTCCTTGATATCTTCCCTTCTCGCTCTCTTGTAGCAAAGACCTAACCCTCTGCACCTGTCTTCCTTCTCTGTTTGGTCTTCAGACGCTATTTAGCCAGCTACATTCACGCAAGGTCGCCAGCAATTTGTCTGTGTGCGTGTGTGTGTGTGTTCATATAGCTGCTTGTCTGTTTGTGTGTGTTCCTCTCCGGCTCCCCTCATCCAGGCACTCAGCCAAGAAAAATTTCTTGATCCTGCACTCAGGACTCGTGTATGTGTGTGGGGGTGTGTGTGTGCGTGTGGATGCTCAGATGGCCAACACACATAAATGTTCATGTGATATTTGTGTTAAAAAAACATAAAAATGCCTAAATTCACCTAACAAACAGAATAATAACTATAATTAAATGATTCCAAAAAGCACTAGAAGGAATGTTACTGCATGGTGCCACTATGTACTAGCAGGCTGTGGTTACACAGTAGGTGCTGAATAAAGTCATAAAACAAACATGTTGGCCCTGCAGGTGAAAAAACACATAACCTTAAGAATCATGCTAATAAATATATATTTAGCCGCATGTAAATACAGTATATATAATTTATACAGTATATATATGAGTGACTTTATAATGACCACACACACACACACGCAGGATTAATGTCTCCACGGCAGAGAGAAATTAATTTACAAATGGTTTAATTCTGCCATCGTCTTACATCCCCCAAAACCACACGAGTATTCAAACGTTCTTTCATTCTCGATATATATATATATATATATATATTTTTTTTTGCTTTAATGCACTTAAAAAAAAATAAAGTCAGCATTAATTTCCAAAACTGCAGCTTATCAATGTTTCTCTCTTTGCAAAGCAGTCCATAAATATTCATGTGGATTGGCCACGCTTCCTCGATGCCCGCC
The DNA here is from genome assembly GCA_024372805.1 of Oostethus manadensis. Classification (NCBI taxonomy): domain Eukaryota; kingdom Metazoa; phylum Chordata; class Actinopteri; order Syngnathiformes; family Syngnathidae; genus Oostethus; species Oostethus manadensis. The sequence goes on along the minus strand of QODF01000244.1, from coordinate 462,800 downwards.
TGCCTGCTCGTGTGTGTGTGTGTGTGTGTGTGTTAGTCATTAGTGTCTTTTGTGTGATTGTGTATGCAGCTGAGCTACTGTTTACAATTTGTTTGTGTTTTAATGTCAATGTGTATTTGTGTGTGAGTCCTGTAGGTTCACGCTTTTTTTTTGGACTAGTTTACAATAAATAAATAAGTGCATAAGCATTAGCATGAGTTACTGTAATACGCTTGCTTTTGTTGATGTCTCCTTCCTGATACTGAGCTCTACCTCGGGTTTGAGTGCGTGATGTGCAAAACACTCAGAGAGCAACCACAACTCTTGTTAACCTATGACCTTTTTAGCGTCCTTCTTCACGAGCAAACAAAAGCAATTAAAGAGAGATGGGAAGGGTTGCTAGAGCTGAAAGTAATCAACGTGTGCTCAAACAGCCACCTTTATTGCAAATGTTAATCTGAAGTTGGAAAGGTAGGTGTTTGCGAAAGTTGTCTGTGTCATATACCTGTACACACAGGAAATACCCTACGGTGAAAAAGCTGACCAATCACAGCCTTTAGGGTTTCTAGCCCATGGCCCAACTCTTTTGGAGGTGTACAAGCTATGTAGGAGGGTTGGGGGGGGGCAGCATAGCAGAAGCTGGTGCACTCAAAAAACTAATTGCAAGTACTCTAATTGAGACACGCCCACCCACTTGAAGCGTATTGATGGAAGGGTTCCGTTTGAGACACAGCAAAGATAGCTTAGCACGCCAGCAGGGGTCCAATGGAATAGAAGTATTATTATTCCCGCAAACTCACACTGAAGTTGAGGTTGTTCCCAGCAGCTGCTGCTTTTCCTTGCGTACGTTTGAGAAGCGTCGCACTGCAAACGACCTTGACAGCGGGACTTTCTTTGTGACTGTTTTAGTGCTTTATGTGTAATGAAACGTCCACGTCCACTAAAGGCGTGATTAGCATATATATTGTATTGACACAGTCCGCCTCGATCTTCATCGCACTCTTTCATTCCTCCTCCTTCTCTTTCAAGTTGGCCTCTTCCTCATTTTTATCTGCACTGCGTGCGGCCGCCGCGTTGCCGCCATTATTTACACCCGGCGAGAAGAGGGAATTACTAGGAAAACACGGCTCCAGCTCATTTTCTTTCCACTTTCACGCCTCGTTGGACCGCGGCAACGTGAGCGTCAGCAACAGGACAGAGGTCAAAGGTGGCTTGCTGCCAGCTGGGAGGGACAGTTTTTGATGATGTCATATGCTGATTTCACTTTCTTCATCTTTGGTGTTGTTTTCACATCACTCCAGACCGGCCTTGCCCTAGCCAGTGCCCAGACCGCTCTGATTGGTCATCTTTTAACGATACAAAGACACCTGGACAAATGGACGCAACAGCAACAGTACTTGTCTGTCCTCCTGCCAGACCTTCTCTTTTTCCCATGCAGGCGGACACACACACAGACATAGCCTGCGTCTCCACGGCGACCGGATGCCTTTTTCATTGACTATCTGTCACCATGGAAGTGAAAGGAGGCGAGGGGACGATTAGGGCGCGGGAGATGAGGACGCAGGGGGAGGAGAGGTGACGAGGGGGTGAGGAGATAATGTGTGATGGGAGGAAAGTGTGGTTGGACACGTGCACACGCGTCACGTCACACTGGAAGTATTTCATGATAAATGCAATAATAAATAACACGCATCTATCTGTGGCCTTGGGTTGTGGTACAAAAAAAAGTAGACATTGTTGTCTAATTTTCATACTTGGGAATTTGCGATTTGTGACATAATTGTGCAACATCGTCTATCTAAATTTAGTTTTGATGGGCTGCCACAAATACATGTTTGTGAAACACTGACGTAACAGAGCAACTGTTGACCACGGGGGGCAGCACTGAACACAAAAGTAGAGAAAAACAAATGACTTCAAATGTAAAAAACTATATTTTATTTTCATAGCAACAGTTGAATTAAGTTAAATCATTTTTCTGTCTGTGGGATTTTTTCTTCCCCCTCTGTTGTGCCTCAATGCTCCTCCTCCTCTGCCTCCCACAAACCCCCACCTTGCCCCCACCCCATCAGAGCGCCACAAATCAGATATGACAGGAAATATTGTCCTTGTAATGGAGACTCAGGGCACTCTGCCTCAATGTGTGTGTAGCTAAATAGGCCTTACACACAGACACACACACACACACACACACACTGTGACGGTCATCTTAGCTTGTGCACAAAGCTTTTTTATGCTTACCGCCTAATTGGACGCCGCTTGATTAAAAAAAGCACGTCATCCCGTCATGCTGTGTTTGTATCGACTACACAACGTGTGTGTGTGTGTGTGTGTGTGTGTGCTGCTATATTTATTATGAGTCAGTGGATTGGGTGTGTGGGTGTGAGACTGCGACAAAGCAGATTGACCTCCAGCTTGTATTTTGAAACTCATTTGCATCTTTAAGACTTCCTGTGTACCCCAAACTTGATGCCAGCATTCATTCTTCTGTCTCGTCAACAAGTCATCTGGGCTGACTGTGTGAGGAAGTGGGCAGGCTCTGATCCTTGTCCAATCAGAGCAGACGACAAAGGCTTCTGATTGGCCGAGGTGTGAAGGGCACGGCGACCGCGTGCACGGACGCCTCGCTGAATTATTAACGAACGCCGTGACTCCATCCATCATGTTTAGTGAGAACAGCGAGCGCGTGTCATCACATCGAACAAATACCTCACATTTGAACTCTTTTTGCATTATGATTGTACGTATGTATTATTTTTATTGTTGTTATTTTACAGTACGTTGCACACCGTTGTTGATGCAAATGACAATGATTTATATTATCAAAGGCCAACTTACTTTTTGACACCCGACTGCAGTGGTTGGGTAGCAGTGGTAGGGTCAAATCAGAGCGATAGAGACAGAGAAGTGTGTTGATTGGTGGACCCTCCACCATTAAAAGCTGCCCAGTAGTGGCAAGCGAGGAATAAATGCGTGTGTGTAGTTCTGTTCTGTGGATAAAGTTGCACTTTTTCTCAAATTGAATACTTCCGTCAATGCACTTCAACACAATGGCTGTGAAAGCTTACGCTGTGTACTTAGTTTGTGAGTGTGTGGATTTTGACAGCATAGTACTGTACCAAATCCACCGGTTGTTCTACACTTACTTCTCCTCCACCCCTTCCTTCACCTTCTTCTTCTTCGATTCCTCCTCCACCACCTTCGCCTCCCCTCCTGCTACTTAGTCAAGATGGCGACTATTGCGGGTGGTAAATGACCATCACTGCACATTCATCAACTTCAACATCTGTGCTTATTTTCTGTCATGCCCTCACTCGGGGGGCAAGGTTGACCCCCCCCCTGATTTGAAAGACTATTGACAAACTATTTATTTATCTGTACAGTACGGACTGAACTCAAAAGAGAAACCAGCAAAATGCAACACAATGGAGAGCAGTGAAGCGTACAAGCGTATTCAAGAGTCAAATTGCATTCTGAGTACAACAAATTCATACATGTTGGCAGGTCTGCACTAATATTGAAAGTCCAGCCTGCCTCTCACAACCCCCCTCTCCTGGCAGTTCACTGCGCCTCCCCGGGTGGCCCGCCTACTATTTGACAAGCACCGGTGTAGGGGGAGGATCTGTGAGCACAGTGATGCGTGTCAAGAGCTCCCAGCCAACCGTGAATATATGAAAGTATGAGACTGGAAGGGGAAGCACCAAAGAGGACTAAATTAACCTAATTTTGTAGTTCAGGCTTTTTGACATGAAGTTGTATAACATCCCCATCAGCAGCGTAGTGCATCAACAGTGACCTATCCCTCATTTGGTCCCATGTGCTGAGTTCTGATCAGTTGGTGTCAGTTTGGTGTTGAAAAAAGTAGTTCATTTTCTCTTTGTTTTTCTTTCCGTCCTGCTCCTCCTGTAGGAATAACCTTCCGTCCAGACACGAGGACTGTTTGATTTATTTTATCTGGTAGCCGACATGCACACTCACGGTGCTCTTCAAGCGTGTCGCAGGATGCCTCCCACATCAAACTCAACTCGAGCACTTTAAACGCCAAGACACCGTACACCCCTGACCCGTTTAAGGCACGGGTCTCCATGAAGGAGAGACGTGACAACACATTGTCAGCACCTCCTGATTGACTCCACTGTTAATCAGTCATTGTTTGACCCTTTTAATGACTCCTTTGTGCTCTTGGCATCATGTGACTTCACTATGACATCAGGAGAGTGTAATAAGACCAACTTTTGGTCCATTTTGTCTCTGCAATTGTGTCACTGTAGTGGAATGAAAACATAGAGCATGACTGTGTGTGTGTGTGAGCGACAGAGACCGTCTTCTTCTGTGCACAGGTTTATTGAGGGTGTGTGCATGTGTGTGTATGGTAGATGCAGAGTGCTTCTACCTGTAAATGTCAGTCAGCAGACAGCTAAGAAATCAGCAGTAAATCAGAATGCTCGCTTGTCTTAACGCACCATTAATAAACATGTCACCTGTGTGTGTGCGTGTATGTGTGTGTGAAAGAGACCTCTCCCCTTGCACACCTTATTTACTCCAAGTGGTGTGTGGGTGTGTGTGTGTGAAACAGTGTCAGCCATTAGTAAAAAAAAAAAAATCATCCCACAAAGAGCTGTTGCAGATTTACAGTCCACATGCCAGGAAGTGATGTGGTTTACAAAATAAAATCTCCTTGCCTTGCTCCTTTAGAGACAAATAGCGGTTCACTGACTTGTCACCATTTTTCAAATGTACCTTCGAACGTATGCGTGTTAAAAGTTGGGAGAGGAAGTGAGAGCGCTTGTCGGCCTTCATCACGTTTAGCGGTGCGACCACGCCGCCCTCTAATGGACCTTCATCCATTTGGAATGACAAAGGCCATTACAGCCTCCGTGCATGCTCTCGTGCAGGGGGTTTATTCGGGCTTTTTACTAGAAAGTGCATCTGATAGACGTGTTTACACTGAAGAACACGCTGCATGGTGGTGCAGTAAACATAACAGTGCTGTCAAATGTCCTTTCAAACTCAACATCTATACATAGACAATTATTCTCAGTCTCAGAGGGACACATTAGTTTTGACTTACTTTGTAATTGTCTGTGTGTGCCCACCTGGGTGTTATATTGTTCACTTTAAACCAGGGGTCCCCAGACTTTTTCATGTGAGGGCCACATAAGCTTTCCCATCTCTGATGGGGGGTCTGGGTCGGTTTGTAACAGAAAAAGTTTGACTATCGCAGGGCTGCCTAAACGTAAACATTTACTGTATTGTTTTCCATAAAGCCGCTCGTAATAAGAAATATTAATAACCGTTTCCGGGATCTTCACAGGAAAAAAAAGTCAGAAAATAAATAATATCACTATTAATGAAATAAATAACGGCGTTTCTGAATAAATAATATCCTCTCTGAAAAAAAGCTTGTATTGACCACGTACACGTAGCAGATGTTTTTAAAAGCAAATATTTCCCTCCTCTCTGTGTAGGAAAAATGTCTATGCACACTTCCTCGATTGTTTCAAAACACTACATCCACCCGCCCTGACCACACGTAGGCGGGTATCTCATAAAATGAAGTTTTTTTCCATCCATTTGCCATCAGCCACACACATCCGCATATATACGGCACTAAATACGAAGGTCTTAAAAACCTCCCGCCAAAGTGTTATACGTTTGCGTATGGACGTAAATAACAAATGTGGAGAACGCGCTGTGTCCGACCCGCGGGCCGTAGTTTGGGGACCACTGTTTTAAACAATGCTCATCATGTCTTCTTCACTGTCTGCAATTTAACTCCACCAGCACCCATCATCCCGCCTCATATGATGGCCATTTTAGTCTGATGGATTGTGTGTGTGTTAGTTTTTCATGTGGTGCGTGTTGATGTGCACTGTGTTTGTGCTGAGTGTTTGTTGGTACAATTTCCAAAACATCGACAAGGCATCAAGTAGACAAAGGGAGAGGAGGAGAGTGTGTGGGTTTTCAGCTTCATTTTAGGTACAATAAGGGGAGAAAATAGAAATAATAAAACTATTTAGCTTTTGTGTAAACAACTAAATTTTAAAATAGCCCTGCGATTGACTGGCAACCAGTCCAGGGTGTACCCCGACTCTCACCCAAAGTCAGCTGGGATAGGCTCCAGCATACCCGCCATCCTAATGGGGATAAGCGCTATAGAAAGTGAATGAATGAACAATATAAGACTCAACTGCTGGCATGTTATCCTCCAATAAGTGTCATTACCAGAATCATATATATCTTAAGGAGAAAGAGTAAGCTTGTTCACATTTCCAAAGAGACCATTGGCTTCGTCAGATGCTTTGGTATATTGGCCAACTGCGGGACAATTGTTTTCATACTGCCTTGTAAATGGAAATAAAAAGTAAAAAAAGAACAACCCACAAGACGTTCAACTGTGGAAAAGTGTGCCAAAGTAAGTCAATCCACAATAAATAATATTGGTATCTGTTGCATCATGCAAGAATACATCCAAAGGGTCATTTTTTTACTGCAGCACCACTACGACTCTTAGTATAATAATATGGCTTTTCAGGCCAAATTGCTAGCCCAACAATCGTGGTCACTCATCTTCAGCTCTGTGTAGTGTGCATAGACCTGTCAGCAAAACATATCGTGCTCATCATAACAAAATATCAGTAAATGTTATTGTTGTTTTGTCACGTGCCTTCCTGGCTGTGTGTTGTTTGTTGTGTCGTGACATCAGAGCCAATATGCCGGCGATTCAGAACTTGACATGACAGCAGTCAATGACAGTCCATGACAGCAGTATGTCAAAAATGTTTTAGTGAGTGAGTACTTTCATTTTGTTTTTGGACTGCTTTGAACTAAGATGGAAAAGTCAGGAATAACCGCACCGATTTCACCGGCCTTGAGTAGTTCAATGTTGACTTACTTTAGTATTTTCACTTATTTCTTGAGGACTGGCCAATAAAATTGCTTTTAGCGGTGAAAAGAGTGACATTTAAAGGCTACCAAATTCTAAAAAACGCAAACAAAACAGCGCACCCAGCAGAGTTTGTATAATTTTGTCCAAAATCATTTTGTCTGCAAAATTTTGTAATTTACAATCCATTATTAGATTTTCTTTTGATTGCAAATATTTTTTTCTTGATTTCAAATGCAATTTTTGTTTGATTGCATAACATGTCTAACTATCCCTAAGAGTCTAACCACTAGATGTTCCAGAATGTTTTTTTGGCTGTGATTACACATGCAAGTGCTGGTGGGGCTGTGGTCCCTCATGTCCTCACATGTTTTGTTCTGTGTGTTCCACAGTGACCCCTACTGGGAGCGGCCGGCCAATGCGGGCAGCTGCGCCGCCGCCCGGCCCAAGACGCTTCACCTGGCCGGCCAGCAGCATACCTCGTCGCCATGGTAACGTTGTAGCAGCACCCAGCTTCTGTTTTCTTTCGCACGCAAGAACATTATTTTAGCGTTGCAGGAGGACCCGCAGTAGCTAATGTGAGAGGAGATTGTCTTATTTCAACATGCTCTGGAAGCTTCAAGCTCACGGTTCTCACATCATATGATCAAAAAAGTCCTCTGACACCTGATTTGTTCCCATATTTTGACTTTTGATGCCTATGAAACCTGAATGTATTTATCTGCATCAATACCACTGAGTGTGTGTGTGGGTGGGTGTGTGTGTGCGTGTGTGTGTGTATAAACAATTTGTGTGTTTCCTCTTCAGTTCGTCACCTCTGCTTTTCGTCGTCTTCCTCCCTGCAGAGGTCTTTGTGACTGAGAAGAAGGGATTTTGAATATCAGAGTGTGTATGTGTGTGTGTTATTATATCAGACAATAGAGGGAGGATTTGTGTCGAATCAGGCATTTGAACAAAAAAGACACTTATTAGCTAATTATAGTGATAGGCTTACTATCCTGGGCACCATACACACACGCACACACTTTTGTTTGATGGCAAAGGTGTGTTGCGTGCATATGAGGGGGTTTTTTGGTCACACGAGGCAAGCGTTGGCTGACTTCCTGGCTTTGATAGCACACCTTCTAACCTACTTCCTCCCGTTTGCGTTCGCTCTCAGCATCAGCATCCTCTCTATGTTTGTATTTTTTGTATTCCATCTGTGGCCCTGCTCTTTGTCTGGCAGGAAACATGTTAATAATGGATTGAATAGACTTAGAGGGGTGTGTGTACACATGAAGCAGAACGCGTTTGAAGAGTTGACGTGTTGCTTGTCATCCAGAAGCAGAAGTATTGATCTCAGCGCTCGTTTGTCTGATTGCCTCTGAACTCTCCAGTCAGAGTGTTTGAAATAGTGTGACTTCATCTTCATCGTTTTGCAGGTGAAGCTTCTTCAAAGAGCTTCAGCCTCTTTAAGTTGGCCTACCCACAATCCTCCAGTGGAGCCTTTCATTCTTGATGAGGATGTTTCTTTAGCCTCCTTTTTGGCATCAGTGTAGCTTCTTGATGCGCCTTTTTTTCTCAGGAAATAAGAAAAATGCAAATTGTCAAACTGTGTCCAGAGGACAGACAATGTTTTAAGCCACAGTGTAGCATTTGTAAGTGCCATGCAAGTGTGAAAAGAAGAGAAGCTACTGTATCTTAATACAGGTCACATATGGTGAGTCTAGAGTCTTTAACCATTTTGATCAAACAAGACATTCCAAAAAGTGTTACCCACAGGACTGCTATCTTATTGTGCCAATTGTGGTTTGCATAGAAGGCTGTATGTATTGCAGGATCATCAAAATTTGTGTATGACACATTAGCAAAAAGTGAGCGACAAATAGGAACGCCACAACGAATCGATAAAAATCAAACATTAAAAGTGTTTACGGCATCTTCTTTGTCAACGCTGGCCGGTTGAAATAATGTTTAACAAAAATACTCGTCTGCAGTATTTTCAGTATATTCAACAAGTGAAACATGATGGACACGGAAAAAAGCAGTTTGACCGAAGTGTGGGAGCACTTCACAAAAAAATGCATAACGTGCAAGATTTGCAAAAGGGATATGACATGGCATGGAGCACCACGGTGATGAAACGGAACATCTTGGAGCCATCGATGTGGATGAAGGGAGCTCAACAGCAGGGTAAGTCACTACAATATCCTAGGTTTGTTCTGTTTTTTGAGGAGGAAACATAACGTTAGTCTTTCGGGTAACTCGCTGATGCTAGTGTTATTATATAGTTTGTTAGCTGACTAATGATGGTGCGTGTGTGTGTTACTGTTTATTTCAGTTGAATCAGCTTAAGTAGGGTTTAAACGTGCTTGATAAATAAACTTAACTTGCACACAGTGGTGTCAAAAGGCATCAAGTACTAATTTGCTGACAAAGTCTGACAGGTATTGGAGTGAGGCAGGATGAATTGCATTTAGACGGGTTAAAGTAACTTATTACATCGACTCAACTTGGTGTAATGACGTATTTGTTATGGTAGTTACAATGTATATGAATGTATATATATGCATGCTATTTGGGCTACCTGCCTTGGACTATACTGCAAATAAAACATGGTAATTATTACGGTGTGCTATGATACATACTCACACTAGACTATCTTTCTCATTTCATTAGAAACAGCAAACAATGACAGGCTTCATCATCATCAGAACACCACAGCAAGCATGACTGAGAGCATCCTCAAGATGATTGTCACTGTCGATGGTTGAAGAGGAAGGCGTCACTACAATGATCCGCACCTTTAATCCAGGTTACACTCTTCTTTCAAGGACACGTTGTACAAAGCTCATGGAGAGAAAATCAAAGAGATGTTCAAGGAGGTGAAGACTGCGATTAACGCAAACAACCGCACACTTGCTCTCACTGCTGATGTATGGGCAAGTGTAGCGAATGAAGCCTACCTTGGGGTTACCTGCCACTACATCACAGATGACATGCGCTCAGTCTGTCTCACCCCCACGCCTCTGCAGGATCGACATACTGCATCCAACATTGCAGAGTGGTTGGGGGAGACAGTAGTTAGGTTTTAAGTTCCTCCTAAAAAATCATCCCCATAGTGCATGAGAATGGTGCTATTGTTGTGGCTGCAGCAAACATCCTGGTGGAGAAGCATAGATGGTCCTCTGTGCGTTTAACAGAATATTCAAGCGGCAACATTGTGTTTGTGCACTTATTTGCTCTGTCACGTCAATTTTTTATTCCTGACTAAAGAGACGTCAAATTAAAAATGTGTTGTTTTTTTCAGATAATCCACAGATCAATTGATTATTAAAATAATCATTTGTTCCAGCCCCAGCAACAAACAAAAAGCAAAACTTTAAGCATTAAAAGGTCAATAAATGTCCCGTTCTTACTTTTTGTTTTTCTTAACTAATGTCACAAACACAATAGCGCCAGCCATGCATGAGTTTACGTAGATGGGGGGGCGTGGCCTGGCGTGGGAAGAGCGATACGTGCTTTCGTGTCAGACTCTCCAAAAGTCTCTTCACTGGACCAGTTGAAAGAGCATCTAAAGTGGTCAGATTACTTGTGAACTATAGCAATAATGTCACTAAGTTGGCAAAACTGATCGCTCCTGCTGCCCAAACATCCACTTTGTTATTAAATGTAAATTTCCTCTGATTTCAGCATGTCAAAATGTGAACACCTCTAATTTCCTTAGGCGGCAATAAAAATAGACCTGACCTCTAATTGTTCATGTTTGGCTCATACTGATTTGGTCCATCTCAGGCCTAAGCAGTTATTCTACTAGTATTCTCCCCGTGTGTGCATGGGTTTCCTCCCACATTCCAAAAACATGCATGTTAGGTTAATTGGCGACTCTAAATTGTCCATTAGAGTGTGAATGTTTGTTTGTCTGCCCTGCGATTGGCTGGCGACCAGTCCAGGGTGTACGCCGCCTCCCGCCCAAAGCCAGCTGGGATAGGCTCCAGCATACCCGCGACCCTAATGAGGATAAGCGGCATAGAAAATGAAAAATGAATGAATGAGCCTACGCACAGGGGCGCTCTGAAACTCACGTGACAGCACATTGACAGGCTGCACGGTGCACGCCAAAGCAGTAGGTGGCGCTGTAACCGTAAGCGCTTTTCAGAGTTTGACGAAAGTCATTTCCTGAAGACACAAGCGCCTCACTGAGCGTACTTTAGTTGAAGAAGTTTGCTGTGGACGGCAAAGGCGGCTTCGTGAGAGGCAACACTTTGTCAATTAGTGCTGGCTGGTTTCAAAGAAGAAGACGAGTGTTGTGTTCATGTTGCGATAGCAGAAAGCCTCCAGCCGGCCTCTCATGTGACGCTCATTGATTGATTTACTTTAGTGCTGTTTGTAGGCAGGAAGATGAAAGCTTAAATCAACCTCAGCAGGTGTGTGTGGGCGCCAAAACAACACAACCATTAGCGTTAGCTCCTGCCGCTAGCTCACCTGAGGACTTTAAACGTCTTTGATTTCTCTTTGATTTGCACGCAGTTTACTTTTTAATTGGATCCAGCGTGCACTCGCCTCGCGCACAGCAGTGTTTCCTTTGAGGGTTGTTTTCTTGGCGTTAAATGAAACAGGAAGTCAGCACGTCACGTGACAAAGACAAAGCGTTGGCAGTGGAGCGCGCCACTCACTACGTTTAGGGGTGGGTTGGTATCTCAGGTTGCTTCACAATACAATACGCGACACTTGGCTCGTGATAAGGATAGATAAAAGCATTTCATAGTTGGTCTTTTGCACCATCATTTCAGCAAAGTTCAAACAGCAATTGTGTAAAAACAAGGATCCTGTTTTAGGGCAACCTAAATGAGAGCAACGGAGTTGTTTGAGATTGGGTTTTACCAATATACCCATATCATCCAGTACTTGGCTGCAGCTCTTGTGAAATGAACACTGGGATGCCACAGAAAAAACACACAAATTAGGCCTACTGAAAAATTGCCATAGTTGATTTATGCATTCTGTTTCAACAAAATAGTCATTAAGAAGTCATGATCAATTAAAGGAAGATGCTTACTTCTTCATGCATGACAAGCACTTTCATTGCAGACCCGTATTTTGTGCCCCTTAAGCTACATCTGACAGGATGTAACATGCAACGTTTTTGTTGTTAAGGCGGGAAGTGTGCTGTCTTGTCTTTGGGCTCCTGGGTGGTGTGATGATAAGATGACGCTGTGTGGCATTTGGGATTATTTTGCAGCCGTGATAAAAATGAGAAAAAAACCCTATCGTTTCTTTGGTAAGATAACCGTCTTTAATGAATGTCAAAGTATTTTCTCAAATTTGTACATATTTTTTCAAAAGCACCGGGAGACAAATCTACACTGACTGACTATATCCACACAAAGACGACATGCTCATAATTTCCTAAATGTTATCTGTAAAGATGGAGCCAGTTCAGAAACTATCTGCGTCCTAATGAATGTCCTGAAAACGATGAGAAACTAACATCTGGATGAAGCGCGGGTTTGATAATGTCTGATAAAGGTCTCAAATTGTCTTCGTCTGGATGGGGCTTTAGAGAGGCCCTGGCCAAGGTAAAATATTTAAACAATTTTATTTTGGTGAAGTGATGGCCAATTTTAAATTAACAATACAAGAATCAAGTTGATTTGTAGTTCTTAACATAAATAATGTGTTTTTACTCACTTTTCTTACTGAGGAGTTGGCAACAGGGATCCACTTTGTGGAAATTCACTTATCACAGTCGCGTCTGGAACAAAGGAATACTTTGTAATCTGCTGTCTGTGATGGGAAGCCTATTTTGGGAGCATTTCTGGAGGTTGCTTTGCATTACTGCTATAGCCTGATATATACTAACATAGTCTGGACCTTTGGACACATTTTTTTAACCCAATGTGGTCCACAGGTCAAAGAGTTTACCCACCCCTGGATAACGACAAGTGAGGTCACAAGACCAAACACTATCTACAAGTCATGGTCAGGCCCGCCAAACAATTCTTCAACCTTTAACATCAACACTGCACTCGCTAACATGACTTGCAGTGCTATTGTGGCATGCTTGAGTCAGATGCAATCTGTAGCTTGTACAAAAAAGTGATGCATAAAAATAAAGAGCACACAATACCCATGCCAATGAGCAACCATTTATTCCCACCGCAAAGCAAGCGTGCGGTGCTCTTTCTCCCATCATTTTGGGTGTTTGTTGCAATTTGCTTGATAGCAAAATATGTTGAGGAGGTTGTCGGAGAAGTACACATGGAAGGACGTTGACATACTCTTGACATCCAATGTTTCATTGTTGTTTTGTTTGATGACCACCTATATGTAGACGCCCTTCCGCCGAGTTTTTCGTTTGCACACCCCTGGTCTATAAGGAGCTCTCTGCCACAACAGCAAAAAATTTGGCCGCAAATCACAGAAGAAGAAGAATTAAAAGAAGAAGAAGAAAAAACAAATAAACCCCGCAACTATAAACCCACAGACTTGCCGATGAAGTTAAAATGAAAGATTCGGTAACATAGTTAAAATGTACTCTGTATTCTGTAGCCTAGACGAGAAGAAGAAGTCGAAGAAGTGTTTGACGGAGATAGGACACACAGGCGACATGGCAGACATGAACAACAAACTTGTTCGTCACCACATTCAAAACACAAACAAATGTTTATTTTTGTACTAAAATGCTAAATGTTGTGTTATTATTATTGTTATAATCTTATTTGGATCATTGTCTGGCTCTTTCCAGCGAATACGTTACTACTGCCATACTACATGAAATATTTATTTTTGTCAGTCATCTTTACTCTGATGTTGCACTAAAACAGTCTGATTCTTATTGTAGCATTGTTGCCTGTATTCTGATTAAAATATGCTGTAAAAATTCCTTCCATTTTCTGTACCTGCCGGGTAAGCTGCAGCCTTTCCCAGGAGAAGGCAGCAAACTATTAATCATTTTTTTAAAATCACCATATCAAGATATTATCGGTACTTTGAGTCATGTATCGCAAATAGTATCGTATTGTGAGGTATCCTGAGATTCTAGACCCTATTCCCAATACTTATTGTGGCCCAGCCTTACTTGATGCTACCACTCATGGGCCTATGTGAAATTGAGTTTGAGACCTTTGATTTAGATAACGCGATATAAGAAAATGACAAATCTATAGTTTCTTTTATGCAGCAATTTTTAAAATGTATTTTCCAATTTCATGGCATTTTTGAGTTCCAACTATATTTTAACTTATTTTAACTCACTAATCTTAGTAGTCCTGTACAGTGGTCGAGTGGTTAGCACATTGGCCACACAGTCATGTGATCTGGAGGACCTGGGTTCGATCTCCGTTGGGCATCATTGTGTGGAGTTTGCATGTTCCCCCCGTGCGTGTGTGGGTTTTCTCCAGGTACTCCGTTTTCCTCCCACATTCCAAAAACATGCATGTTAGGTTAATTGGCGACTCTAAATTGTCCAATAGGTATGAACGTGAGTGTGAATGTTTGTTTGTCTATATGTGCCCTGCGATTGACTGGCGACCAGTCTAGGGTGTACCCCGCCTCTCGCCCAAAGTCAGCTGGGATAGGCTCCAGCATACCTGCGACCCTATTGAGTACAAGCCATATTAAATATCAATGAAGGAATAATCCAAGTAGTAACTTTGGCAAACAAAATCCCTATGTGAACAATTCTACATGCAACAAAAGTGCATGTATGCAGCATTTTTGTTCACATGACTGTTTGCCCATCATCAATTGTTTGCCCGTCATCTGTTTGAGCCTCTGATGACAGCAACCGGATGTGACATCACATGCAACCCAGAAATGGCATGCAACTATCGTCGTACATAGTTAGCAAATGCAAATATATGACTAATATACTGTATTTCTGCACTATGTAGTCATGGCGATGATGATGATTGGCTACTCTTATTGTTCCTGGAATGTCTTACCAAGAAAACCCACTGTGATCATTTTCTTCACACACAAAAATATCTTTTAAATGACATGCACACACTTGGGACACTTCATTAATTACACAAAAATAAAGCTAGAACGTCTCTCAGTAGAGTGAAGACCTCCATCGAGGTTAAAACAAAAGCAATGTTAGTTCCTCCTCAATATGACACAAGTACGTGTGCAATGATTGACAGCTGCTATGCACCCCACCATCACTACCATCATGGTGCTTGTGTCGTGAACATTCATCTGTGAAAGAAATGATGGTCTTCACATCTCCACTAATACTTTCTGCTCCTCCTGCTGGAAGATGCCCGCCTATCGCCTCTGGTTCTGGTCCACTTGCTGCATGGACAAGATTTAGCCGCCAATCTTCCTCAGATAAAGGCAGAGCAGTCGAGAGGTGCCTGGGTGGTGCACGTGAACCGGCCTGAGCCCACATAATTGTGAAGAACTTCATGAGGATTATAATAGCTGGAAGGAGTTCAAAATAAAAGAACAAAGAACCCAAAGTACCAAAGGGATTTCAAACTTTCACATTCGGTTGGACCATGTTTGAGGCAGTCAGTGTCACTGAAGCTTTTTGTCCAAGTAAAAGAGAGGTCACAGGTCATTGTGCTGAGGCAGGTGTTCTCTCAGCTGGTGCACTTGTGTGCTTACACTTAGTCATTTGAATGCACAAGTGCGTTGACACTGAGAAGTACAGCAAAATGCAGCACACTGTCGGTACCCGGATGTTACACTCCAAACACATGTGCAGTGGTGGACACGTACCACCTTTAACCGTCGCCGTCTTTCTACGCGCCGGAAGGGGCGGGACTAACTTGAAGTAATGGTGGTTGAGGAGCAACCGGTAGCAATGGGAAAGTCCTGAACAGCAACGCAAGTTATTTGTGTTTTATTGAAAGAATGCAAAATAGAAAAGTAAGGACAAATTCCTTTTTAATTATTGTACAATGGAGAGTTGGTGTGGAAAAAAGCCAACCATCCAAATGTTGGCTGCCATAATTCACTAAGAAGGAGAGAGGAGGAAGGTACATTTTGTGATTGTCACTTCTGGTAAGTGTTCAACGACATTAATTAATTTTAGACAGCACTACACTGTCAACATTTACCCACAGGACATTGTGTAGTCTTGAATAATAGAGAATAAAATGGACGAGTATGATTCCACATCACCCACAGTACAATACTTTTGGACTGCAATGTCATACTTTTTACAAAGACATGGCTAAACAGCAGAGTAAGAAAAGGCCAGTTTACTTATAGAGCACAATTCGTACACAAGATAATTCAAAGTGCTTTACAGAAAAGAAGGGGAAAATCACTTCATAAAACATACTGTGGTAAAATGATTATATAAAATTACACAACACAAAAATAATACAAATTATGTGGAGAGCGCAGATAAGATACTTTTAGTTGTCACATGCACAGTTGATTAGAAGTGTTTTCAGCCTTGATTTGAACATTGCCAAAGTTGAGGATTGTCGCACACATTTTCAAAGACTTCCAGATTTTGGCAGCGTAAAACTGAAATGCAGCCTCGTCGTGTTTAGTCCTGACTTTGGGCACCAGCAGGCGACCAGTCCCTGCTTCTCAAAGCCATAGATGGTTCCTGTGGCTGGAACATGGCTCTAAGATGTACTTTGGCATAAGACCATGAAAAGACTTCTGCACAAGCAGAGCTGTTTTATAGTATAATTATATTAGTATATTTAAGTATATTAGTATATTTAAGTATATTAAAGCATGTACTGATTAGGGGTTCCAGGATTGACACTTGAGTAACCCCACAGGTCAGTGCCATTTGTTCTGAGACACAGTTGCCAATTCCAACAATAGTTCCTATCTTCCAGATAGGACTTGAACCAGTTGTACCAGCACTACCAGAGAGTCCCACCCAGTGTTCTAATTTTTGCAATAAGATCACATGGTTAACTGTTTTAAAAGGCAGTGCTCAGGTCTAGCAGAAATGAGGCTTTGCCTGCAACAGTGTTCAGACGGATATCATTTGTCACCTTGGTCAGACCCGTCTCAGTGCTGTGGCAGGGTGTAAAGCCTCATTGGAAAGTATCAAATGCATTGTTAGACAGGAGAAAGTCAGTAAGCTGTTGGTATGTCACCTTTTGTCAGACTTTTCCCAAGAACGGCAGGTTTGATATGGGCCGATAGGTACAGTGGCATCAAGACTACTCTTCTTCAGGCCTGTAAGGCCTGTAAACAGAAAACTTGGCAGCAAGTACAAGTGGTCGAACTGGACCGTCGATGAAGTGGAACTGTTGCTTCGAGTCACACTGGATTATAAAACCAGAATAGAGTGATCTGCCGTGTCTTCCAGCATTTGTTGTTCTTCCCGAAAATGAAGAAGAAGCATATTTTGCTGCAATAGCGACAGTAGGCTCACTAGCTTCAGCAAGACAAGAACAACAATGCACGACGCCATTGTTGTTTTCGTGTTTGCGGTTTTATCTCATGCGCGTTTGTAAAGGGGTGGAGCTATGATGCAAGCGTTTTCATAGAAGCTGGCGCGAGGCCGTAACTGACTGGCTGACTTAGTGAAAAGTGTGGAGTGAGTGGCTTAACTGTACATGTGGTACTCCAGCATGTTTTTATTTTGATGGCCAGACTAACCGAATACAGGAAGTGTTATTCAGAGTTTGTGTGAGTGATACCAAAGGGACCGGAAGGTGGTTGTTTGTTTTTATTTGAGATGTTTTTATTTTCAGTTTTTATTTAAACAAAAGTAAACACATGCTGCAAATGTGGCATTGCTGTCAAGTAAATTTCCAGGATGGAGTAGTGCCATAACAGGCTGCTCCAAAACAAGAAGGAAATAAAAGTATACGTAATTAACAAAATAAATGGTAAAAGGAAAAGACATGGAAAATGAAAGGATTAGCTAGGGGTTTCCTACAAGATTCAGATCATTAATTGGGTGCAATATTTCCATGGCTTGTTTTGTCTGAGGAGGACAAAAAAGAAAGCAACATTGTGAAACACGCCTTGCTGACCTCTTGAACCCACTCATGCACAAAAAAACAGAATGGAAGTTGGACTAAGGCAAGTTCTCAGGTTTTGGACAGATGTGATACTACAAGTGTGCACGTCTGGATGAGCTCACAGCGGGCGACGCTCGGGTCGTTTTAGTGTATGCTCAGACACTTTAAATCAGCAGGAACATTGCAAGGCATATGTTACTACAGTTGGTGATGTGCATCTATACTTTTTCTATGCCGCTTATCTTCACTAGAATCATGGGGGTATGCTCGAGCCTAGCCCAGAAAAATAAATGGCTGAAAACACGTACCTTTTTTCTTTGTAAGCCTCATAATGAACCCGGAGCTTTGACTTGCGCCATTTCCATTCGGCTCTCCAGCATTCCTTTCTATGCCGTGACCAACTTTTCTTTTCTCCATGGCGCCTTTGACTTTTAATCTTTCTAACATTGACATGTGCGATGGCATCCACAACTTTTTGACTATCCTCTACATTGATGATATGCAAGGCATAGGAGGTCACATGATTCTGCCTTTGTCCAAAGCTGACTTTGTCTACACACACACACACGCACACCTGTAGCTCACACACCTGTCTTGTCTGCTTCATGGTGGCCTTCACATGCGGCTGCTGTTGTCAGGCAGCGTGGGAATTCCCAGTGGAGCTTCATGATCACAGATGCTCGGCTGATAGGATGTCCACATAGTGAGCGCACACACACATACGCACACACACGCACACACTGTTTGACCTCCACCCTGTCACTCAAGGACGAGCATGCACGGTGCGCTCCATCTGGCTTAGAGAGGGTGTAGTGTCTGTGCCGGATGGGTCCACTGTGGATGAAGATATTAAATAACATTTCATCACTTTTACATTCCTTTGCCAGTTTTTGTTCTACAAACTTGAATGTTACCTTCTGTTCTTCCCTGCTTCCTTCCTTCATATGTGTGCTGTGCTCTGTTTTGTGTGATGGTTCCTGACAACACAAACACACAATGAGAGCGAGACCGCAGGCCATGTTGAGAAGAAGCTCGGCGTGAACGCCATCAATTATTCATCGTTTTGTCTGCCGCGTAAACAAGATGTCTGACACACATACCCACACGCACGCACAGGAACACACAACCTGTTGATCGCTTTAACACGAGGAATGATTGAAACTACGGTAAGAAAAATGAAAGTGTGCAGAACAATCGCCTACAAACAGGCGGTTTTAGAGTTTATAAATTAGCTGCTAAAGCTAATGGGATCACCTATAATTGTTTTGGACCAAAAAGTAGGAACTTTTCTTCTGAACTTGAATGACTTTAGAGCTAATCAACCCAATCATGTACTGTACATATCTATTCATGGTATTTTCCAGACTATTGGTTGCACTTTTTTTATAGTTTAATTAGGGCTGCAACTTAATGTAGCCGCAACGGGGCACAAGCAAGGGTCTTATTGTGCCGGTCCCAAGCCCGGATAAATACAGAGGGTTGTGTCAGGAAGGGCATCCAACGTAAAACTTTGCCAAACCAGAACATGCGAATCAGACAAATGACTTCCATACCGGATCGGACGTGGCCCGGGTTAACAACGCCCGCCACCGGTGCTGTTCACCGACAGGGTGCCGGTGGAAACTGGATTACTGTTGGCCGAAGAAGGAGAGGAGGAAGGTGTGTCCGTAGGAGGAGAGAGAAGAGGAATGCTAAGAGTCTAGAACTAAGAGTTGGGACTTTGAATGTTGGAACTATGACAGGAAAAGGTAGAGAATTAGTTGACATGATGCAGAGGAGGAAGGTAGACATATTGTGTGTCCAGGAGACCAGGTGGAACGGTAGCAAGGCTAGAAGCTTAGGAGCAGGGTTCAAGCTGTTCTATCATGGTGTAGATAGGAAGAGAAATGGAGTAGGGGTGATTTTGAAGGAGGAGTTTGCTAGCAACGTCCTGGAGGTAAAAAGAGTGTCAGATAGAGTGATGAGCCTGAAGCTAGAAATCGAAGGTGTGATGTTCAATGTTGTTAGTGGGTATGCTCCACAGGTAGGATGTGAGATGGAGGAGAAAGAGAAATTCTGGTCAGACCTGGATGAAGTGATGCAGAACATCCCTAGAAGTGAGAGAGTTGTCATTGGTGCGGACTTCAATGGGCATGTTGGTGCAGGAAACAGAGATGATGAGGAGGTGATGGGCAAGTTTGGTATCCAGGAGAGGAACGCTGAAGGACAGATGGTGGTCGACTTTGCAAAAAGGATGGAAATGGCTGTAGTGAATACTTTCTTCCAGAAGAGACAGGAACATAGGGTGACCTACAAGAGTGGAGGTAGGAGCACACAGGTAGACTACATCTTGTGTAGAAGGTGTAACCTGAAGGAGGTCAGTGACTGCAAAGCAGTGGTAGGTGAGAGTGTAGCCAGACAGCATAGGATGGTGGTGTGTAGGTTGACTCTAGTGGTGAGAAGGATGAAGAGGGTAAAGGCAGAGCAGAGGACAAAATGGTGGAAGCTGAAAAAGGAGGAGTGTTGCGTGACATTTAGGAAGGAGTTGAAAAAGGCTATGGGTGGCCAGGAAGTCCTTCCAGATGACTGGACAACTACAGCTACTGTGATCAGGGAGACAGGTAGGAGAGTACTTGGTGTGTCATCTGGAAGGAAAGTAGATAAGGAGACTTGGTGGTGGAATGAGGAGGTGCAGGAGTGTATACAGAGTAAGAGGTTAGCTAAGAAGAAGTGGGACACTGAGAGGACTGAAGAGAGTAGACAGGAGTACAGAGAGATGCAGCGTAAGGTGAAAGTAAAGGTGGCAAAGGCCAAACAAGGGGCTTATGATGACTTGTATGCTAGGTTGGACAGCAAGGAGGGAGAGAAAGATCTATACAGGTTGGCAAGGCAGAGGGACAGAGATGGGAAGGACGTGCAGCAGGTTAGGGTGATGAAGGATAAGGATGGAAGGGTATTGACAGGTGCCAGTAGTGTCATGGGAAGATGGAAAGAGTACTTTGAAGAGTTGATGAATGAGGAAAATGAAAGAGAACAAAGAGTAGAAGAGGTGACTGTTGTGGACCAGGAAGTAGCAAAGATTAGTAAGGAAGAAGTGAGGAGGGCATTGAAGAGGATGAAGAATGGAAAGGCACTCGGTCCTGATGATATACCTGTGGAGGTATGGAAGTGTCTAGGAGAGGTGGCAGTAGAGTTCCTGACCGGGTTGTTTAACAAGATCTTAGATAATGAGAAGATGCCTGAGGAATGGAGGAGAAGTGTGCTGGTGCCCATTTTTAAGAACAAGGGAGATGTGCAGAGTTGTGGCAACTACAGAGGAATAAAGCTGATGAGCCATACAATGAAGTTATGGGAAAGAGTAGTTGAAGCTAGACTAAGGGCAAACGTGAGCATTTGTGAGCAGCAGTACGGTTTTATGCCAAAAAAGAGTACAACAGATGCAGTATTTGCTTTGAGGATGTTGATTGAGAAGTACAGGGAAGGTCAGAGGGAGCTGCATTGTGTTTTTGTAGATCTGGAGAAAGCTTATGACAGGGTGCCCAGAGAGGAACTGTGGTATTGTATGAGGAAGTCTGGAGTGGCAGAGAAGTATGTTAGAGCGGTGCAGGACATGTACGAGGACTGTAAGACAGTAGTGAGGTGTGCTGCAGGTGTGACAGAGGAGTTCTGAGTGAAGGTGGGACTACATCAGGGATCAGCTCTGAGCCCCTTCTTGTTTGCTATGGTGATGGACAGGCTGACGGACAAGGTTAGACAGGAATCTCCATGGACTATGATGTTTGCAGATGACATTGTGATATGTAGTGAGAGCAGGGAAGAGGTGGAGGAGAAGCTTGAGGGGTGGAGGTTTCATTTCAATGAAGTTACAGTAATTAAACTTATGTATGATTTCTGCCATCTGTCAAAACTCTATTCACTCCTCCTCCGCCATGAAAATCACTTGACCCAAAAGTCATTATTCATAACAGCATTTATTATTTTCTCATTGTGTTTTTAACATTCATGGACATGTAAATGATTATGTTGTCATTAATGAACAATGTACAATATTTACACATTATACGAATTATGCCATTTACATGGTAAAATCTTGACTCATAATAGAAAAATTCCAAGTCACCAAAGCCCCCCCGCAATAATTAATTTTGTTTTTTGAGGTTCCACTGTTTACACAGTGTATATACACAGTATATATATATATATATATACACACACACACACTGTATTAGGGTGCAATGATTCGTTTTGACAACGATTCGATTCGTATCACTATTCATAGTTGCAGATTCAATTCAAGGATAATATTGGTACATTTAGCACGATACGATTCAGTAACTAATTTACTAGGGGTATAACGGTACACTAAAATGTAATTTTGGTGTGGTTCAGTTTTTCGAAGTGCTTGATTCGGTTAATTTTTGGTACAAAAAAGGCAGAAAAAATGACTTCAAATGATTTTATTAAAAAATAAAAATGCAAACAGTATATATTTTAAATAAATAAAAGTGACCATTTCTGTGATATTTCAAATATCACATATTTGATATTTTAAAAATAGATAATTGAATAGATATTTTAAAAATAGAAAAATAATGAAATAAACTTTTGCTTAAATTTTTTTTTTAAATGTTTATAAAATTATAAATGAACAGGTTAAAACTGTACATTTTGAACACTTAGCAGCAACAGCCTGAATATGACAAATGTACCTACTCAGGTTTTGGGCTAAACAACTAATCCACATTTAGTGCAGAGAGGACAGTGGTACAGGGGTTGCAGGGACAATATCTCCAGCAGTGCAGAAAACCAGCTCACTAGCAACAGAGGTAGTGAGATGAAGCTATCGGTGTTTGCACTAAGCTGCTTTCCTTTCTTGCAACATTCACTGCCAGGTGATACCGTTTTAAGTGCGCTAACATGTTAGGTTTCCTGCAGCAAACCCGATCTCTGTGGAACAATGTCGACATACAAATTTGGATTTATCCGCTTGTCTTTGTCCATCCGTAATTTTAACAGGGAAGCCAAAGTGTTCCCAAACAGGAGATGGTAGTGAGATGGGAGGGTCTTCCAGCTCAGCCTTCTCGCTGGCATTTGCTATGATGTGAGCAGTCAGTAGTGTCCGACACTTAGAAGAGAACTTGGCCAGGAGTTTTGTTCCGATCGGAGCGCTTAGGTGACTCTAGTAATAAATGTAATGGGAAAAAAATATAACCGAAACGGTACGCAATTGGACCAAACCAAACATGCAAAACCGAAACGATTCCATACATCCATGTGAACCGTTACGCCCCTAGAATTTACCCACTCATTTACCCAATTGAATCACTGACCAAGTTTTCTTACTCAGATGTCTCGAAACACCCCTCTTGGTGTGTGCGTGTAGTCAGATGTACGCTGGTGAGATCCAGCAGGTGTGTGTTCCTCTTTTTTGGCTTGTGGTTTCATTCCGAGGAGAAGCTGCTTGTCAGTGGGATTCCAGTGTATTTTGGCTTCTTTGCTGTGTGTGTGTGTGTGTGTGTGTGTGTGTGTGTATGAGCACAGTGTGTTGTAGGCCAAAGGTGTGTTGTTGTGACTCTGTTGCCAAACTAATTAGTACCGTAGAGCTTGGAGGCCTGCAGAGAGATTACGCCACACTGTGCGCGTGTGTGTGTGTGTGTGTGTGTGTTGTTCCAAAGCATCTCTTTGCTTCTCATTCTCACAGCTTTTGTACACCTTAGAAAACACAAACATGTCTCCTACTGATCATGATAACGTGTCTGATGTCTCTTTACCATAGACAAGCTCTTGTTTACTGTGCATCCACACACACGTATGCTAAATGGCTAAGCAGTGTAGCACCGTAGCACACAAGAATGCTAATGTTTGCATGCTCAAATAAAACATGCACACTAGAAGGTAAGTAAGGGAGGAGGAATAGTGTTGAAGGCCGCCATGAAGGAGAAGCAGGGTGTTGTTTTTGTTTGAAGGTTAAAGGAGGACAAGATGATGGAGAAGCAGAAGGAGATGCAGGAGGAGAATGAAGAAAGGAAGATATGAGTAGAAGTGTGTGTGCGTGTGTGTGTGTGTGTGTGTGTGGTCTGGCAGCTTCTTAACAAGGGACGGCTGCTAATTTGGTAGCTAATACTGAGCTGTTCCACTTCAGTGAATCTGGAGGGGGAGGAGATAAGGACAGATGAGGAGAAAGGAATGAAAGAGGAGTAAATATGCAGACAGGAATAAAAATACCAGTCCACGGACGGTGAGCAGGTGAAGGTAACTCGACCCTGTGTGTAGCTGTCACCGTCTTCCTTCCTCTTTTTGTCTTGCCTCCTGCTTTCATCATCTTCATCATGTGACTTCTGTGCAGCGCGTTACCCTCAAAACAACAACAGTCAGACACACAACAATCAGAGACCTTCATACAGTATGCGCACGCCCTATGATGCACCTGTCTTAGTGGACACCAGTCTTGTGAAAAACATGTAGCATGCATTCCAGGCCACTAGTTAGGACTTTGTACTCTGTATTTACACTGTGTACTTAGTTCCTGAGTGTGTGAATGTTGACACTAGTGCTGTTCCATTAGTCCATGAGTTTATTTGCACACTTACTGGAAATGACAATTGCTAAATTTCTCTTCCTCTGCACATTTTTTACCAGGTGCAAAAGTGGTGTGGGCCGCCCTATTTAATGGAGGATTGTGCATGTGGTACCATGTCACCGTGGATAGTTTGGGAGAGTGCAGTGCAATAATTAGCTTTGAAGCCATGGAGTTGCAGGTCTTGGTGAAGGATGCAAATGAACACACTGCTGAACTCCAGCAAAGACATTGTGTCATCGTAATAATCTATATCAGTGTATTTTGTCACTTAATACAGTAGTCTCGTCTTTATCACGGTTGATCGGTTCTAGGCCTGACCGTGATAAGTGAATTTCTGCAAAGTCCTCATTTATACATCGAATATTTTTGTAGATCATAGAAAACCTGTTTATGAACCTTTTAAGTACGGTTTTTAACATTTATTTATTCTATTATTAGAGGCTTCTAGGCATAGTAGTCATCTTTACACAGTATAGTGGTATTACCCATAATATGTACTACGCAACATAGTAGACATTGTAAGAGCCAATTGAGACATCTTGCTCTTGTGTGTTGCTATGAATACGTTTTTATTAGGGATTTTTATTCTGGACTATTGTGCTTGTTGTGAGATCATAAAAATAGAAATATATTGGGACGTTCAGAGTTATTGGATGAAAAAGGCAATAATGAAATGTCACAAACAGCCTCTTTCTAGTTTTGGCATGGCTCTTTTTTGTGGCTCGCTTTAAGTCAGACTTTTCGGCATATAAAAAAATTGGCATTGCTGCATCGACGATACATTTTTACCAGTTGTATATCTGACAGTCCAAATATGTTGTCAAGCTCCCGAAATTTCACTGTCCGTCATTGTACCCGCCTCTTTCTCGCTACAATGACTAGCCGTGCGTAGCGCCGTGCCAGTTTGCACCTGGCTTCAAAACATATTAAAAAAGACGGAGAAATACAGACCGCAAACAGGTTTTGCTTTCAAGAAATCACTTTGTATGTGCAAAATGATTACATTTGCATCATCTGCTTCCAATATTTTGCTATTTTATATTTTGAATCTGCATGTAATCCACACATTCATGAAGGCAAACACGCAATAGATTGCCAGTGAATATTTTGCTCGTATGACATACGTAGCTTTGCAATTTTGCATGTGTTTTTATACACAAACTCTAAACTTTATTGTAATTTTTAAAATGATGCCATGCACACTCTGTGTTTCTGTTGTCCCTATGAAGACATCGGTCACATGGCTCTTCACTTTGTAACAATTGTTGTTGCATTAATCTCGGGTAATGAATAGCCTCCAGATTGACATTATTAGCCACTAATGCTGATGAATGTTCATATTAGTGCGTGTGGCCATGCAAACGTGGACTAATTGCTGCATGGCCGTCGTTTCTGAGGAGATAACTGCTCTTACGGAGTGACGAGACAAAGTGTCCTCGAGCAACAAACAGCACAGTAAATGATGGCACTTCCAAATATCAATTAATGTTTCGCTAATGAGTAAGTTTACTCTCTTGGGAAAACCACAAATTATTTAATAGCCGCCAGACAACTTTATTCATTAATTTTCTGTACTGCTTATCCTCACTAGGGTCGCGGATGCCAGATAACTTTTTTTTTATTTCTCAGTTATCTCTGTTCACTCTAACTAGACACTTTGTTGTAAGTATACTCTAAAGCACAGGCCACTTATGGCCGGTTAAGCTTTTACATCCAGCCTGCTGAATAACATGGAAGCTGTAGCAATGGCATTTGTGATGTTATTGTCATGGTTTGCTCTTCGCGGCATGGTGAAACGACCCCAAGGATGCAGAGAGCTGGATGCCAAGCAGGTAGGTAGGAGGAATCTTTAATAAAGATGCTTCGAAGCAGCGGCAGGTACATAAAAGTGACACGTTCCGAGGAAAAAGAAACAATGAGTCGACCATTCAGGGTGCACACACCTGAACTTAAATAGGAAGGCACTCAGGTGTGCGTAATTAACAAAGGGACAAAAACATGAAAACTAAGGAAAAACCAACAACAAAGGCATACAAACTCAAAACACACCAACTGTCACGCACACCAAAACACAGATTGTGACAGTACCCCCCCAAGGACGGATTCCAGACGTCCTAAAAAGTCCAAGAGTCACAAGGAGACGGGAAGGGCAGTGGGAGGACTGGTGATGGGTCGCTGGCGGAACCCCTCCGGGGGTCGGCCGGGACGGAGACCCTAACGTGACCGGCAAGACCCCTCGGGGTTCGGCCGGGACGACGACGCAGGTGAGGCCGGCGAGACCCCTCCGGGGGTTGGCCAGGACGACGACGCCTAGGCAGGACTGGAAACTTGGATGCCGCCAGAAGCACTGGAGCCGACGCCCTGGGAGGCGTGGCTGGAGGACACGTCCTAGGAGGCGCCACAGGAGGGACTGGGATTGACGCCCTGTGAGGCGCCACAGGAGGGACTGGAGCCGACGCCCTGGGAGGCGCCACAGGAGGGACTGGAGCCAACGCCCTGGGAGGCGCCACAGGAGAGACTGGAGCCGACGCCCTGGGAGGCGCCACAGGAGAGACTGGACCCGACGCCCTGGGAGGAGCCATAGGAATGGCTGCCGCCAGCGGAAACTGCCTCAGGCGGGTGATCAGTGGAGTTCTGCAGCGCGGCTATCAACAGCGGATGGGCTGCCCAAGCCGGCGGAAACTGCCGAGGATGTGGAGTGGGCGGAGTCCTGCAGCGCGGCTACCGGCAGCGGCTAGGCTGCCGAAGCCGGCGAAAGCTGCCGAGGACGTGGAGTGGGCGGAGTCCTGCTGTGCGGCGCGGCTTCTGCCAGTGGCCGTGCATTTTCCACCGCCCGACTAGACGCACTAGCCCCCCCCTCCAGAAGGTGGATCCAAGATGCCGTCTTCGTCCGCCACAGGAACCAGGGAAGGGTGGAGGGAGGCTTGGAGGAGACCACACGACTCACCACGTCAACGTTCCCAGGTCGGCACCGCTGGGCCTCTCCGACGCCGACAGGCCGGCATGTGTGTGGGAGGTCCCGGCCACCCTCACGCCATGGGGCTATTATAACACTTTTAGCATGCAGTTATGTATGTACATCGTGTAAAATGATATTTTGTACTTGTGGGTCATTTTGCTGAAAGGGGTAGCAAAAGCGTGACATATCAAGCTAACATTAAAGTTATTTTCTAACCAATTTGCATATTACAACAATGTAATATACTTTTATATGTAGTGATATGGACCTGTGTGTCTGCAAGAATGTTATTCAAATTATTTATTTTCTATTAAAATAAAATTACACTTTATCACTGTTTATGTTTATGAAGAAAAACTTGCAAGAAAACGGCACACCCTCAATGGCAGCAAGGCACTGTTTATTGAAAGCTCAATTGCAATATTTACTTAACATACACTTTATTTACTTATTGTTTTTGATAAATCCTTGATTTGCACTTTGTATGATTAAATAAATGAAGTCAAAGGCTTTAAGAAAACCAATTTGACATTATTACATATGCTTAAAGGGTTCCTGACATGATTTATTAACTTTGCTTAAATATGTTGTACTTTGTAATTATGTTCTACATTGTTTGATTTTTTAAGGCAAACAGTAAATTAGCAAAATTACATTTATAGTTCCTTGCTCTCGTCATCAGGGTGACGCCTCTCAGCTAAAGCAGAATAAACAAATGTTTATCGAGATAGCTTTTCAGCTTGGCTCAGTGTATTTTTCATCAATGCCAAAAGGTTGTGTTGCTGCCGAATGTTGACAGTATCTGAGTAATACTGTAAGTTTGTTTTCTTTTCCGAAAGAGGACGGTTTACAGTTTTTTTTTAATGGTTTAGCACAGTTTCCACCAGCTATCGATGCACTTTCAAAACTCTTTTTAAAACATTTTCAAAACTGTGTACCTACAACACAAGAGATCATCAAAAGTGCATTTTTTTCAATCATTGCAGCATATTTTCAATTGTGTTAGTACAACACACATAATCACAAAATATCCTTTTCACAACACAAAATAAATGTTTCATCTAAATAAATGTTTCGTTCACAGTAAGCGCCTCTCATAATGTTATCACAATGAAATGTTTGCTTAGCATCTGTTCAGTCTAACGCATGTGTCTGTCATTTCATTCAACTGATCTTAATGTTTAATCAATGATTCGTTCATTAATGTCCATGGATTTTCTACTTGGCTGACTGTTGTGAGGTCATTTGAAAATGACAAATTGCTGCAAGAGCTTTCAATCAAGAAAGACTAATTAGTAACTGTTTCACCTGGTGATTACAATTACTTACCATATAAGTAAAACTGTATTTGAGACTTTCCACTGTTTAAATATGGAGCCAGATCGACTTTTAGGGACAGGAAATGTTCATCAAAGAGGTGGTGGTGCTCCTCGACAGAGAGGTGGTCTTCAAAGAAATGTAGGCAGAAGACCACGCACCATCATCTCTAATGAAGTCTGGGCCATCATTGTTGACCATATGGTCAACAGAGGTTTTCTTTCAGAATGGTCCTGTATTTGGCTCCATCCATCTTCCCATCAATTTTAACCATCTTCCCTGTCCCTGCTGAAGAAAAGCAGGCCCAAACCATGATGTTGCCACCACCGTGTTTGACAGTGGGGATGGTGTGTTCAGGGTGATGAGCTGTATTGCTTTTACGCCAAACATAATGTTTTGCATTGTTGCCAAAAAGTTCAATTTTGGTTTCATCTGACCAGAGCACCTTCTTCCACATGTTTGGTGTGTCTCCCATGTGGCTTGTGGCAAACTTTAAACGACACTTTTTACGGATATCTTTAAAGAATGGCTTTCTTCTTGCCACTCTTCCATGAAAGCCAGATTTGTGCAGTATACAACCGATTGTTGTCCTATGGACAGAGTCTCTCAACTCAGCTGTAGAGCTCTGCAGTTCATCCAGAGTGATCATGGGCCTCTTGGCTGCATCTCTGATCCGTCTTATCCTTGTATGAGCTGAAAGGACGGCCAGGTCTTGGTAGATTTGCAGTGGTCTGATACTTCTTCCATTTCAATATTATCGCTTGCACAGTGCTCCTTGGAATGTTTAGAGCTTGGGAAATCTTTTTGTATCCAAATCTAGCTGCAAACTTCTCCACAACAGTATCTCGGACCTGCCTGGTGTGTTCCTTGTTGTTCATGGTGCTCTCTGCGCTTTCAACGGACCTCTGAGACTATCACAGTGCAGGTGAATTTATACAGAGACCTGATTACACACAGGTGGATCCATCCTTAGTCATTTAGGTCAACTTTGGGTCATTCAGAGATCCTCACTAAACTTCTGGAGAGAGTTTGCTGCACTAAAAGTAAAGGGGCTGAATCATTTTGCACGCCCAACTTTTCTGTCTTTTATTTGTCCAATCAATTTTATTTTATCCAATAATTTTTGGTCCACTTCATGATTGTGTCCCACTTGGAGAGACAGACGGACGCCTACCTTGAGCTCTGTCCTTTGCAGTGATCATTTCACAGATGACTGCAACAAAGGAACACCTTTACAAAAAGCACTTGGCTTGAAAGTATAGTACGAACACATTTTGAAAAAGGATGCTATTCTGCCGATACACAGAAAAAATGACAAGAACGACGCCAAAACTGTCAGAACAGAGTAAGTCATGTCTTGTTTGCATAATGTCTTCTAAACACTATACCTTGATAGAGACATGGCTGCACTGTATTATACAAGTTAAATGAACATCTTTTCACAGCGATATGTATGTTTACTGTGGTGGACCGGGGCTGTGGCTGCGACGGCGAAAACATACGAAATACATCAGGCTATAAAGACCCTTTTACATTTATTCAAATACAAATGTGAGAAGTGTACTATACATTATTGAATTTTAATGTCGCACAAAAAGATACTAATTAATAAATCACGATGTTTCATGGTTGAATATGAACTATAATTAGTTAAAATATGCTCTTTTTAGCAAATATTATATTGATAATATTAAATATACATATTTTATGCCTAATTTAAGCATTTTCAAGCATAAAAATTACCAAACAAAGTTAAATATGTATAAAAGGCATTCAAAGTGTTTGCCACCAAGTATGATGTTGTCAGTGCATTTCCGTTTACTGATGCAGTGGTAGGAATTTCAGTAATTTCTTCTGTACTGTTTTTTTCTTTCAAAATACTCCGGGGGCTTTTCTTTTAATCCGGGGTGCTTGGTCTCGTAGTACCTAAGCAGTTTTGAAGTCTTCATTGCCTCGTTAGAGAGCCGTTCTTCACAAATTATGCAGAGGGTGCTTAGTAGGTGGGTATCACCTCCGCTATAAATCCACATTTCAAGTAGGACTCCTTGTAGTCCGTTAAAAGCGTCTTCCCCTGTCTCTTCATGGAGCCTTTTCTCCTTTGCAAAGAAACTTTCCAAACATGGTCTGCTTCTTACTCATTTTGCTAGCTCATGGGGACAAGTTACATTTTGGCGCTCAAGTGACCGAGACGTAACCAAGATAATTTTGTCATTTTTCAAAATAAAAGCAGACTGAGATAACACATAAAACAGAAATAGTTAATTATTTCTTGTGCGACCCAATATCAAGTGGTTGGTGACCCGATACCGGTGGTTGGGGACCACTGTTCTACACTGTTCACTGGTCACTAGGTGACACACAAATGCCAAACTTGATAGCCAGTCTTTTGCAGGTTTTAATTATCTGCAGCAGGCAAAACAGGCAACAGGGGCAATAATCCACAATAAAAATCCAGATAAAAACAGACTACTATTGCGGCCATTAACCATAAAAAGCTGAAAGAAAGTGGCTGGATAGAGCACATGTCATCACAACAATTAGCGTGGTAACAAAGTAGCAAAGAGCAGGAGTGAAAAAGACAGCTGATTGCAAAACCTATCATGCACAAGTTTTCCATGCACAGAACTGGGAAAGTTTAATACGATAAACCTCATCACAGATATGAAGATATGAAGTATTTATAGTATAGTATGTATGATTTGTGCTTTTCTAGTATTTCACACTGCAAAATAAATAATGAAAGCATATATGATTAGTGTTAATATCAGATCAATGTCGATACTGGCCGATATCTAAGCCTGCTGTATCGAAATATAGGAAGTGAAAAGGTTGTAGCACCCATATATCGTATATAAGGAATCCAATTTCATGGAAATTCACTTGTCACAATCGGGTCTGGAAGCAATTAACCACAATAAATGAGGGATTAATGTAACAATGTCATAAATTGTGATTATATAATATTTAGCCAGCACTTGTTCATGTGTTTTTATTTTATCTCAACACAATGCAACTCATTCTTGGCCTTTGAAACAGACACATTTTTCAGTCAAACACAAGATATAGTGAAAGCTTTTCTTCCAAAAGTGTTTGGAAGAGACAAACTTGCGTTCAGGGACTGAGTGAAAGTGTTCCCACATTAGAGATGTACAAAGCGGTTGTTGATGCAGACATCTAGAAACACTTTCATCATCATTCATCATAATTCATCTTCTTTTGCAAAAATATGAACTAATTAACCACTCAGGACTCATGAGGTTCTTGTTAAGGACAGCATGCAAAGCTATGTTGTCATCAGCAATTCCTGCTTTGATCCAATGGTCTACACTCTGTCTTTTTTTTTTTGTCTCTTGCCCGACTCCTTTACAGTACTTGCTAATGGAGCAGGTACTACCCAGTACTATCAGGTGTGCATAATTACTAGGCAACTTCCTTTCCTTTGGCAAAATGGGTCAAAAGAAAGACTTGACAAGCTCTGAAAAGTCAAAAATAGTGAGATATCTTGCAGAGGGATGCAGCACTCTTAAAATTGCTAAGCTTCTGAAGCGTGATCATCGAACAATCAAGCGTTTCATTCAAAATAGTCAACAGGGTTGCAAGAAGCGTGTGGAAAAACCAATGCACAAAGTAAATGCCCATGAACAGAGA
>QODF01000244.1:274152-429458 GCA_024372805.1 Oostethus manadensis | reverse complement strand
CAACTAAAAACTACTTTCAAAAATATTCAGCTTTGATATTAATTGAGTTTTTGGGGTTCGTTGAGAACATGGTTGTTGTTCAATAATAAAATGAATCCTCAGAAATACAACTTGCCTAATAATTCTGCACTCCCTGTATTTCTATCACCTGTTACACCAGAATGACCACTCCAGGTTCCTCCTTGATTGAGCAGATTTGTAGATTTGAGGATGCACAGCTGGAAATGCGACTTTTGTCACTGCTCCTATGTACTCTTGAATACATTTCACAAAATACAGGAGACATGAAAAGATGAACAAGTCCAAGTCAAAATTTTTCAACTCCCCTGCCATAGAATGTCTTTAATTCATCCTTGCTGTCTAGTGGGTGTGGCTTCCAAGGAGGGTGGGACTTAGGTGGTCTCAGTGTGTGTGAGTGTGGACAGTAAATCTCCCCGACAGCTGTGTGTCCTGTCACATGACTGATGGCCAGTTTGACCTCCAATTGACATGGAAGTTAAGCCACAACCTCCCACTGACCTTCCCAGCATGCTTTGTGTCTACACACACATGCACATGCACGCACGCACACACACATTAAAACACACATCTTCCTTTCCTCTGACAAGCTCTTTAAAAAACCATTGACCCACCTCACTGAACTTTACGACACACACACACACACACATGCAGACAAGCTCTTTAAAGCGCCATCAAGTCACCCGGCCGAACTTTACGACGTGGTTTCATCTCATGTTTTTAACGCACACACACTGACACACACTGATCAGGACAAGTGTTGCATTACCGACTCAGCCGCTACATGATGAATATGTCTGCTTGAGTCAAGGTCAAACACACCTCCTCATGCATGCACACACACACACACACACACACACTCGTAGACACTTGCCGTTAGTCAACATGATGCTTCTCAAGTTGATGTGACAAAAGAAACACAACAATAAATCAACTTTTGCTAGAAGCAGCTAAAAGTCAAATCTTGTTACCATCATGTCTGCACTGAAGTCTCATGAGCTTTGGCAAAATGATAAACGAAATAGTCCTTTTCCCCTACAAAAATTTCCCCTTACAAAAAAAAAAACTTCACATTTTGTATGGTCTCCTTTGGCCTTGATGACAAAAGACATGCACAGAGTGAACGCTTTTGTCATCCAACCGGTTTGGTATATGTATATCGAGGCCGGCAAAATTATCACGGCCATTTTCATTTATGGTGTGGTTAATTGATTTATTGATTCTTGTGACAGATCTAGCCCTAGATACAGTCTACATCACACTCTTATCAAAAGTGCTGGGCCTCGTTTGCTAAATGTAAGAACACAACGACTGGATCGTAGATGCTACCAGTAGTGGTTTTAAAGAACAGATGCAACAAATAAATGTATATTTGTAACAATTCAAAGTTAAACCAGAAAAAGAGAATTGGTGGGCATGGCTTTCATGCACCGCTGTCTTCCATTCAGCTACTTTTTCATGGTGCATATCCGTACACAAAAGTAGGCTCAGAAAAGCCCCTGACAATTTGGTGTCATTTCGTGGTTATGACAGGCTAAAGTAATTCCAGTACTGACTTACCATTATATATTATCTTGTGTTTAAATATATTCATTCATTTATTCATTTTCTGTACCGCTTACCCTTATTAAGGTCGCGGATATGCTGGAGCCTATCCCAGCTGACTTCGGGCGGTACATCCTGGACTGGTCGCCAGTCAATCCCAGGGCACATATAGACAAACATAGACATACAAACAGTCACACTCACATTCACACTCTAATGGACAATTTAGAGTGGCCAATTAACCTAACATGCATCTTTTTGGAATGTGGGAGGAAACGGGAGTACCTGGAGAAAACCCACACACGCACGGTGAGAACATGCAAACTCCACACAGAGATGACATGAATTGTACCGCTACACCACAAAAGGGATTTGGTGATTCTTTCAAGATTCATTTTAATTTAGGGTTGTCCTCTATTATGTTTTTAGGCACTTTACGTGTGCATATGCATACCAGAGCTGCAACGATGAATCGATCAATTGATAATTCATTGATTATCCAATTACTGACATTTTTGCCTCTTTCTGATATCCTGTGAAGCAAACCACAGCCAAGATGTGTGTGTAGGGTGTGTGTAAAAACATTCCCACGAGGGATAAATCCATTTATGCATTCTTAAAAGGATTACTGCTAAGAGGCGAAAACAATAATTGTCTTTTTAAAATCCGATTCATCGAATAATCTAAAAAATATCAACCGATTAATCCTTTATGAAAATAATCGTTAGTTGCAGCCCTAATGTATACTATGCTCTGTTATGCTAATTTTTCTTTCGTAATCTTTTTTTTGTCCCTCAACCTTTGTAATGTTCTTTTGTGGGCCATTTCTTCATTTTATTTGTAGAACATGCCGCAGGCCAGTGACATATGAGCTGGACGCCGCCTGATGATGGTGATGCGTGTCTGGTTGCAGGTTGTGTGAGGTCACAGGACGTAGATGGAAACACATGAAGATCTACCCTTCATCATTAGGAAAGCACTTCCTGACAATCATGACACGCTTCATCATCATCACCATCAATCAGTCATCAATAAATGATCATTGTGTCTTGTTTATACACATAGCAACCTCCTTCTTCTCTCCTTCATCAACACTTCTTCATTAATCAGCTCTATTTAAATGCATGCGGGGCCAACAGGAAGTCCTCTGAGCTTTTTGGCTGCTGATTTATAGCTGAGTTAATTTGTAGTGGCATACGAGGATGAAGATGATGAAGATTAGCAGAAGAAAGGATGCTGTTGTTGAAGGATGCGAGAGCGTACAAATAATGTTGACAGCTTGCACTCGAGGGCGGGATGGACATGGAAGGACGGATGTGATCACCTGTAGACTTTCAATGTCATAGCAAGAACCCTCATGATTTTGAACACTGTTAGATCCAAGCAAGTAGCTGCAGTCTGACGTTGCAACCTCGCCAGCCTCCTCGCTCATGTCCTGCGTTGTTGTCCGTGCAGGCTGCAGGCGCTGAGGAAGGAGAAGTCGCGGGACGCGGCCAGGTCGCGGAGGGGGAAGGAGAACTTTGAGTTTTATGAGCTGGCCAAGATGCTGCCGTTGCCGGGCGCCATCACCAGTCAGCTGGACAAGGCGTCCATCATCCGCCTCACCATCAGCTACCTGAAGATGAGGGACTTTGCCAACCAGGGAGACCCGCCCTGGAATCTGCGCATGGAAGGCCCGCCCCCCAACACCTCAGTCAAAGGTAGGACAACCTGAGAGGGAGGGTGCCTCACACATGCACAACAACGCACGCACACACACACACACACACACACACTGGCTGCTAGCTAATCAATGATTCTCAACTGGTGGGTTTGGAACTGTTTTCAGCGTGTTGCAGGTCTTTGCCTGGGCAAAAAAGTTATTTAATGACTTGGGATGTTCGATAATAACGACCACCTGATATTGGCATAAAAATGTAATATCATCAGATATCATATTGGCTTTTTTCCCTATGATGAAAACTGGTTTTTTAAAAATGCTGCTTATAGGCCAGTGGCTTACGTATTTTCTGGCGGGCAAATCATGACCTCATCAATCTGCGTCTGGAGCATGTAAACAACCGTAGGTGGCTTGCTAACAAGCTTGCTTGCTCTGTACCTGACTAACGTTATGTCTGTGGCGTCTCCTTCGGATATTAAACTTGAGATTTGCAATGACTGCAAAGCGTTGGTTTTGCGAGGCAGACTTCATCGCTCAATATTTCCAATTCCCAAGGCAAAAGCCATAAATCCTAAAATCATGGAGTGTAAGTGAAGTGCAAGATCCCGGATTGACCAAACTTGTGGAATTCCTTGAGCTACTCTTTGCGTTGCCCAATCACAAGTATTTCTGAGATGTTCTACAAAGTTTGTTGTTTACAGCCACTTTGTGAAGCAATTTGCTGATGCTCTATGTATATGCATATGCTGCATGTATTAGCTTCAAAACAGTTATCTGTTCATTCCACAACAGGAGATATGTGATCTTAGACATGTCGGTATCAGTACCGGTTGATACCAGCAATTGCAAGTTGGACAATATTGGCATATCGGCTATCGGCAAAACAGCCAATATCGGACATCCCTAGTAGCGGTCTGATGATTTATGAATGCGCCTCACATTTTTGTCTGTGCTATTTGCTTGTTACGCCACCATGACGTGCATAACCGTTGCAAACAGTCCTTTACATATATGGCATTTGAGAAGTTTGAGTTAAAGGATTTCTGCTATTTGGGTCACTGCTTGTCACTGAGTGGTAATGGTGGGTCCTGAAGCCAAACCAGTTGAGAACCAATGAGTTAAAATCTTTCTATCAAGGAAATTTAGTTTTTGAAAGAATTTGTTGTGAAGCTAAGTGGATGTCAACATCCCAACAAGAGGATTTTAACTCTGCATGCATCCTGCATGTGTGTTTCTGCGTATGTGTGGGTGTATGCGCGAGTGTGTGCCGGCATCTCCAAAGGAGGTGGGGGTGTGTTTGTGTGTGTGTGCTCGCACATACGGACACCTCTGCACAGCAGATGGCGTCATTGTTGTCAGAACTTTGAAGAGCAACATGCATTTTAATGGAAGTAACGTCAACACCAAAGTACAGTGTGAGGTGGTATGTGTGTTTTTGCTCTTTGTGTGGATGAGAGACAACAACAACAACAACAAGGCCTGTCATCAAGCCCCGCCTCCATTTTAATTTTGAGCGCCATCTTTTCCTACACATGCACAGAATACAATAGCACCCGGATATTGCATTCAATATGGTCAAAATGGTGAGTGTGCAGTGATGGACACTTACCACCCTCAGTGGTCGCCATGTTGGCTACATAGCGGAAGGGGAGGGGCGACAAAAAGTGCCACCATGAGCTCCGTCTCATTTGAAGGTGTGAGAAGCAAGCAGGAGTAGTATTAGTTATAATAAATTCATTAAAATATTTCATAATAAATATTTTATGGGGTGATGCAAATTAGGCATGTCCCGATTCGCATTTTTTGGCTTCTGATGCAATTAGATTTTTTTAAATAGTCCTGCCGGTCCAATCCGGTACCAATCTTTTTGTTACAAATGTGAATTTGCACAGTTGAATATTGTTATGAAAATATTTTTTCAAAGCATTCATTCATTCATTCATTTTCTATACCGCTTATCCTCATTAGGGTCACGGGGATGCTGGAGCCTATCCCAGCAGACTTTGGGCGAGAGGCGGGGTACACCCTGGACTGGTCGCCAGTCGATCGCAGGGCACATATAGACAAACAAACACTCACACTCACATTCATACCTATGGACAATTTAGGGTCGCCAATTAACCTAACATGCATGTTTTTGGAATGTGGGAGGAAACCGGAGTACCCGGAGAAAACCCACTCACGCACGGGGAGAACATGCAAACTCCACACAGAGATGCCCAACGGAGATTTGAACCCAGGTCTTCAAGATCTCCTGACTGTGTGGCCAATGTGCTAACCACTCATCCACCGTGCGGCCCAAAGCATTCAAATAATGCTAATAATTGCTGACTTTACTTCTTTATTACACAGCGTGACCAACAATATTGTTTGGCTTTGGTAACAAACCTCTGTGATTCAGGTCCCAAATTCCTATGTCCAATAAAAAAAATTGGAAAAATTTAGCATGCAAAATACTTTTAGGGTTGGACAAATCATTTTACATGGTTATAGATCAATTTGTGGTGTGATTTACAATATATGACTTTTTTTTTAACAAACTCTCTTCCGCACAAGTAATTTATTGACAGTCCCTAATCAACCAGTGGCTAGAGAAGCACTTCTCGTCCGAGCTCCCCGCACCATCTCAGAGGTGTCGGGGCACAGTGAAGGGGAACTATTGGTGTAGCTACAGGGCCAAATATCGAACACCCACAGGATTACGGACATGTCTGCATGGTGGCGTTTTCTTCTTCTGTTGGTAGTTGGCAACCAGCTTTGAGGCGCATGTGGACCTGCCATGTTGGAGTTACGAATGTTATACGGCAACCGGATCGGTTCAATCTCCTGCCAAATTACGATTTTATCCTATCTTCAAAATACAGTGGCTCGGGAGCTGATCCCAAATCGGAAAATCGAATGGAGACACCCCTAATGCAACTGTTAGTGATAATGGCCCGTGGAGTTGTTATAGTGCACCATTAAAAAGAAGAGTAGAAAAATAATAAATAGATGAAAAATGGTGCAGAATACTATATGTGTGAATGCTCCAGCATTCACACAATAAATGCTGCTACAATGACAGCAAAGGATTCAGGACAGCAGTACAGTGTAAAAATTCACACACCCACACTTTAGTACACCGTGTAAACAGTTTTGTACTAATGGAAGTATTGCACACAGTACAGAGACACATTACACATGTGAATACAATTCTTGGTATCTTAATGTGAAAAAAAGAAAAAAGGCAATAATGGTCACTGAAACAAAGCACAAATTTTATGAGTGTGTGGAGCTTTTTTAAAAGGCGCATCAGGTCTATGTTTACAAAGCATACATGGAAAATAAGAGCAAAGCTCCCGTGTGACAGGGAGGAGACTTGTTTATGTCCTAAGCTCTGCTTCTTCTTACTCCTTTTCGGACATGTGGAACTGTGAAATTGTGTGCATGTTCTAAACAAATGAAACCCTAACCATAACCATGACAAGGCTTCTTTGCTTCATCCGACACAGGGTGGCCTTAATCTGTGCAGGCTGCAATGAAATATCAAGCGCATCAACATGTGTTGTCAGAATGCTTGGTCTCAGTGGCAGGTCATCACGGGTCCTCTAACAAGACAATAACCCAAAATAAACAAACAAAACCACCCAAGAATGGATAAGGTCCAAACATTTGGACTATTCTGAAGGGATATTCTATGAGCTCTGATTTCGATCCAATTGAACATCTGTGGAAAGAAACATGCAGTCTGGACTTGACATCCAAACAGGTGCAGGAATCCCATTGAGTGTTCCAAGAATCGCTTGATTGCAGTAATTGCTTTAAAAGGTTGTGCAACTAAACACGAGGCTATGATGACAATCATTTTGTTCAGGCTCGTTTCATTCGTATGTTTTGTTTTAATGTTTTTATCTTAATCCTCAAATCAATCGCAATGCCTGGTTTTCTTCAATTCTTTGTCTTTTTTCACTTCCAAATAATTTCTCTGATTCTTGTGGGTTTTTCCGTCTTTGGCGTAAAGACACCAGCCATTCCCGCCATGTTTGTATAGGGTTGGCTATCGTTTGCATTAGGGATTTCAATCTCTTTGACATACACCATTGGATTGAAATTTAGATACAAAGGTTGCGATACAATTCAAAGACTAGATTTGGTTTGATTATATGGACTTTAATCTTACATTACAATATTTTACATTATATTTTTTGTCTATATTTTTATACCTGTTAAATTTGGAACATTCAATTATTAACATGTTTTAATGTTGCTAGAAATGAAAGTTGAGCCACCAAACTACTGTATTTTTTGGACGATAAGCCGCTACATTTTTCCTAAATTTTTCCTACATTTTGAACCCTGCGACTAAAGTATTAATATTTTTACGAAGGCGTATTAGGGGCACATTTTTAAAAAACTTACTATTCCGAGATTTAAAATTGTAATATTTTGAGATTTAAAGTTGTAAATTTATGAGATTAAAAGTCGTAAATTTACGAGAAAAAACAAGACAAGCTTTTATTTATAACGAGATAGCAAAACAGAGCAGTTGGACACAAACAGGTTAGCTTGGGTTAGCATTATAATAAGCATCATCTCACCAGTACCCTCACGTACCCCGCCCCCTCCACATAAAGCTAACATTTCATAGCTGTCTCAGGCAAGGAAGGACACTTTCCTCTGGCTTCAGAAAAGCTTTTATTTATAACAGGACAGCAAAACAGAGCAGTTGGCCACAATTAGTTTACTATGAGCTATCATCATCTCACTGCTACGCTCTAAAACCCCGCCCCTCCACATATGGCTCCCCAGTTCATAGAGGTCTCAGGCAATGCCTATAAAATGACATTACGACTTTTATTCCCGTAAAGTTTTTACTGGCATGTCATTGATCTTTTCTTGTAAAAATACAACATTATTGTCATCAATGTACGACTTAATTGAATAATATTAAAATTAATTCTCTTGATAATATGAATGCTTCATCTAAGAGGCTTTGCCCGAGACAGCTATAAACACAGAGGGCTTGTGTAACTCTTGACCTGGGTCAAAGGTTAAATTACAACTTTTTTTTCATTCATTCATT
The DNA here is from genome assembly GCA_024372805.1 of Oostethus manadensis. Lineage (NCBI taxonomy): Eukaryota > Metazoa > Chordata > Actinopteri > Syngnathiformes > Syngnathidae > Oostethus > Oostethus manadensis. The sequence continues at coordinate 421,173 of QODF01000244.1, read as the reverse complement.
CATTTTCTATGCCGCTTATCCTCATTAGGGTCGCGGGTATGCTGGAGCCTATCCCAGCTGACTTTGGGCGGGAGGCGAGGTACACCCTGGTCTGGTCGCAAGTCAATCGCAGGGCACATATAGACAAACAAAGACAAACAAGCATTCACACTCTAATGGAAAATTTAGAGTCGCTAATTAACCTAACATGCATGTTTTTGGAATGTGGGAGGAAACCGGAGAACCTGGAGAAAACCCACTCACGCACGGGGAGAACATGCAAACTCCACACAGAGATGCCCAACGAAGATAAAAAAAAATAGTGCAAAGCCCCTTAAATAATGACACAATGAACTATATGTCAGATGGGTGCAATGAAAATGCTGTGTTAGTTTGGAAAAGTAAACAATCCCATTCTCAAAATGTCCTAACAATGGTTGTCGTACAACATAGACTGAGCATAGTGCAAAACTGCATGCACAACATTTCAAAGTAAGTAAGTTACAAAGCACAAAAGTTACCATACTCGCCTTCGTTGATCTGGCTAGCCGGGTTCTGCACCCTTCTGAAACTCAAACCACATTCCAAACTTTGGCGTTCAAATAGGCCAATCGTTCACTCCTCAAACAGATTATCAGATCATGTTGGTTTATTGTACACCATCCTAGTTTACTTATTGTTCAATCCCGGTGAATTTGTACTTTTGAAGGTCCTAAAAAAAGGAAAAAGGCAAAGCCCTTTTCTTTTTATGGAATGTATTGACATGCAATTTGAACAGAATACTGTGAAGTCTGGTGTAAAGTAAACTTTAAATCTTGTGGCTTATACTGTACACCAGTGAGGCTAATTTTTTGCCAAAAACTACATTTTGCGTGATGCTCGGTGTGGTCATGTTCTAATCTTGTGACATTTGCTATACCTATTACTAATGGTTTAAACATGTATTTTGGAAAATACTATTACTAAGATAGTACCTCATAACGACAAAAAAGTTAAGGAAACAACTAAAAAAAGCAGAAAAGTCACCATTCTCTGCATTTGCTAACCGCGTCGCTCTGGTTTTGTGGAGCCGGTATCCATGCACACACTTTAGTTGGCAATGACAAGCACAGTTTATATTAAAACCAAATGTAAAACATTGTTTGGCCTATTCAATAAACACCATAAATATACCACGCAGGATTGCAAAGCATGTTTTGTTGAATCAATGAAATGAATGAAAACCAAAAAAAGGGGGGGTGTAACTCGTGCTGCTGACATGTACCTGCATCCGCCGGGACGCACCGTGTTGACTCAGGCAGACCATGTACTCATATTTTCGACATCCCTACCAGGACAATATTCCATTTAGAAAAAAGGAATACTCCTTTGTGGAAATTTATTTATCACGATTGGGTCAGGAACCAATTAACCACAATAAAAGTACTTATAAGACGTTACTTGTACTGTATAACTTTTAGCTACTTGTTATAGGTGGCTGAGTCAACACTTTTGTAGGTGAAGTACAGATAAACTTTCCTGCATTTTGGCTGAGCATTTTAGCGCACCGTGTCCGAAACAACAAAAAAATACACAGCATCACAACAGTCAGTCAACACAACAGTCTGCAGTAACTACACCTCAATATTTCACTGCTATTCAATAAATAGTAACTAGTAATAGTAAGTATTAATTTACCACCAAAATGAGTCACGGATAGCTACTTTTTTTTAATGATCCGGTCCGGAGGTCTTCTGAAACAAAACATGACAACATTTAAAGATGCACACACTTGTCATATTTGGAAGAACAAACTTCATCCTTCCTCTCCAGCCTTCTTTCTCCTTGACTCCCCCCTCCCTCCCCCTGTTAACCTTTGCGTTAATTGACCCATCAGTTGCTCTTCTACAGTTTAGTGCTGCAGCTTTCACTTCCTGTCAGAGACTCGCCACATCTGCTGCACCGACACACACAAACAACCATGACCTTTGAGCAGCCTGACACCCATACCTCTCTCGATGTGTGTGCGGAGTGTGTCCGTGTGCGAGTGCATGCGTGTGTGACTGAATGCCGGTTGATGTGTTTATGTGTGAATTTATAGCAATGTGTAAGATTGTGTGTGGGTATGTGTGCGTGTGTGACAATCTGTTGCATGTGTGACCCGCTCCGACACCTGGTTATTCATTATGCATGCAGAGAGCAGCAGACACCAAAATGCCACACTTCATAAGCCAGTCTACAATCAACACACACACGCACACACGCGCACACACACACACAGAGCTTCATTCATATCATTGTTGCGTTACACTGTATGTTATTTCTGTCTTATAAGACCTACAAAGATAGTTATATCCGTGTGTATGTGCGCACGCACTTGTATGTGTGAGGGAAACATGACTAATTTCAGAATGTTCTTAAAAACTTAACACCCAAAGTAAATGTAAAGTTACCACTGAACTATTTGGACTAGAGGCACGGCTTTGGTCTCTAAAGCAAACAAGTTGACAAACAAGGAGTTTGAATACAGTAAATAAGAGTCCTTATTTAATGCCTTTTCAAATTTAACAATGATACTACAAACACTTAGTTTTTTTTATTGTTTAAGAAAGAAAAAGCACATATTTAAAAAAAAAAAAATTGAGGTGCACATTAACCAGTGTGCGTCCAGAGCACAGAAAAACATACCAAGTCACTTACCAAAAGAAGATATTACACTTCCCAGAAGTCATACAAAAAGTTACAACTGGAAGATTTTGACCCAAGTCAGGACAAGATATAAAGATAAGACAAAAGGACAAAAACTCTCCCGCATGCCCACAGCTTCTAGAAAATGCTTCAATTTTAGATAGTGAAAAAGAGGATTTTACACAGGTTTTGGTAAAGTAAGGATCAGGAGTTCCATAGCTGCGCTACTCTATTTGGAGACCCTTGGTCGCATTGGGTCAGATGCTTCACCAACTTCATGCAAACAAAGCTCCATGGCTTCCTGACACTGTACCTTGTCTTTCTACACTGCTTTGTCACGATTGAAATAAACTAATCCAAACAAAAGGTCGGTAGACAAAGGTCCACCAATCACCCAGCACATGAGTGTCTTTGGCTATTGACTGCATCATTAAGATTAAAAGTACCTGACCTGAACTAAGTACGTTAGAAGCAACTTTTTAACAGCGAGAAGTGGATTGGCGAGTGTCCCACAGCAGTTGTCTCTTAGGTTTTATCTGCTGTTGTTATACTATGAAGCGTCGGACGTTTGTGTTCATCCCGCATCCAATTAAGTTCATATCCTGGAATGATGTCTATCAGTGAGGTCTCTACAAACTAAGCTTTTCTGTGACATTTAACACGCCTACACATACAAACAAGGGGTAGCGTAACAAATCCGGGTTCATCCTGAAAGTAGTAGACCCCAGCGGGCGGGCGGAACGGCAAGGGGTTAAACTGCAAGCAGAGTATGGCGTTATTTTTGTATTTGAGGTCTGTTGGGTTCGGCCGTGCACTCAGACATCGTCTTTACACAAAGTCAAGCTGCGTCTCAGCGAGACTAAACGCTGCGAGAGCCAGCAAGGAGTGAGTGAGTGAGAGGGATGAAGAGGAGTGAGGACAAAGAGAAAAAAATAAAGCCGACAGTCAATTAGAGTGACGGCAGCCATGATTGTGTCTGAGCGCGGCACAGACAGAGCGGCAGGGAGTCTTGTCTTGTTATGATCCATCTCGTCTCTTTGTAGCGGCTGACGTTTTTATGATGCGGCGTGCTGGCCAGGGTAATGGCTTGCTCCATTATACTCAGGGAACACGGTGACCCCGACACGCGCCACTCTCGCCAGGCCCCTCCTACCCGTCGCCTCTTGCCCCTGAATGAAGGCGTGTGGGCGGGGTCGGGGCAGAAGCATCAGGTAGGGTGAGGTCAAAAGCTGTAGTCGTTGAAGTTGGGTTCCACAGGTATTTCTGTAGCGCTGTTACACGTCTGCATGTCCAAGGAAAGACGAGGTGGAACTGCTACCTTCCTGAGCTCGAATGTTGACCTGTGTCCGAAGACAACTGTAGTTCATTTATAGTGGAATGTTCCTCTTGGATGGGATGCACCATAGCCGGTCATGCTGTGTTCCAAATGTAACCACTCCTGAACCCAGCCTTCAGTCACTCGCTGTGCACGCTGGTGCAAACTAACCAGGAAGTGATTTGGCGGGCTGGGCGTGTGAGATGTTTTGATTCTCCCGTCTGGGCGTGCGGAAAATGGAGTGGCAGAGCGAGCGGGAAAGCGGCGTAATTATAAAACTAATTACCAAATGCTGATGATGCCCGCAGGCTTTGCATAACTACATTTAGAAGAGGAAATTGCTTTCAGCGGCCGACGCGTGTGTTTTGTTTCTTCCTTCTCGCCGTGCTCGTCCTGCGCGCTGTCACAACCCAAAGAGGGAAAATAATCACCATGGAAACAATTACTGAAAACCCCAATAGTCTTTTATTTTGTTGGCTTACACAAAAGCGCTGCGGGGGATGCTGTTATCCCGCAAAGTGTTGTAATGACAGAAAATAGTTCCTTGTTTGTGTTGACTGAAAGACGTTACAATTCATTCCAACACGGCCAAGCAGAGACTCTCAGTTTGGAATCTGACTCCCCTCGTTGGGTTTTTGTCTCGCTGAGAGAAGCTAATGTACGCACAGCGATCATCTTCACTTTCTGCTAATGAGCCACATTAAACCTCTGATCATCGTGGTTCTAAGTCACGTCCACGTGCTTGTTGGTCTCTCCAACAACTCATGGCGCATCCACAAAGAAACCATGTTTTTTACTTGCTGCTTTTTTTTTAGGGAATTTGAGGGTCGGGTTGGAGCTGCCCCTTCGTGAATCACCACCTTACCGCGGTGGAGGGGTTTGAGTGCCCGAGTGATCCTAGGAGCTATGTTGTTGGGGGCTTTATGCCCCTGGTAGGGTCTCCCAAGGCAAACAGGTTTTAGGTGACGAGCCAGACTAAGAGTGATTCAGAAGACCTGTATGAAAAAAAACAAGAGGAGTGACCGCACCTCGCCCGGACGTGGGATACCGGGGCCTCACCCTGGAGCCAGGCCTGGGGAAGGGGCTGGCAGGCGAGCGCCTGGTGGTCAGGTCTTCACCCGTGGGACCTGGCCGGGCCTAGCCCGAAGAAGCCGCACGGGAACTCCCCCCCGCAGACCCACCACCTGCAGGGGCAAGCATAAGGGTCCGGTGCTGTGTGATTTGGGCAGTGGTCGAGGGCGGGTGTCCGGGCGACCTGGGCTTCGGCGACCAAATCTGGTTCTTGGGACATGGAATGTCACTTCTCTGGTGGGGAAGGAGCCCGAGCTTGTGGAAGAGGCGGAGAGATTCCGACTAGATATAGTCGGACTCACCTCAACCCACAGTTTAGGCTCTGGAACCAAACTCCTTGAGAGGGGCTGGACCTTGTTCTTCTCTGGAGTTGCCGCTGGGGAGAGGCGGCGAGCTGGTGTGGGCTTATTGTTAGCCCCCCGGCTTGGTGCCTCTGTGTTGGAGTCATCCCCAGTAAACGAGAGGGTCACTTCCCTACGCCTTAGGGCTGGGGAAAGGGTCCTGACTGTGGTTTGTGCCTATGCGCCGAACGGCAGTTCAGAGTACCCAGCCTTCTTGGAGTCTATCAGAGGGGTGCTGGAGAGCACCCCAGCTGGTGACTCCATAGTTCTACTGGGAGACTTCAACGCCCATGTGGGCAATGACAGTGTGACTTGGAGGGGCGTGGTTGGGAGGAACGGCCTCCCTGACCTGAACCCGTGCGGTGTGTTGTTGCTGGACTTCTGTGCGAACTACAGTTTGTCCATAACGAACACCATGTTCGAACATAAGGATGCCCATAAGTGCACTTGGCACCAGGACACCCTAGGTCGCAGGTCTATGATCGACTTTGTGGTCGTATCATCAGACCTGCGTCCGTATGTTCTGGACACGCGGGTGAAGAGAGGGGCTGAGCTGTCAACTGACCACCACCTGGTGATGAGTTGGATTAGATGGCGGGGAAGGATGCCGGACAGACCTGGCAGACCCAAACGCGTAGTGAGGGTGTGCTGGGAACGTCTGGCAGAATCTCCCGTTCGTCGAGTCTTCAACTCTCATCTCCGGCAGAGCTTCGCCTGCATTTCGAGGGAGGACCGGGATATTGAGTCCGAATGGGCCGTATTCCGTGCCTCTATTGCTGAGGCAGCCAGTTGTGGTTGCGGCCGCAAGGTGGTCGGTGCCAGTCGTGGTGGCAAGCCCCGAACCCGATGGTGGACACCGGGGGTTAGGGCTGCCGTCAAGCTGAAAAAGGAGTCCTATCGAGCATGGATGGCTTGCGGGACTCCCGAAGCAGCTGACAGGTACCGGCAGGCCAAGCGGCACGCGGCTTCGGCGGTGGTCGAGGCAAAAACTCGGGTGTGGGAGGAGTTCGGTGAGGCTATGGAGCACGACTTTCGGTCGGCCTCGAAGAGGTTCTGGCAAACCGTCCGACACCTCAGAAAGGGGAAGCAGCCCCCAGTTCACACTGTTTACAGTGCGGACGGGGGCTTGCTGACCACGACTGTGGATATAGTTGGTCGGTGGAAGGAATACTTCGAGGCCCTTCTCAATCCCACTGACATGCCTTCCATAGAGGAAGCAGAGTCTGAGGATACGTACGTGGACAGTTCTATCACCGTGGCTGAGGTAATTGGGGTAGTCAAATCACTCCCCAGTGGCAAGGCTCCGGGGGTAGACGAGTTCCGCTCAGAATTTCTCAAGGCTCTGGATGTTGGAGGACTGTGTTGGTTGACACGCCTCTACAACATTGCATGGAAGTCAGGAACAGTACCTCTGGACTGGCAGACCGGGGTGGTGGTCCCCATTTTTAAAAAGGGTGACCGGAGGGTGTGTTCCAACTATAGGGGGATCACACTCCTCAGCCTTCCTGGGAAAGTCTACTCCAGGGTGCTGGAGAGAAGGGTACGACCGTTAGTCGAACCTCGGTTAGAGGAGCTGCAATGTGGTTTTCGTCCCGGTCGCGGAACACTGGACCAGCTCTACACCCTTGCAAGGGTACTCGAGGGTATGTGGGAGTTTGCCCAACCAGTCTACATGTGCTTTGTGGACCTGGAAAAGGCATTCGACCGTGTCCCTCGTGGTGTCCTGTGGGGGGTGCTCCGGGAGTACGGGATTGATGGTCCGCTTCTACGTGCCATTCGGTCCTTGTACAATCGAAGCAGGAGCCTGGTTCGCATTGCCAGCAGTAAGTCGAGCTTGTTTCCGGTGAACGTTGGCCTCCGCCAAGGCTGCCCTTTGTCACCGATTCTGTTCATAATCTTCATGGACAGAATTTCTAGGCGCAGTCAAGGTGTTGAGGGAGTCCAGCTTGGTGACCTTAGGATCTCGTCTCTGCTATTTGCAGACGATGTGGTCCTTATGGCCTCATCAGGCTGTGACCTTCAGCGTTTACTGGAGCGGTTTGCAGCTGAGTGTGAAGCTTCTGGGATGAGACTCAGCACCTCCAAATCCGAGGCCATGGTTCTCAGTCGGAAACGGGTGGACTGTACCCTCCGGGTTGGGAGTGAGGTCTTGCCTCAGGTGGAGGAGTTCAAGTATCTCGGGTTCTTGTTCACGAGTGAGGGAAGGTTGGAGCGTGAGATCGACAGACGGATCGGTGCAGCATCTGCAGTAATGCGGTCGCTGTACCGGACCGTCGTGGTGAAGAGAGAGCTGAGCCGGAAGGCAAAGCTCTCTGTTTACCGATCGATCTACGTTCCCACCCTCACCTATGGTCATGAGTTATGGGTCATGACCGAAAGAATGAGATCGCGGATACAAGCGGCGGAAATGAGTTTCCTTCGTAGGGTGGCTGGACTCACCCTAAGAGATAGGGTGAGGAGCTCGGCCATCCGGGAGGAGCTCAGAGTAGAGCCGCTGCTCCTTCACATCAAGAGGAGCCAGTATAGGTGGCTCGGGCATCTCGTCCGGATGCCTCCCGGGCGCCTTCCTGGTGAGGTGTTTCGGGCATGTCTTGTCGGGAGAAGGCCCCCGGGAAGACCTAGGACACGCTAAAGGGACTATGTCTCACAGCTGGCCTGGGAACGCCCTGGTGTCCTCCCGATGGAGCTGGAAGAGGTCGCTGGGGACCGGGAAGTCTGGATTTCCCTACTGAAGCTGTTGCCCCCGCGACCCGGACCCGGATAGGCGGTGGAAAATGGATGGATGGATGGATGGGTTGGAGCTGAATGGTTGGGGTTGGGGTTTTGGCTTGGATTTGGCTCAGGGGTAGACATACCGATTATGTATTCAGGAAAGGAACTTGTGTTTCATGCCGTGTGACGTATCCTGGGGGCTGGACCGAGATTGGACAATTGTCCTACTGGCATGAAAAAGTGATTGGGTGACTGGCAGAACCTCCTGCGTCCAGTAAGGGTTACTGGTTCTGGTCCTAGTGCAGCCTGAGGTCTTTGTGAAGGATGCTGGGCCATTAGAGCTGATGTCCTTGCTAACCCAGTTACGCAGCTAATGTCCTTCCCTAATCTGTTTATGCCGCTTGGCCGGCGCTCCAGACAAATGGCTTTTTATTGGCTTACGTGCTGTTGACTGTGCGCCACTCAGCAGTCAATCATCCGCCGGCATGTTTCAGAATCTTTGATTCCCGATCTAAAGCGACATGGAATGCTCATGTTGGCACAAAGCAAAGTATTTCCTGTCAGGTTGTAATTAGCTTGTAGTGCCCAGCTGTGATGTGTGTTGCTAATTAGCTGGTGGTCCACTCAAGGACATTTTTTTTTATTTATTAATCACTTAGCTCGCCTCCGCTGATTAGGGATCAAACAAAGTGATGGTTGCGATACAATAAGTGTACTGTAGGGGGACTGATGTGGCAAAACAACGTTAATATTGCATAAATATGGTCACATTTAAAGTACAGATGCTTGATGATAATGGAATTCTTTCTGATATTTGAAAAAGCAATACGTTCCAGCACTTTGTAACTAATACCCTTACCAATATTGGCAGCAGCTCTTCCCTTGTGACTAATGAATAATAATGAATGAACAGATGATGCTTCTTTTACTGGGATGCCACTGGATGGACTTCCCAATTAACACCGCGCAACATAAGAAAAGTAGAAGTCAACAAAAATAACGTGTTATCCTACTATCAACAAGTAAGACAGGTTAGTCTTAAGAAATTCACAAATAAGAGTCCAATTAAATAACGCTGGCAAATAAACAATTTGGAAAGCTGAATACCTGTACATGTGGAACTAACATCCATAAAAGAATAAAGTAAAGTGCAATGTATGAAACTCTGTACTAATCACTGAAATTAAAAGAGAGCTCATTCAACATGTCATGCATGAATGCAGTATGAAGAAAACATATTAGATTAAAAATATTAAAGGTCCCTACTACCCTCTCGTCAAAGGCCATACTTGGAATTAATTCCACACTGTACACATACTGAACTAGAACTTGTTTTTATTAAAGAAAAAAACACATCAGACACCGGTACGAGCCAACATCTCATTTGGATAACAATATTATCCAATAATAGCAGCTGGGCAATAATATCAGACATCCCTGATATCGAGAATAAAGTGCTGACCACTTGCTGGTGCCTGTGCTAAGTGTTTGATCCAGACGTGTTGTTCTTTGGACTCTGGCAAAGATAGTGATGAATTCACACATTCTCGACGTGACTATGGGTGTGTTATAATTGGTGCACTTGCATATTTACACTTATTCTTTTAAATACATGCGTCTGTCAATCAATTGAAATATTTGATCCTGATTCATCGCAATTTGTCCATTCAAATTTCCATTCCATTTTCTTCCGCTTATCCGGGTCCGGGTCACGGGGGCAGCAGTCTCAGTAGGGAAGTCCAGACTTCCTGGTCTCCAGCGACCTCTTCCAGCTCCACCGGGAGGACACCAAGGCGTTCCCAGGCCAGATGTGAGACATAGTTCCTCAGTGTGTCCTAGGTCTTTCCCGTGGCCTTCTCCCGGCTGGGCATTGCCGAAACACCTCACCCGGGAGGCGCCCGGTAGGCATCCGGACGAGATGCCCGAGCCACCTCAACTGGCTCCTCTCCATGTGAAGAAGCAGCGGCTCTACTCTAAGCTCCTCCTGGATGGCCGAGCTCCTCACCCTATCTCTTAGGGTGAGTCCAGCCACCCTACGGAGGAAACTCATTTCCACCACTTGTATCCTCGATCTCGTTCTTTCGGTCGTGACCCATAACTCATGACCATAGGTGAGAGTGGGAACGTGGATCCATCGGTAAACATAAAGCTTTGCCTTCCGGCTCAGCTCTCTCTTCACCACGACGGTCTGGTACAGCGACCGCGTTACTGCTGATGCTGCACCGATCCGTCTGACCTCATGCTCCAACCGTCCCTCACTTGTGAACAAGAACCCGAGATACTTGAACTCCTCCACCTGAGGCAAGACCTCACTCCCAACCCGGAGGGTACAGTCCACCCGTTTCCGACTGAGAACCATGGCCTCGGATTTGGAGGTGCTGAGTCTCATCCCAGAAGCTTCACACTCAGCCGCAAACCGCTCAAGTAAATGCTGAAAGTCACAGGCTGATGAGGCCGTAAGGACCACATCATCTGCAAATAGCAGAGTCGAGATCCTAAAGTCATCAAGCTGGACTCCCTCAACACCTTGACTGCGCCTAGAAATTCTGTCCATGAAGATTATGAACAGAATCGGTGACAAAGGGCAGCCTTGGCGGAGGCCAACGGTGACCGGAAACAAGCTCGACTTACTGCTGGCAATGCGAACCAGGCTCCTGCTTCGATTGTACAAGGACCGAATGGCACGTAGTAGCGGGCCACCAATCCCGAATACCGGAGCACCCCCCACAGGACACCACGAGGGACACGGACGAATGCCTTTTCCAAGTCCACAAAGCACATGTAGACCATTTGGGCAAACTCCCACATACCCTCCAGTACCCTTGCAAGGGCGAAAAGCTGGTCCAGTGTTCCGCGACCGGACAAAAACCACATTGCATTCCTGCACCCCCTTCCCTCAATGGCTTCATCATTGTTTGGTGATGTCATTACAACATATCATCTGTAACTGAACCAAAAATACATCCCTTCATCGCTAGTCTGTCACCTTCAGCACGACCTTGACAATGCAGAGCGTTCTGCTGCTAAAACCGCTTCTCAGCTGAGCAAATATTCACACACACGGAGTAACGAGGCCCCAGTCTAAACGAAGGCATTTAATGGCTTTATAAAAGCTAACGGGGAGAGTTGGAGGACACACAGATGAATGATCAACTGGAGAGGGGAGGGGCAAGTGGTGGGGGTCGGGGGCGGGGTGGGAAGCGAGCCTGTGTTTGCTGGACTGTGAAGTTACGCCATCGTTTGAAGGCTCGCTAAGCGGCCGGCCCATTTGCTAATAACACTCATAACACTCCGCCTTCTCCCTTCTCCCTTTGCCCAATGTGTTCATCCATCTCCATCCCAGTCTTCATCTTCATCTCCATCAGGACCTGCCTGCACACATAGAATGAAGGCAGATAAAAACAACCCCTCTAATTTGGCTGTGTCTTAAATGGAATATGTCTGGCAGTACACTTCAATAAGTATACTGTGTACATTGTGTACTTATTGTTGTTCCTGAGTGTGTGAATGTTGACAGGGTAGTGCAGCCGCCATTATTTCAAGTTGGTTCCTCCCCTTCTATTACATAACCTAGATGGGGGTGGTACCCTTACCAATTTCAGTGGTTTGAGTGCAACATCTGGGTACTGACAGTGCACAGCCTTTTGTTGTACTTATGTTGCAATTGCACTTGAGTGCAGGTGGTGGACACACAACAATGGAATACTACCTGATGTTGTTCCTGCCTCCCTCACTGACTCGTCCCCCTGCCAGTCAAAGTGTAGCTGCTGCTACAGTGAAGTCACAGATGAAGATGATTTATTGATTGTTCGATTGATTGATTTTATTTCAAACATGCATAGGGTCATGTCCAAAAAGGAGCCAGAAGAAGCAGAGCTTATTCAATCCTAACCTCAACATCTCACGTCAATTGCTAATACACATATTCACTTCCTGTACTCAACATGCACTAGTTCAATGTGTACTTATTGTTCTATTCAATTAAAGCAATTAATATGCAGTAATTATAAATTATTATTATTAATAACACTGAACACAAAATACCAGACACAGCAAACAAATTACCGCATAATAGTAAACTCTAAAGACCATCCATTAAACATGAACATAATTAAGCCTCCATGTCTCTGTATTGTAACAAGACGTGTTTATATAAACATTTAAAACAACGAAAAATTCTGGGATTGCTTTTGTTCGGGTCCCAGACGGTTCCACGGGTTAAGCCGTGGAACCGTCAGACAAAGAAAAACATCTCCTTGCTGTATTTGCCAGGGAAATATCAAAGTTCCCTAACCCTCTCAAATCATACCGCTGATCTCTGTGAGAAACATTGTTCTGAATATTTATCGGTAATACGCTGTGAAATGCTTTAAACATTGCTGTATACGGTTTTACAAGATGATGTAATTTTAGAATTTTTTTATTTAAAAAATAGCGGATTAGTGTGATCAAGATCGTAATGCCTTTTTTGTAAATAAAATAACGACTATTGTCGTCTGGTTATTTTTGCTCCATACACAAGACGAATTAGAGAACAATACAAGGCACGAAATGCATTGTAATCGAGAACAGGTTTAACTCTATTGATGAAGACAAGGCTGCAGAAAGTTCACGTTGACGTCTCCCGTGTCCCTCAGAACTACTTTGTCCCCTGTCAATCAAAGACTTTGATGTCTGCTAATGTGCTTTTTGTTGTCTTTCAAAAGCAACATTTCCAATGTACTTTGATGCTTTCTGATCATCTGAAGTCCTCAAGCTGTCCAGTGGTTGATACCCACTGAGGGGAAAGGAGAAGGAAGGAGGGGAGTGGTAGATGCCATGTTTGTTAAACAACGTTACAATAATGAATATACTGTAAGTAAGCAGACATGAAAAACATTTAATTTCTCATTCTTGTCATACCATTGCATCACTTACAATTAGCACTACTAACACACACGCACGCACACGCACACACACACAGATGGTTTAATTATTAGCTTGTCATGCTGTCATCAGCGCGTGTGTGTGTGTGTGTGTGTGTGTGAATTTGGGTAAAGTCTAACTTCCTTTTTTTTACTTTTTAACCCTAAAAACACACACACGCACGCAATGAATGCATTTTGTATTTTTTTAGTGTGTAAGAGAGTTTATTGCTGTGTTATCAGCTCTATATCAGTGTAGAGTGTGTGTGTGTGTGCGCACATATTCCCACAAGAACTGTGCCTCGGCGCTCAGATGAGCCTCGTACATCATAGTTGTACTGTACAGATAGCTTATCACAGACACACACACACACACACACATACACACACACGGGTATTATTGTTGCTGTTTTTTCATTTGCAGGCTTCAGATAAAACAAAGATTGGATGTGATTGTCAAGCATGTTGCCAGGAAGCAACCTGTTAGTTTATCATCTTACATTTTAATAGGACTCTCACAATGTGTGTGTGCATGCAAGTGTGTATGCATTTGCATGCGCGTGTGTGTGAGGCCATCAAGAAGGAAGATTTGAACTGTTTTTATAACAAAAAATATTGCTGTTCCAGTTGAGCAGCTTAGTTGCATTTCATTCCACGATTGTTATGTGAATGAGTAAGAAGCCCCATCTGCCAATACTCCCTTTTGATCACATGATGACAAATCATGGCAAAGGTTCACACTGCATGTCAGTTCAGTCAGGTTTTTTTGCTCATACGGGACCTGTATCTGATTTTTTCATGTCACTGTGAATGGTAAAATTTTTAATGCAATGTAGATATAAATCTGATGTGTATACTGCAGTACAAAAGGTCCGGTCGTATATATCCGACCTATACGTCATCGAAAGACGTTTAATGCCGTGATTACCGAAACTTGGATAAAGGTACTCACCAATGTGGGCAAAAGCTCTTCTCGTCATCCAAAAATTATTTTGAAAAACTGTCAGTGAAGCTGCTCAGGGTTCCTGCCACACACACGCTCCTCGGAACAGACGTCGCCACAAACTCCCACAGCCAAAGTTCTTTCTCTTTTTCTTCTTAATGTGCTGCATAGGATCATTTGGTTAATAGAATATTGACTCCCGTTGCACAGACTGCAGCAAAATTTACTTTTGCAAACACACAGAAATGCGTGAGATGTTGTACTGCTGCGCATACACGTCACTTTCCGGATACTTTGCTTTCACATTGATAAGCCGCATTTTTTCTGGTAATATGAACGACCACAAAATATTTGATCAAAAAATCCAAATCGGGCATCATAGCCTGCAGTGTGAACATAGCCCACAGGCCTCTCTACTTCCTGCTTGTCCTCTCCTGTGTGTGTGTGCGTGCGTGTGTGTGTGTTGATCCTATCAAGCTGCCGTGCTAATCGATTGACAGCAACATGTGTGAAGCAGCATCGCATTAGTCAATGTCACACGCTGCCATCCGCATCCCATCTGTGTGTGAGTGTGTGCCCGCGTGTGTCGATGTGTACGCTCCTGCAGGTGGACCCAAGAAGGAGATGTGCTACAGCTAACAGGAAAGGCGTCTGTTTCCCCTCATACGACCCACGGCCATGCTTTTAAACGTGCTGCCCTGCTCAAGGTCATGACATTGGCTGGCCAGCCATGAGGCTTGACCGTGTGTATGAGCAAGGAGGACTGACTGTCTTCAACTTTGTCAATTTAAGCTTTATTTATTATCACATATAACGAGCTGCACTTGGCCCCACCTCCAGCTGATTGACACAATCCTGGGAGGAGTGAACAAGAGTCCAACTGCTTTAATCCTAGTGTATGGTTGTGTGTGTGTCTGTCTGGTTACCCTTTTAGCAGACATTCTTGTGTTCCACTAATCCCCGTGTGGGTATTCAAGACTTGTTCACTTCACCGCTGGGGCACCAGGGCCCCAGCCTAATTACACTGTGCGTTTATGTGTGTGCGCGTGTGTGGTACAGTAGGTTGGTTCCTAATTACTGTCTGCTCCCTCTATTTCCTACTGCCAATAGCGTCCTGCCTCGCTGAACCTTCCGTGTGTGCATGTATGTGCGGGTACGTGTGCTGTGTGTGTTTGTTCTTTCACAGTTGGTGTAGACGAGCACCATTTCAGTTCACAAGAAAGGAGTTTGAATGTTTGAGTGACTGAAATTTGAATGTTGAATCTCAGTAGATTGTGTACATAATAGGAAAGTTTGTACACAAGGTAATTCAAAGTGCTTTACAGAATATAAGTGTAAAATCACTTCATTAAATCATTGCATAAAAACATAAAATCTTTCTAGAACCATTCCATAACATTCTATGAATCATTCCATGAAAACGAAAAAGTACAAAATAATTGAACAGATTTTTTTTCAGCCTGGATTTGAACATTGCCAAAGTTGAGGATTGTCTCACATCTTTTTTTGGCAGCATAAAACTGAAACGCAGCCTCACCGTGTTTCCTGACTCCACCTGACTCTGGGCTCCTGCAGGAGAGCACACCCTGAGCTTCTTGGAGTCTGAGATGGGTTGTGTGGTTCTAACATCTCTACCATGTCAGAGATGTCTCAAAATATGTCTTTGTCAACTCTTCATATGTCAGACCTATTTGGCACCAGTATTTACCACTACTTAGCACATACATAAAAACGTAAGCAGGGGCCACTTTTGTACATTTTGTTCATGGAAAATGCCACAGCCAAACCAATGTAGGTCAATATAATACTCTAGTAATCACACTGGAGGCAAAATGAGCCAGAATGCCTTTGGAATGAAAATTATTGGTTAATTCTTGCATAATATTTGACATACATTCTAATAATTGTATTCACAATATCATGGTCAATTTGTGTGGCCAACCCGAATGTTTTTAGCCTGCTAAAAACTGTGGATTTGAAGTGTAAAAATATTGAACGGCATTCACAAGCTATGGAACTGGACTCTTTCTAAATATTCATACAGTATATGCAACAGCATTCTAAACATTCTAATTGCATTCAGAAAAAAAACGTAGCCAGCTGCCAATGAAACGTCAATGAAACATTGTCTTTTTCATGTCACATTCACATCAACGTCAAGGAAGAAAGTGTCCAAGTCAACTCCACTAGCGGCTGCCGATATGGACAGCGCAGAAGTGCTAAAAAGAGGTGCTAAAAGGCCACGAAGCGTCACTCACCACTTTTGTGTCACGAATTTACATAACATCCTTTACATCACAATATAAAAAGAAGCCCTACTTATCACCGGCATGCACAGTACAGTGGAGCTGAAATCCAGGAATTCCCATGAAACGTTATTCCCGACAAGTATTCGAACAACACTCAGATCCTTTCTCGAATGTGGCGTGAACTTTGAAACTTTTTCATTCCGGCTGGTTCTGCTTGATTTGTGCTTAGTGTGATGAGGGCTTAAGCTAAACAAAACATTCACATCTTAGCTTTGTATTACAGGTGACAAAGCATATTCATGTATGCGTGTACGTACTAATAATAAATATATTCAATTCGTATTACTTCCACCAAAGATGTTATGTTTTTGCCAGCATTTGTTTGTTTTCAAAATATCTTGAAACATTCTAAATGGATTTGGATGAAATTTTCAGTAATTGCCGGAAATGCAATTTGGAAGGACTGATTACATTTTGGGGGTGATCCGGATCACCATCTGGATCCAGGCATTTTTTTCAGTTACGTGGTACGGTTACATTGTGTGTTACCTGTTGGTTTGTTTTTGGTTGCACCGTGGGTGAAGGAGGTTTTTGGTTTGATGACCTCCAGTTGCTTTGTCAAAATGTGTATAGATGTCTCTTTTATTTGCTGTTTAGGGGGTGGGGAGTGTATTTCAGGAAATGGACTGTTTGCACGTCAGCTAAGCCTTTTTGCTGTTTTTTCTGCTAATTGAAATGTAGTAATCTTTACAATGTGTTTGAAAGTAACCTGCATTTTGGATCCGCTGCTCTAAGATAATTTTCCTTTATTTAAACAAATTTGGTTTTGGAAACACAAACTAGAAAAGCTTTCACATTGACATCTTTCATTGGGAATGTCCAAATGGAATGTCACTCCTTGTTTTTCTATTTTATTGATGTGCTTTATTTTTAAGAGCATCTGTGTGTGTGGCTGGGGTGGGGGGTGGCCAGTGGCCAGTCAGGCTGTTAAAATTCATTGGAGTAACGAGCACATGGATTATTAAGCACCAATGCTTGTGAAATGTTAAAGTGGTAGAAATACGCCTTTAAAAAGACACTAATTAAAATGAAATAAATTCAAATGCCTGCAGCGCTAATGACTTTTTAAACAGCTTAGGGAGTGTGTGCGAATGTTTGTGTGTGATTGCCCATGTTGATGTTCTGACCATCATCCTGCTCATGGCATTTCCTGTCCGATGTCGTCTGACAGGAAGGTCTTAGTTGTGTCTGAAATGAAACACTTCCATCAGCACACTGTGTACTTAGTTCCCGAGTGTGTGAATTGTCACAGTCTCGTGCGGACCCAAATCCATTACAGTTGATCCCCCCTTGTTCGCTATTGAGCACTGGCGTACTCACAAATTTGGGGATTTGTGGCAAGATGACACTGTTCACGAGCAGAATCGTCGCTTTGTATGCGGTTGAAGCAAGAAGGGATGTTTCTTTGGAACTGAATCATATTATCTAATTATGACACAAACAGTCATCTTTTTGCAAATGTTGAGCCAAGCATTTTTCCAAGGGTTTGGAGGAGAATGTCAACATCAAGCTCACAGGAGGGATTTGGAGGGGGAGGAGCGAGCTGTGGTAATATATGGTGGTGCCTCGATGCAGCAGCATAATCCAGTTTTTATTAGGGTGTCAAAAATAGACATTTTTATGGCCATCTCAGTCACTCATTTTCTTTTCGGGAGTGGTCTCTTATACTGTCATTGTACGTTTAGCAGAAATGATCATTTGCCTTCTTCTTCATTCCTGCTCTTCACGATTTTCCAACTCAACTGTCATCATTTCAGTTATCCCGCCCTATCTGCTGTGTAGCCAAGAAAGCGGGTAACTAGCGAGGGTTGTAAGTCGATCGAGTGCTGTCACCATTTAGAGTGTTTTGAATGCAACATGTACTGCATTTTGTCGTACTTCGCAGTGTAAAAGCACCTATGCACTCAAAAGACTAAGTGTAACTACTAGGGCTGTTGAAGCTAACACGTGTTAATAATGTGTTAATACCGTGTTAACGAAAGGTTCCTTGAACAGCACCATTTTTTTTTTTACTCACGACTAACGTGCACACGTTTTGTTTGAGCCTCGACCCACAGCGTAGTTTGAGGAAGCACTGTGTGGACACAAACGGGAACAAATATTGAGCAGAAATGGACAAAGAAAAGGGTTTGATTGCTAAGGTAGCTTCAAAGCCCTTGCAGATGGCTCTCACAACAAGAACAACATTATTTGCATTTACCGTCGCTGTGATTGGAAATGTCACAGATTACGTGCAGTGCAGGTCATGTTTTTATTGTCATATGCAGTAGCACTAACGAGTGTTTTTTTTAATTGCGAGCCATTTCTCCACTGATTTTTTATTTAAACTGGGATCTTAAATTTACGGGTTACGGGCTGTCAATGAAACCGAGAACGGTTGTAAATAGCATCATGAGAGGAACAACATCAAATTAAAAGAACTCAATGAATACACAGCCACCATCCACCAGTCTGACACTGCAGGACTACTTTGTTTTTCAGGGAGCTGACCTTCGCAAACCTTTAAAAAGCGGGGGGTTTGTAACTGTATTCATTCATTCATTTTCTATGCCGCTTATCCTCGTTATGGTCGCGGGTATGCTGGAGCCTATCCCAGCTGGCTTTGGGCTGGAGGCGCGGTACACCCTGGACTGGTTGCCAGTCAATCGCAGGGCACATATAGACAATGAAAGGCATACAAACATTCACACTCACATTCATACCTATGGACAATTTTAGAGTCACCAATTAACCTAACATGCATGTTTTTGGAATGTGGAAGGAAAACGGAGTACCCGGAGAAAACCCACACACGCACGGGGAGAACATGCAAACTCCACACAGAGATGTCCAAAAGAGATTCAAACCCAGACCCTCCTGACTGTGAGGCCAACATGCTACCCATTCAGCCACCGTGCAGCCTTTATAACTGTATATTATTTAAAAAAATTAAATGATGGCCCATATTTCCAAAATTATTATTATTGTAGTTTTGTATCATATCGTTTAGCACAGAGATTTACATCCGTTCTTTTATAGATAAAACATATTTTGATCTTTGATTAAATGTGAATAATTATGAGTTAACCATGAGCAAGATGCAATTAATCGCAATTAAATATTTTAATCGATTGACAGCCTTAGTAACTACATGAGTGCACAGCTATGGTGTTCTATCAAATTAAAAAACACTAAATAAAAAATAACATTAACTTTTGGTATTAACAAGAATGAAAAGTTGCAAGTCAAATGAATCAAAGTGTATTACTCCCAGTTGCCAATATTCCCGTGTGTCTCCTTTCTCTGCATGCTAACTTGCTTGGTTGCTTCTTGACAAATTGGCTTTGACGCTGAGCCAAGATGGCCGCGCTCTTCTTTCGTCCTTTCTAATTGAATTGGCAATTTAACTAACAGTCGCAGGACTTCCTCCTCGCCTGGCATGCGTCTCACATGCCAGAGCTCGCCGATCGTCCTTTAGCGCTAATGAGACCTCCACCACATCATGGTTGTCGTCACATTGTACAATTGTATTGACATTATATGTCATTGCTTTTTCTGTTTTGTCTTCGTCTTTTCCATGTGCTTTTTTGTCATTGCATTTACTTGATGTCTCAAGCTGGCGAGTAAAAGCAAAGGCGAAACAAGTAAGGAGGCTCATTCTGCCAGGGTAACTAGTCCCATCCAGACTGTTGGCCGCTTCTCTCAGCCGCTTCGATAAGGACTCCATCGTGGAAGACGTTGGTGTAAAGTTTCTGGATGGTGGCAAGATTGTGTCGTTACTTCCTGTCCGTGGGCACCTGTGCTAAAAGCTACATTTTAACATCTCTGCTACACTGCCACTGCAAGCACGAATCGTGTGATCAGGTCACCCCGGCAGAATTTTCCGACAGCATGGTCTGTGAGCGGGTCTTTGTTTTGCATTTGCACATCAAGTAAATGCAATGACAAAAAGCAAAAAGCAAAATGGCAAAAAACACAGACAATACAGAAAAGCAATGACAACATGGAAAAAGAATATGAATACATTTGTATTTGCGTTTTTGAAATGACTGATTCTCTTTATATTTCCACATTCCCTTTTAATTTCAGCACTCCTGTGATTTCATACTATAATATCGTATGCATAAGTAATGCTAACTGTGTCACACCGTCTATGAATTCAACGTTGTTGTCTTTAAACAGCAAAGTGTTATAATACACACAGACACACACACAGAGAGCTCCGTGCTCAGAGCATGGCCGCAGGGCTTTTATTGTTGGCCGGTTGTGTTGTTATTCTTTTTATTCTGTCATTTCATGATGGCGCCATCTCAGTTCGTTCTCATGTTTGTCTTCTGTGATGATGGTGATGATGAAGAAGAAGACCTCCAGTGGTCCAACATGACATTTATTTTTGGAGATGGAGATGCTTGATGACATCCTTAATGGTGTAAAGTGTGCTGCTTTACAACAAGAGGGCTTTAAATTTGCCCTAATGAGGTCTGTGGGGATGCGCGGAGAGATGAGCGAACCACCTCAGGGCACAAAAATTGTCTTTCAGCCAGGGTTACCCCCCCCCATCCACCGCCACCACCCCCCACCCCCCACACACACACACACAAACACACACACACACCTGACCCGACTATCTGCTCGGCATGTACCTTATTAGCATGTAGCTGTGCGTTAACATCTAGAACATAAAAGGACAAATAAACACGTGATGATGAGGATGGAGCACAACTCCACTGTCCATTAACTTCTTCTACTTCTCCCTCTGCTTCTCCTTTTTCTCATCCTTCTCCTACTTTTTCTTCTTCTGTTTCTCCATCTCCTTCACTTTGTGTGTCTCTTCCTTCTTCTTCATGTCTTTCAAAAGTGAATTGCAACCACTGGGCAAAGTGTCACTGTCAACATTTGGATTGACAGAAAATATACCAGCAACTCCCCGGCCTACTTCTTCACTGTACAATCATTTTAAAAAATGTAATTTTATTATAGGCCGCGTGGTGGTCGAGTGGTTACATATTTGGCCACACAGACAGGAGATCTGGAAGACCTGGATTCCAATCTCCGCTTGCCATCTCTGTGTGGAGTTTGCATGTTCTCCCAGTGCGTGTGTGGGTTTTCTTCAGGTCCTCCGGTTTCGTCCCACATTCCAAAAACATGCATGTCAGGTTAATCAGCAACTCTAAATTAGATACAAATATGGGAAGGAATGTTTGTTTGTCTGCCCTGCGATTGACTGGCAACCAGTCCATGGTGTACCCCGCCTCTCGCCCAAAGTCAGCTGGGATAGGCTCCAGCGTACTAATGAAAATGGTTGGATGCAGTCCGTCTCCTACCAAGCCAAGATGGTGTCTATTGAGGGTGGTAAGTGTCCATCAATGCTCACTCGCCATTTAACTGCATTTTGCTCTACTTCTCAGTGAAAACAACAGCGCTCAAAAGACTGTGACGGAGTGTAAGTAGGCAAGTGCACTATTTGACAGGCGGCACTTAATTTGTTTCCAAATGTGGACATAAAATGGAGGAAGTGGGTGAATTTGTTTGGGCTTACTTCAAAGGCATCAATCCTACAACAGTCTCACCGGTGGTTAGAAGTCAGCGTGGATAGTATGCCCGCTGAGGGGATGCTTTGTCTCGGTGTCTGTCGGCCTTTTCACTTTCTTTCAAGGCTGGACGATGAGGGACTGAGGGCATTCCTCTCTTTCTTTTTTTTTTCTTTCACTTTTGCCTCTATTGTCCCATATCACTGTCTCCTGGCAATGGAAGGACAATCGCTTTGTCATGTTTAGGAAGCACAAAGTTGATGATAATGCTTCATCCCGTCATTCTTTTTTTCCTTCCTCTCAGAGAATCTTATTGTGAAGTGTGAGGTGCACGTTTATGTCAGTCTTCTATTGACCCATGTCAGTCAACACAGACACACACACGCAATGTAAGGGGATGATGATGACATCGTTATTTTTTCTCTTTGACATGACGGGATGGATGCCGCATCTAAAATGCATCATGGAACTTGTAGTTGGTTTCAGTTTATAACATCGTCTCTTATCGTCCCATAATGCCTCTTTTACAAACATAAAGATGGCATGTGCTATGTTAGCAGATGCCACATTTAGCATGATGCTAACCTGTCGTAGTAATGTGCACAGCTGACCTCACTGGTTCCTCTTGTCCTGTGCAATGTGTGTTTGTCAAGCCAGGCTGGCTCAACCTGTGTGTGTGTGTGTGTGCGTGTGTGTGTGTGTGCGCGTGTGCACGTGTGTGTGAGGCTTTGCTTGTTTCAATGTGTCCGAGTCTCACCAGTCTTCTTCTGTCCTGTCCTGTGCTTTCTCTCTCCTTGTGTGTGTGCACGTGTGTGTGTGTGCATGTGTGTGTGTTTGTGTGTGTAGCTATCGGCAACCAGCGGAGGAGGAGTCCCAGCACCGTTGCCTCAGAGATCTTTGAGCCTCACCTGGGCAGCCACATCTTACAGGTAGGACCAGGAAAAAGTGTTCATAAGCTCCGCATACCACCCCTGACCAAACATGTTGTAATGAACATGTCAACCTGAAGGTGTCACCAGTGAGGTTTGACGACCCTTGTGGGTTCCTCATCATTAGTAACTTCCAGTGACGTGCGGTCAGGGTCGGCAAGTGAGGCAGAGTCTCACTACCGCCCCCTGGTGGTGAGACTTGCTTTCCACTGCATGTGAATACTGAATAGTAAAAAAAATAATTAGGATTATATTAATTTGTTTTTAGTTTAGTTTAATGGTCCGTGCTTTACGTTGATTTTCTTTTTCAATCCGATAATTTCAATGATTTTATCAGTAAAATAGCAGAATTTTCATATTTTCTTTTCAAATGCATGGGAAGTGCAGCTACGAGTCACGTTCAGTCATTGCTCTCACGGTGTTTCAAGCGACCACGCCCACATCCATTCAGGCAGGCTGTGATTGGTCTGTGGCTTCACACGAGAGACATTGGTGTTTCCTCATTGCATCGGCAATAATAGACGTTTTATCACTCATGTACTTCACAAACTGACCTTTAACAGACTGTCTAATAAAAGTGTGTGACATTTAGTCTTTCTTGTCGACTGGAAAAGCCATTAAAAGGGCACATTGGAGTCTGTTATGTACCGTGCCGCACCAGCGTGTGGCAGTGTTGAGTTGAGCGTAATGGAGCTCGAGACGTCACGTGACTGATCTCCGTGCAAGAAGACGCTCGTAAAAAATTTTTTAAAAATCAGCATGCAACATTAGCTTATATCTTTCGTGGAAAAATAACAGAAACAACCTGCATAATATTTCCATTTCAATCCCAACAAAATGGAGGATTACATCGCAAAACTGAAAGACAGGCGCATGGACTTCCTTTACAAGTAAAGGTAAGACCAAATGCAATTTAATTCAAAGAGATCAGCGGAAACAAATAATGAATTTGACTTTATATTAAATATTGTTTTGTTTTTCTTGCTACCAAATTGCTGAAGAGTGTGCAATTGATTGAAGCGTATACAATATTTTAAAACACCTAATTGTTTCAATTAAGGTCAAAATTGAAGTATAGGCTTATCTTGTATTTTGGGTTCATGTTTGTATATCTGACTCCTTTTATAGTTTGTGCCTCACCAATAATGAACCACACCGCACGTCACTGGTAAATCCATCATCCCAGGATGAACAGCATGTCTCCACTGTGTTGTAGTGACTTCTTAAATGTCTAGTTTTTATTATGTTCAACACCTACACATCCTAAATCCTTATGTAATATCTGAAACAGTGTGTTTGTGTGTGTAGTAGTTCTGTTTTATTCCACCGTTTTATGATGCTCAAACTTTCACATTTCACCTCATTTCAGACAACCTAATGACACATTCCAAAAAAAACCCACATTTTACGTCATTCCACATTTTCCACGACAATGTTCGGATTGAAAATGAATGAACAAGTTTTACAAGTTTCACATTTCATTTGTCAACCCATTCAAAACATTCCAACATTCAACTCATTCGGGACATTGGGACTAACCATTTCCCCATTGTAGAAATTCCCACTTTGTGCGTGATTCCACATTTTCCATATGAACCGCTAGTCATTGCCCCCAAACTTAATTATTAATTATTATGGGAAAAATTTATTAAGTTAGAGTACATTTTTGTTTGAGTTGGACCTTCTTTTGCCCAACACAGGTTATTAACATCAACAAGTCAGGTTTTTGTTTTTACATTATGCCTTTCTGCTGTTTTTTGGGGGGGGTTTATTTAATTTCTACAATGTGCCACGGGCCCTTTAAACAAGCTCTAGTCTGCAACCGGCCCCTTGGCCGAATTTTGAACCCCCGGTTATGCATTTCACTGAAAAAGCAAAGTGAGAGTCTCCAACCTTTGTCTTTGTAGCATTATCACTATTACAACTCCTGTTAGTTAAAGACTTTGCTGCACGGCACTCCTAATGAGCCCTGCAGGTCTTTCATGGCCACTTTTTTTTTTAATTTGAATTAAAGGCATAATGCAAGCTTTCACTTTTAATCCGTACTACACGGGATTCCGGAACAAAGTTATGATGCATACCACCACGGGTAGCAGAAATAACATTTGTGGCAGCTCAAATTTGTAGGTGACAGGCCACCACAAATAATGTGTTTCCCGGACTATGCCCCGGAGCATAAGTTGCGTCAGTCAAAAAATGTGCCACGCAGAAAGAAAGAACATATATAAGTCACACTGAACCATAACCAGTGACGTGCAGTCAAGGGAGGTAGGTGAGGCAGTTTAAAAATAATAATGATTACCTAAAGAAAATATTAATATTTGTCCATTGAACTGTGTTCTAAATATATTTTCTATGTGAGTGCAAGCATTTTCAACATTTTCTTAAGTAAGAAACGCTGAATTTGGTACCGTGGGCGTGCCTGCCCATCATCACACTGCATACTGAGTTGGATCATGGCGCCTGCCAGTTTCTGTTTCTCAGCATGTGGCCAATAATGTTGCAGAAACATTTATTATACACATACTTTCTACAGCATTACTTTCTTGCTAATTGGACTATAGAATGTCATATGGGAGCCACTCGCAGTACCGCTGCATTCTGAAGGAGTCCGGCATGCATGAGCTGGATGGTGCTTGTCACTGCCATTCTTCTATAGATAAAGGAAACTTTTTAATTTATAATAAACAGCGATGTAAATCTTTTTGTGGTCAATGACTCGATGCGCACCTACAATAGCTATCACCCTCGTGGTGTCCTGTGGGGGGTTCTCCAGGAGTACGGGATTGGTGGCCCGCTACTACGTACCATTCGGTCCTTGTACAATCGAAGCTGGAGCCTGGTTTGCATTGCCAGCAGTAAGTCGAGCTTGTTTCCGGTGAACGTTGGCCTCCGCCAAGGCTGCCCTTTGACACCGATTCTGTTCATAATCTTCATGGACATAATTTCTAGGGCGCAGTCAAGGCGTTGAGGGACTCCAGCTTGGTGACCTTAGGATCTCGACTCTGCTATTTGCAGACGATGTGGTCCTTATGGCCTCATCAGGCTGTGACCTTCAGCGTTTACTGGAGCAGTTTGCAGCTGAGTGTGAAGATTCTGGGATGAGACTCAGCACCTCCAAATCCGAGGCCATGGTTCTCAGTCGGAAACGGATGGACTGTACCCTTTGGGTTGGAAGTGAGGTCTTGCCTCAGGTGGAGGAGTTCAAGTATCTTTGGGTCTTGATCACTAGTGAGGGACGGTTACAGCAAGAGGTCGACAGACGGATCGGTGCAGCCTCAGCAGTAATGCGGTCGCTGTACCGGACCGTCACGGGGAAGAGAGGAAGGCAAAGCTCTCTGTTTACAGATCGATCTACGTTCCCACCCTCACCTATGGTCATGAGTTATGGGTCATGACTGAAAGAACGAGATCACGGATATAAGGGGCGGAAATGAGTTTCCTCCGTAGGGTGGCTGGACTCACCCTAAGAGATAGGGTGAGGAGCTCGGCCATCCGGGAGGAGCTCAAAGTAGAGCCGCTGCTCCTTCACATAGGAGCCGGTTGAGGTGGCTCGGGCATCTAGTCCGGATGCCTCCCGGGCGCCTCCCTGTTGAGGTGTTTCGGGCATGCCCAGCCGGGAGAAGGCCCTGGGGAAGACCTAGGACACGCTGGAGGGACTATGTCTCACAGCTGGCCTGGGAATGCCTTGGTGTCCTCCCGGTGGAGCTGGAAGAGGTCGCCGGAGACCGGGAAGTCTGGACTTCCCTACTGAGACTGCTGCCCCCGCGACCAGGACTAGGATAAGCGGAAGAAAATGGAATGGAATTGGATATCAATTTTGGAATAACAGGCAATTATTTTATTCAAAATCAATATTCAGTTAGAAATCCCACAGTTTTTTTATGTTTAATGCGCATGGCAATTTGACCCATTGTTTGACGGTTCTTTAACGCATCTTTTACATTCTGCCACGCTGCACAGGTAGACTAGACTATACTGTATTTTTTTACTTTTTTTCTTTCACTTGTACTTGCTCCCAAATGCAGATGTTTTCCAGTTCATAAAATATATGTGTTGATAATGCGCACCTCGGCGTCATTAGTGTTAGCATGTCAAAATGTCAGCACACAGGATGCTCAGGTTCAGTCATCTGTAAGCTGATGTGTTCCGACAGAAGTTGCTGATTCCAGTGTGGAGCCTCCTGCAGCGTGTGGCACATGGCAGTTATATTAGTCCATGTCAACTTTAGGGTGCACTCTTCACGCGGCTCGCTTTAATCCTGCAGACAGCCAGCCAGACAGCCAGTCAGCTAGCGAGCGCGTCCCGGCCAACTCTGCAGATCCACTTGACATCCCATAATGCATTGTATTAGCCCCCGGGAGTCTCCACAGTAACCTCAGCAGGTAGATACTGCTGATTGAAGCACAGGTGAGATTGGAAGTGACACCAGCAGCGCAACGTGTGTGTGCCTTTGTGAATACGCTGCTAGAGGAAACATCTTTTCTTTGAGGTGTGATCAATTAGTGAGGATCATGTGGTGAATGTGTTAACTCTTTGAGGGCTCTGACAGGTCCAATCAGGTTTATACACGCACATGCATTTGCGCACTTTGTCGTGACACCGCGGTCGGTCATGTTGTCCACCAACATCAAGACAAACATGCTTACAAGAGGACACATTACATGTGCGTGTCCTATATGTACATATATTAACCTTTGTGTCTTTCTGCACGCGCATGCGGACAGGATGGCAGCCACCACGTTAGTGCCAAATTGGCCTCATTAATCTCCCGCCTAATTGATTGTGAGAAGTTTGAGGATGACATTTGAAGAAAGCGGCAAGCGTTGTGATTGATCGGGCTAAAGCGCTGCGCTAATGAATGCCAGCAAGTCACTTAGCGACATGCAGCAGACTCTTTGGAGGGAGATTAGGCCCAGAGGTCGGCCATTTTAATGAAGACGGTGCCTGGTGAGTGGGACAGGAAGCTGCATGCTTTTGTGGGCTCTCTGGTGTAAGTTTATCAGTCAGAGATTCTAGTCCGCTAATTCCTCATCGGGTCCATTTCTGATGGCTTTTGTCGAGTTTTCTGCGCTCTGCACTGCGTAAACGCCACCAACATGGAATGCGAAGATGAAGTTTTCTGCCTATGCATGAGTTTGATCTCACGTGCAGGTTGGCGTTACAACCTATCACATTCTAAATGGATTTGACAGAAGCCATTTAAGGAGAGCATCATTAGTAAATTTCTCTTGGAATATCCCTAGTAAAGTATCATTATTAGTAATTACTCGTTACTAAATTATCATCATAAGTAAAGTTTTCTCTAAATTTTTCTTGGAGATTATTTATGTATCTATCTTGCCATCTACAGGACCGAAGTGGAACAATGACACAGGTCTGAATATAAAGAGTACTTGATGGTGATTGCTTTGTCCAATGTGAGGTTAGAATTAAAAACCATCCAGAGAATGTCCACCCCAGGACTCATTGAGAGCCCACATATAAGTGTTGAGTCTTTGAGGCATCAAGTTCTGAATTATGAAGTCCCTTACTGTGGCGCAAATGGAATACCAGTCAGGACACTACATCAAACAGTCAAAGACAACCCAACAGAACAGTTTTAAAGTGAAACATGTTATCGTTAAGGGGGAAAAAAAACAATCCTACATGGCCCTGTGTGAAAAAGCGATCCCCCCAATAAATGAGAACCTGACTGAGATGAATTGAGATCTTTAAGTCTGAAAAAGGTTATAAAGCCAAGTTATGGGACTGCAGACAACCACGAGAGTCATTATCCACAAATGGCAAAAACTTTCCCAGGAGTGGCCAGCCAACCGAAATTACCCCAACAGCGCAGCGACCACTCATCCAAAAGGTCACAAAAGACCCCAAAACAACACTCAAAGAACTGTGAGTCTTGCTTGCCTTGCTTGCCTCGATTACGGTCAGTCTTAAAGACTCCACCATAAGAAAGACCCCGGGCAAAAATGACCTGCATGGCAGAGTTACTGTCTAACAAAAAATCGTGAAAGAGAATTTCCGGCCATCTGTTTGTGACCTCAAGTTAAAACCAGATTGCCTTCTCCAGCAAAACATACCAGTAATCCACCTCAGAATGGGTGAAGAAAAACAAAATGAAGACTTTGGATTGGCCTAGTGAAAGGTCCCAACCCAAATCAAAAAAACATCCAATGTGACGGAATTACAACAATTCGGCAAAGATGAGTGAGGCAAAATTCCTCCACAGCGCCTTAAGAGACTCATTGCAAGTTATCGCATACGCCTGATTGCAGTTGTTGCTGCTAATGGTGGCCCAACCAGTTATTAGGTTAATGGGGCCATCACGTTCTCACATAAGGCCATATGGGTTTGGATTTTTTTCCCCCCTTAATAATAAAATGTTTCATTTAAAAACTGCAAACCTTCTTCTACTTTAGGTCTGGAAATGTTTGTTAGTTTGAGAGTTATGAGTGCAACACCCAGGTATTTCTCAGGGTGAGCGCACCCAGGGCCTATTATCCTGTTTGTGCTTAAGTGTTTTTCTAGGCGCTAGGAGTTACGGATGTTTCCAGCCACATCCACCACGTGTAAAACAAACCCATGCAAGTTGAAGGAAAGCTTATGCTGACTTATGTGATTCATTGACTAAGGAGGTGGCCATAATTTTTAGGCTGTCTAAAAACCACGGAAAATTGAGTTTTCCTAACACTTGTGAATGTAATTGAAATCTGTGAAAAAGATAAAACATACTTTTCATTTGAAAAGGCCTCATATCTTAAAGGAGAATTTAACAGGTTATGTGGCTTTTACCAAGAAGAATATTTGGAATAGTCTTCTTACCTATGCGTTTGTGCGTGTGTGTCATGATGATGTGAGCATGCGAATGCACCACAGTGTAGAACCACCACTCCGTAGAACCCCGTAGATGAAAGTTTGTTTCACTTGTTATATAGTGTAGGCACCCTGAATGTGGCTATGTCTGATATTAACGGTTCTGTTAAGCTCAGCTGTTGCTGAGAATGCATCAGACAGCTGACATTCTGCTACGTTTTTCTCATATTGAGCCTGCTGCATTCCTGCAGATATTTATGGCTGTTATGGCCACTGGAATTGGTGACAGGTATCGTGGACCCCAGACCAGAGACAAAGCCAAGGTGGTGTAAAAAAAGGTATTTTAATAATAACAAAAAGGGAGTAAAATGAATGTGCAAAAACAAAAGACACAAAAGGGTCAGCCGGATGTAAAAAGTTACAAACAAAAGTACAAAGTAGCAAATAAGATAATACAGGAATGCTTAACTTACTGAAATAGCAGGGAATACTGTAAAGGCATACAAGGAATACTCAAGAATATATAGATATAAAATATAGAATGTGAAATATTGATCCTATCAAATAAAAAGATGTATCATTCAGCAAGTCTTGTTTTGGGTCTGTGTCTGAACAATATAAACATCTGACATTTGTTTTTGCCACTGCCTTGCAGCATGCTTGGGGATATGGTGTGCTCTTTTACGCATTAGAAAATACTGTAAGAATACCACTTTCATATACTTTGCATCTTTATTTTAGAACGTATGGGTAATACCTGCATCAACAAACATTACTGTGGAATCGAACTGAAACCGATCGTATCATATAGTACCGTTTCTGTACTGCATCAAATTGTATTGAACCGTTCTGTTTTTAAATATAGTGTTTTTGAATTGCATCGTAAACTGTGAATCTAGATTCAAATCGAATGGTCTATCACAAAGAGATTTAGATCCCTAGTACGCCACAAACTTCAAGTGCAATAGAAGGTTTTACTTTCTTGGGGCCTGGACTTGCAGCATCAGGAGCGCACAGGGACAAATGTGCAGAAGTTGAGAGGCGAATACACGCAAGGCCAGATTTAGGAGGGAACGGCCACATCTTAGGGTTGCTCCACCCAGTCTGTGCATCTTCAATGAAAGTGCGCAGTGACAGACTTAAGAAGAGGGGGAAATGCCTGTTCTGGCTTCAGCACATGGCAGCATAGGGATCTAAGTGTAAGAACGTAAGTGCACCAGTTGAGATACAATTCGCAAAAGTCTCTGCGGCAACAGGACAGGTCAACACAGCATGAGGCGTCTGACGATCAAAGAAGCGAACAGAACTTCCCCGACTGGGTCGTGTGTGTTGATGTCATTTACAGCTGTTGTGTTAAGACGTAAAGACAAGAAGATTGCAAGGTGGAGTACATAAACAAGGAGAAGAACATGTGACAGAGGAGAAGCGCTGACCTGCGGCGGCGTTGTTAACGACCACGGTGTGAAGAACAGATGTAGGGTGCCGCCGCGTTGTCACGCCAATGTGGAGAAATTAAAGACGACAGTGACGCTGCTCAGAGGTGACATCACTTCCTGTCAGGCTGTCAATCAAAGTGTCAGCCTGCTGTCGGTGCAGGTGAGGACACGAAGAACGACGCCAGGATCGCCGAATCAACAACGTGATAAAGACTCAATCATGCTCGCTGCATGAAAGATGACTCCGGGGGCCGCCGCCTGATCCCGACCCACCAAAGGTCATGGCAGTCCTTATTATCCACAACCCCCCTTGTGAGGTCCAGCAGGTTCATTAGCGGCGGGAATTTTAGTGGAGGATGAAGGTGAAAAGAGGAAGGCATCAGGTGGTTTTATTTATGGCTAATTGTTTGATTTGGAGGCGGGCCGGCTCTTTAAACAAACCCGCTCTCATGCTAATGACGGCCGGTGTGCCCTCCTAACAGCGTATGCTGGGAGCGTGCACTGGGGGGGGGGTCTGAATATCATTTGGATAATTAAAAATGACTCAGGGAGATGTGCACACACACGTTCAAGCTGTCTTGACAGGTGGAGGAGTTGAGGGAGGGGGCGGAGTTGGGCGGATTCCTGTCCTGATTGCTGTCAATCATGGCGTCCTGTGGGAGGACGGCTGAGGCAGACAGCTTGCGGTGAACTCTGACCCCCCTCCCCCCCATGGTGTCGACACGTAACAACCTTGAGAGATAGAGAGAATCTCTACTGGTGGGGGGTCGGTGTGGGGGGCATTTGAATGGCAACCAGACATGAAATTAAGAGACAAACGCTAAGTGTGTTTCTGTTTGCAGTGTTGTCTGGAAAATGTGGAATTGCAGGAAAACTGGAAGGGAAAATAGATCTCCAGAATGTCTTGGAAATATATGGGTTGAGAAATGTGGAACTACAAAGAAATCTTGGCATCGAAGGGAATTTGTCTTTGGAAAATGTGGAAAAGTGCAACATTTGGTGTTGCAAAAAATTAATTCATTCGTTCATTTTCTATGCCGCTTATCCTCATCAGGGTCGCGGGTATGCTGGAGCCTATCCCAGCTGGCTTTGGGCGAGAGATGGGGTACACCCCGGACTGGTTGCCGGTCAATCACGGGGCACATATAGACAAACAAACATTCACATTCAATGTTTTGATGCTCCAGTCTTTGAATATGGAACTTTCAAAATGTTCAATTATTTTCAGTGGTAATGTTGTCGTGGAAAATGTGGAATTACGTAAAATGTGGGAATGTCTTGGAATGTATTGACCGTGTCCCGAATGAGATTACCATTTTGATGTTTTAATGGTTTGATTGGCTTGAGAAACGTGGAGGTAATTAAGCATCACAGAACCGTGAAGAGTAAACATACTTAATAGAAAAATGTTGCTGCAGATGACAAAGCATTAACACAATTAGTACACAATGTTCCTTTTATTGACTCTAAGTGTATTTTTTTTTCTAACTTAGCATTGAGAATTCCCATAGTAAACACTCCCTCTTCCTGAATCCTCATTCTTCTAATTTACACACAATACAGAAAGCTGATTTAGTAGAATACTTCCATTGCAAGGTTGTGAGCATGTGGATTCATGCTA
The DNA here is from genome assembly GCA_024372805.1 of Oostethus manadensis. Taxonomy (NCBI): domain Eukaryota; kingdom Metazoa; phylum Chordata; class Actinopteri; order Syngnathiformes; family Syngnathidae; genus Oostethus; species Oostethus manadensis. Next base: position 388,623 of record QODF01000244.1, on the reverse strand, counting down.
TTACTGTCATGGAGAAAACCACTTGGTGTGTGTGTGTGTGTGTGTGTGTGCACACGAGAGAGAGACTGGTGCGGTCATTGTCTCTTCATGATGACTAGAACCTACAACAGAAATCAACAAGAAACTCTTTGCTCCTTCTCTGGCTCTTTAGTCGCCCCCCTTTACTCACCGATTGTGTCTTTAATGTCTTCCTTGTCATTCTATTCCTTCCCTGCGCCCCGACTTTCCCCTATTTTACCCTGTGTCCCTCTCTATTATATATGTTTTGTGTGTGATGGCAGCAGCTGGAGGGGGCAGTCCCCCAGAGGGATTGTGGGTAGTGAGGGCAAGGTTATGGCTTCGGTCCCATCAACAATCTGTTGCCTGTGTGTGTGCGTGTGTGTGTGTGTGTGTGTGTGTCACGTGTCAGCGCTCTGAGCTTTCTCGACATTCTCACACAGTTTGTTTTGTCCTTCGCATCGCAGGAGGCGGGCGGGGTTTACCTGAGTGGGCGCGTTTGTTCTTCGATGTCATGAGAGTGTCTTTCTGTCGATCATGTCATTGGAGGCGGCATCCTGTCAAACCTTAGCATCTGGCGCCGTAGGGAGGGGCGTTTGTTTTCCATTGTGGCGCGTGCCTGCACGCTAGATCCACTGGTTAGGAGGAGGCCTGAGCATATTCCACGCTGTGGGGCGTCTTATTGGCACGGTGCGTGCGTGAGCATGTCAACGCGACGTGATGCCCGTACACCTGCAAGCGTCACGCCGCGTTGATCGAGATGAGGCGAGCGAGAACTGTGGGACACGGCTGATGTGATGGCGATTGATTTGATTGGATGAGCTCCAAGGAAAGAGAAGGAGGCGGCAACATTAGCGCTAGGTGTGTTTACGTCAATGTCCATATTTGATGTGTGTCTTATCTCAACATGTGCGTGACCCTTCATGACCTTTCTTTCATCTCAAATATTTCTTCTATTTCTCTCTCTCTTTTGCTCTGTTTCTCTTCTTCTTTCTCTCTCTATACTTTCTCCCTGTCTCTCTTCCTCTCCTACTTCACGTCCTCTCTCTATCTATCTCGCTCTGTCTTGCATGTTCTCCCTTTCTCGCTCTTTCTGACTTTCACTTTCTCTTTCACTTATTTCTCTCTGCCCGTCTTCTTTCTGTCATTCTCTTGCTCTCTGACTCTCTCTCTTTCTTTCTGTCTCTCTTCTTCATTCTACCTCTATTTCGCTCTCTCTTTTTTCGCTCTTTCTGTCGTTCCCCCCCTCTTCCCCTGCTTCGCTTTCTCATACTCTCCCTTCCTCTTTCTTTTTCTCTTGTTCCCAACAAGCTCACCGCTTCATTTCCTGGACCTGGCTGGCTCTTGCCGCCCGTCTCGCAGCGGCGGCCGCTAATAGTAACGCATGAAGGCCGTCACGCCAAATGAAGACAAATGCCGTCCGCCGCTTTGGACTTATTATCTCTCTTTGCCTGCCGCCCCTTGGAGCGCCGCCCTCCTCCTGACACTCCTCCCTGTCCTCACCCTCCCTGCCTGCTTCCCTCCCCGCTCCACTCGGCTGCTGCCTGAGACGACTCTATTTGGACCTTAATGTCCCACATGTAGCGCCACTGCGGGCCATTCCAAATTAAAGCATTTGGGCGTGATGAAGGCTGAAAACTGATTGCAGCAGGGTCATGTGAATAGTGATATCCCCAAATAACAGACCGACTGTTTATCTTTTTACATTGGCGACGAAAAAAAGACTGATGTTTATAAAATGATAGTTAAATTGTTTTAAAAAAAAAAAAAGAAGAAAGTCTTAAAGGTCTTTGCAGCCTCATCATTTCACGATGATAATTAGTGAGAAACATTTTCATCAGCAGTCATTGTCATTAATCACAGATAATGATCGTTAGCGCGCCGTCCGTGAGTGATGAGTCGTCATCACAGTCACTTCCTGCCGCTTCCTGCCCGTTAAATCAGCGCTCGGCACGCGCCGTCACGCTCACAAACATGGAGCCGAGGTAATTGACGACACAAATGTCGTCGTTACTCACGCTAATAACGAGACATTAGCAGCATAGCCTTTATCACAACCAGGAAGCAGGACGACAGTGGCAAGACACGCCCCTACGGACTAACTTCCTCTCTGAGTCTTCCTGTTTATTAGCTCACTGTTTACTATGACACGTATCAGGACTCCATCAATTAGGACTCAATTAGGAGACGAGGACAATACTTGCCTCGCCTCCTTTTTATATGCCAAGCCATATAAAGTCCAAGCCGTAAGTTTTCTACTTCTTGGTGTAAATACTAAGTGGCGCTACTGTCTTGAAGACGGCGGTGTCTCCATTAGGAAGTCCATCAAGAAATTGCGGAGAGGAACCAAAATGACTTAAGATTGCAAGCTAATGCTGTGCTTAGCCGCCTATGATGGCCGCATTAACGAAATTATTGTTAAAAGCAGAAATAAATGTGAATAAAATGCCAGCTAAGTTGGCAAAAGAACTCTCATCTCTTCATCAGCTAGCCTGAGTAGAGCTGTGGTTTAGCAGAGCATGCTAGTGCGACTCTTTGAGTGCGTTTATAACACTGTTGTGTTGGCCGCTTGTTAAAAGAAGTGATTGGAATATCATCATGACTATGTTTTCCTTAAGCACTAGCACGGGCATTACAGTTTGCTGAGAATCGTGCAGCAATGTTTACTTTTAGAAAAGTTAGTCACCATCTCAAAAAGCCCGCACTTGATGGTGCTGGTCAATCAAGGAGGGGAAGCTCCTCTTTTTATGGCCTACATCATAAATGGGTTTTTTATTTTTTTATATGTAAATTTTACTTTGCGTTCTAGTCGTTTTTAACCAAAGACAAAGTTGCTGGGAATCGATAATGTCTCTGCCTCTGTGCAGAACAACAGAACGAAAAACTTACAAAATTCTCTGGTGGATACTTCATGATTGCTGATTCGCTCATTTCACTGTCAATCAAAAAGGGATTCCGCCTCTGACAGATCATCCATGCAGAAGCTGAGCGTTTGGGGCCAGCCTGCTGCCCCTCACACCATCAGAGACGCTCAGCGTCCCATAGGCGGGACAAAGCCCAGGATTTAACCAATGACCTTCCAGTTTAGAGCCGTGGAACAACCCACCCTACGCTTCCCCATCGAAGTCAGTGGACGCTCAGCATCCGACTGTGTAAAAAAAATGTGTCTTGGGGCTGCCGGTATGAATGAGAAGGAAGTCGCGTCAGCTACCTGTGGGAAGTAGCTGATTCTACACAAAAGAAGAAGGTATTCTATGTTTGCATGTCTAATCAGTTAAATGTACACCCAGCAGTACATATTTCACCTTTTTTTTTTTTTTTTTTGTGTATTTTATCTTCCCTTGGACTCTTAGACCATTTGCCACTGAAAAGGATGCTCCTTTGTGGCAGAATTAATTGATGCCAATACCTCCCTTCCAGCTTTAGCCAGAAGGTGTGCCGAGTCCGGACAGAGCTGGGAGGGCCTCAGAGGGGCTTGCCTTGGAGCTAATTAGCTGAGCTAACGTTTGGTACCATTATTCTTGTTGTAGTAGTAGTAGTAGCAGTGACATTGACAATTTGCATGTTTTGAGGAACAGATGCAACACATGTCCACTTTTTTATGTATAATGCAAATAATTAAATAAAACAAACAATGATATTGATGTAACCCCCGTGAAAAGCGGGCATCTACTGTACATGCCATTTGTTTTTACAACATGGATAGATAAAATGAGCTGTGGTCCAAAAATGGCCCCCGGTTAGCACTTTGGACACCCCTGCGACAATCGCACACACAACATACCAACACACTCATGCAGCTACCAAATTAGAGCAACACGCTATGTTAGCAGCTTCGCAAACACACACAACACACAGAAAGTGTGTGTGTTTGTGTGTGTTTTGGAAGGGCACTCTGGGTAGGACAGCAGAGATGTAGCATCCATCTGGAGAGCCCTTAAAGAGGCCGTCCTTGAGTTAGCGAGTTTGAACGGCTGCCACCCCATCTCGTCTCCACGGCAACACGTTTAAAAGTCATCAGCGTCACGTGACCCGTCAAAACTATCGATATGCGACCTTGCAAAAAAAAAAAAAAACTTCCTCTACTGGTCTCTACTGGGTGATTTTTGACATTGAACAAACCAGCGGACACATTCCATGGTATTGTGTATTTTCTGTACACACACACACACACACGCACACACACTCCAAGTGATATTGAGGTATTAACTGGAAGTGCAGAATTGATACCTGAGAAGTGTGTGTGAGATGTTGAGTGTTATTCTGTATGGCGGCCAACTTTAGTGGCCATGAAACAAATGCTGCTGACCACTTCCTGCTGTGGACCCCTGAGCCTTGTGACTTGTCACCCCACTTCATGTTCTTCTCCATCATGCGCATTATTGAGCATATTTTCACTTGTTATTGTTGACGCTGCTCCCTCGCTCGCTATTGGTTATCGACATCTTGACCTTTTGTCCTCACACTTCTCCCTCCCCCGCCTTCTTCCTTTTTTGCCACAGCTTCCTCAACCCCGCCATCTTCACAGTATTGACATGTTGACCTTTCTGACTCCCCCCCAACACCCAAACACCCCCTCCTCCTCCCACCCAACTCTCACCTCACCTCAGTCATCTCCCCCGCCCCCCCCTCGGGCGCCCCCCACGTGCCCGCGGATCGATGGCTTCATTTGATGCTTGTGCAGCCAATCAACAGGAGGTTGACCTTTTGGACTTGGCAATGTTGGCGGCAGGCTGCACGGGGGCGTGCACGTGACTTTGTTCACGTGCTAACGTTGACCTTTGGCGCCGAGATAATGTCACCGGTGGCGTGCTTAATGCTGCCTGTCAGCACATACGCTGGACAGGAAGCAGCTAAGCATCCAACAGGAAGTAGAAGGGGCGGGGCTGCACGACCAGAACTGCGCTGTTTGGTGAACGTTGCTGTAACCATGACAACATGACTGTATCGGTTTCACCTCTCAACAGTGCTTAACCTTTTTTACACACGTAAACATGAACAGATTGGGTTTGACATGTTAAATATTTTTAAAATGTGTAGCAGAGAGCAGCCAGCAAATAAAAGGAGACAAATACTTGGTGTCACGAGCCAGGAGGACTTTTATCTTTCCCAAGCGGGCAACCATCTGCTGCCCGTAGTTCTTCTTTACGTGACACACACGGTATCCAACATCATTCACTTTTTGGGCGGGGGGGATCATATGCTTTGCTAACACACATGATGACCATTGAAACCATGAAACGTGTGTCTCAAATATATCACGATATACTACATCAACTTACATAAGTATAATTTGTACACTGCCTACCTGCTTCCTGAGTATGTGAGTACTCACAGTGTTGCTTGAGACACAGCGAGTACAGTAGATCCCCAGTTGGTCACATTTTGAGACCACCAGGCGAAAAAACGCAATTGATACACCCACAAAAAGAAGTCATGGTTTCAACCTAACAGAACCAGAACCTCTCTGTGAAGATGGACACTTGTTGGATCAGTCATCTTTGAGTTTATCTTCACTTCCTCTTCATTTCACATTCTTTTCTTCTTTTTTGTACCCAATGTCTTTTTCCCTCCATTGATCATCTTCAAGTGACTTTTAATCACACCTCTTGCTCGCTTTATTTCTTTACTTGTCACTTTCCTGTTCATCACCCCCCCACCCAGACACACCTTTCTTTTACAATGTATTTGTTTTTCTCATGCACACACACACACACACACACAGTTTCTCCATTTATCATTAAAAGGCAGCTCAACAGTAACATTTAAAGTGCTTTTCTGAATGGTTAAAAGATGGCCTCATCTTCGCTCTGTGTGTGTTTGTGGGTGTTCAGGTGTTTGTGTGCCCATGAGTGGATCGATGTAGTAATCTACAGAAGGTGGGAAGTAAAGAGGGAGGGAGAAGCATTCAGCAGCGCTGGCTAATCAATTGCCCTTCTTTTACTGTTTGAATGTCCTCATTAGACGTGTGGGTGTGCACGCATCCTTGTGTCATGGGTAACGTGTTTTGAGCTGTACTGTAGCCGAGGACCGTTGTTCTGTACATTGCAGTACAGTGTATGGACAAAAGTACAGTATATGGACAATCTTCATTCTTCATCATAGCAAGACATTTTAGACCAGGTGTCCAAAGTGCGGCGTGGGGGGGCATTTTACGGTGTCAGAGAAGTGCAAAAAAATAAAAATAAATAAAATTAGACCGAAACAGGTTAACAAAAAGCAATCCAAATTACAATTACACCACCCATAAAGGGAATGTGCCAAATCCCACAGTTGTAGGAAATTATAAAATTTGGTCCAATCAGCTCCGGAGATTTTGATACATTTGGTGTAATTGTAATTTGGTTTGCTTTTTGTTTTGTGTTTGCCCTTTTCGGCTACCAATATAAACCAAAAAAGGAATGTACCAAATCCCCGGAGCTGATTGGCCCAAACATTATCACTTCCTATAATTCTGGGATTTGGTAAATTCCCCTTAATTGTAATTCGGTTTTATTTTTGTTAATATGTTTAGCACCTCTCGGCCACCGGACATTTGCAGCCCTCTGCACATTGTATAAATTAAATTAACCCCCCCAAAAAAGAGCAAGCACTGCAGTGAGGAAAAGCTGAATGTTGATAATAATAATTAATAATAATACGCTTTGCCACCAATTACACAAAATTTTGTCTTTAAATATATATTTTTTACAAGATGAAAAAAGCCTGCATTAGGCCTTGGCCACACGTTAGCAGGGTATCTGTAAAATTAAATAAATACATAAATAAAAATATAAATAAAATACAAATAAAATCCATGCTCGCATAACCGCATAAATGGATTGGGAACAGCAGTCATAAACACGGTTACTAAAATTCTATCAAATCATCCCGTCACTTCTGCAAAATATAAAACGTGGCGCCAGGCCGACCTCAAAGTGCTTCTTCGCCTCTCCTCTCTACGTGAAAAAGTACGTTTGGACAATAGCTACAACCAACAGTTCTGAGGGTATCCATGTTGTTTCTGATGTAATACAGGTCGCGTGTGTGACGTCACAGCATACTTTGTCGCAGGTAGCGACGTTTGGAAACGTAAAACTCCAGTTATTTGCGTCCATACCCAAGCATATGACCGGAGTTTTCGGCAACCCTACATTGTGGCCGGAGGTTTTTATTGCCATATATCTTTAGGCTTGTGTGGATGATAGGCCAAATCGTTTGTTTTATGAAATAGCTGCCTGCATGTGGAGTTGGGCATTAGACAAGTATATGTATCCAACGGTGTGGAGACACTTGGGGAGTTTTGTTTGGGGAACCCTTTTGTTTTCTGTACACAAAGCAAGGTTCATAAAGCAGTTTGGCACACAAACATGGACAGGCTTCAACATATTTCAGAAAGTCTTCCTAGAAGAGAAAGATGGAGATTCAATGTTGGCGAAGTCGGTTTACCCGTGAAAGCATTAAACATTTAATTCTGCTTAAAAGGACAAACTCATTTATTGCGACACACCAACAACAGGAAACACACACAGACTATTAACTCAATACAAGCAGTCCACACACAATGAATAAAATAAATAAATGCACAATCAAAATTGCAATTACCTGCAGAATTTGTGAAGGGTAAACAAATCTGCAGCAACCACTCACTCGCTCAAACACACACACGCACACACACGCGTGCGGGGGGCTGAGCGGCGTTAGCGTTCTAGTTAGCATGCTGAAATGAATACAGTTAGATCCAAAGCAATTTCCTTTTATTTATCTTAGCAGCCGTGCATAAATAAAAGCAAGGGCATCCAGGCAATTAGCATAATTACTAGGAGGCGGTCAGAGCCTCTGTGATTTCACAAAGACACACACACGCGCGCCCTGTGGCTGCGGCCTGTGTGTGCGTGTGCGCTGAGACGATGAGGTGTGTGTTGGTACGCCGCTTGATTTCTTGACTTGTGTGTGTGTTAGTGCACAACTCCTGTGGTAATGTCCAATTGTTACACACACACACCTTGAGGCCCTGCGCGCGTGTGTGTGTTATTAATATGCAAATACAAGCGAGAAACAAGAGCGGGCCACAGAAACAATATCCCAGCTGACAGACGGAGGTCAGCTGATTCTGGATCTGCTGCTTCCTCTCCTCGTCTGATTGGTTTCACTTTCTTTGCCAATATATAGCTCATGAATATAGTTGAGGCCCAGCAGCTCCGCACCCGGCTGTCTTCGCGACGACACAAAGTTCTTATCCTGAATGCCATTACAAAGCGGACCATTGGACACTTCCGCCGTCGCGGGAGGTCACCTGTCGGCCATTTTGACGAAGCATGCGTGTAAACACGTTCTGTGTCATCCTACTTCTGCTCGCCATGTCAGGACGTATGCGGCACTGCAAAAAACGTATGTCGCTAGCCCAAGAAGGGGCAAACTGTGGCACACGGGGCTTAAAATAAAAAGAAAAAGAAAAACCACAAAAGTACACTTAACTCACTAATGGCGCAAAAAAATCCTGCACAAAGTAACCTAGAAACATCCTGCTACATTGGGAGAACGAATACAACCTTAGGGACAGATTTTATTGAAAACATTTGTACACATGCACATGACTAAAAACGTTCATCATTAAAGTATGTAGAGTTAAAATATAGAACATACTGATTACACCCTGTACTCCATCCATCCATTTTGTATGCCGCACATCCTCAATAGGGTGGTATGGTGGCGGGGGTATGCTGGAGCCTATCCCAGCTGACTTTGGGCGAGAGGCAGTGTACACCCTGAACTGGTCACCAGTCAATTGCAGGGCACATATAGACAAACAACCATTCACCATCTGCACAGTTGCCAATTAACCTTAACATGCATGTGTTTGGAATGTGGGAGGAAACCGGAAGATGTATGAACGCACGGGGAGAACATGTCAATTCCACACAGAGATGTTCAAGCGGAGATTCAAACCCAGGTCTTCCAGATCTCCTGACTGTGTGGTCAACATGCTATCCATTCAACCACTGTGCCGCCACAAACAATGTACTATACTTAAATATGAAATATTGTTTTCACATGTCGGCGAAAACCGACACGCCTTCCACCATGGAAGCAGTGCCTGGGGACTTTAAGGCAGGTTCGCTATCTCCGGGGCTGAGGTCACCGGGGTGGTCAAAAAGCTCCTTGGTGGCAAGACCCCGGGGGTGGATGAGATTCGCCTGGAATTCCTTAAGGCCCTGGATGCTGTGGGCGTGTCTTGGTTGACACGACTCTGCAGCCTTGCGTGGACGTCGGGGTTGGTGCCCCTGGACTGGCAGACCAGGGTGGTGGTCCCGCTTTTCAAAAAGGGGGACCGGAGGGTGTGTTCTAACTATCGTGGGATCACACTCAGCCATTTTCTTCCGCTTATCCAAGGTCGGGTCGCGGGGGCAGCAACCTAAGCAGGGAAGCCCAGAGGTCCTTCTCCTCGGCCACTCCGTCCAGCTCTTCCCAGCGGATGCCGAGGTGTTCCCAGGCCAGCTGAGCGACATAGTCTCTCCAACGTGTCCTGGGTCTTCCTCGAGGCCTCCTACCGGTTGGACGTGCCCTGAACACCTCCCCAGGAAGCCGTTCGGGAGGCATCTAAACCAGATGCCCGAGCCACCTCATCTGACTCCTCTCAATGCGGAGAAGCAGCGGTTCTACTCCGAGTCTCTCCCAGATGACAGTGCTTCTCACCCTATCTCTAAGGGAGAGCCCAGCCACCCTGCGGAGAAAACTCATTTCGGCCGCTTGTACCCGCGATCTTGTCCTTTCGGTCACTACCCAAAGCTCATGACCATAGGTGAGGGTAGGAACAAATTTATATTACTGTAAAAGCTATATACAAACTTTATTAATCTAACTCTTAACTACTACTACACACCTTTATCCATGTTCAAACACAGGCATTGAACAAACGAGGAGTAATGACGGACACAGAGAAGGGGTAGGGTTATACAGTTTAAGCTCTGCTTCTTCCTACTTCTTTTCAGACATGTATTGTTCATACGTAGCTGTAAAGTGTCTGTGGAGGTTCTTTTTCATTCAGGTCATGGGTATCTGCAAAGTGCTGAAGATGTTTCATCTTGAATCCAAAAGACTTTTTCAATTTGAAGTGTGGAATCTCCCTTTTTGTGGCTTTTTGTTTCCGGGCATGGCTGGTAAATGACCATCCTATGTTACAATTGAAAAAACAGCTCATTAGTGGCCACTTTTCACATGGAATGAGAGAATCTTTGGGGTACAAATGTAACTGTAAGGTGTAAGTATAAACGTGATATGCCTTAATGTAACATTGTATGTATGTTTCAGGTAAACCAAAAATGACCGTTACTCACTCACTCGTTTTTTTATGTACTTGATTACATGTTCTTTAATTTGCCATGGCAGCATTTTAGTCTTCTTTTTTTCCTTTCGGCTTATCCCTTCAGGTGTCGCCACAGCGAATCAATTGCCTCCATCTAACTCTGTCTTCTGTATCCTCTTCTGTTGCGCCAACTACCTTCATGTCCTCTTTCACTACATCTATAAACCTCCTCTTTGGTCTTCCTCTAGGCCTCCTGCCGGGCAATTCAAAACTCAGCATCCTTCTACCAATACATTCAGTATCTTTCCTCTGGAGAAGTCCAAACCATCTCAGTCTGGCCTCTCTGACTTTATCTCCAAAACCTCTAACATGTGCTGTCCCTCTGATGTGCTCATTCTTGATCCTGTCCATCGTGGTCACACCCAAAGAGAACCTCAGCATCTTCATCTCTGCTACATCCAGTTCTGCCTCCTGTCTTTAGCCACAGCAGTACTGTCTCTAAAACAAACAACATGGCTGGTCTCACCACAGTTTTGTGCACCTTTCCTTTCATTTTAGCTGAAACTCTTCTGTCACACATCACACTCTGACACTTTTCTCCACCCATCTCATGCCTGCACATGCATCTTCACCTCTTTTCGACCATGGCAGCGTTTCAAGTCAATAAGTTTGCCCACCCCTGGGTTAGTCTGTTAGCATCCTCCCAACTTTCAGTGACCCTGCTAACCTTGGAAGTGTTTCCTTGTGTGAGCCAAAAAGCAGGAAGCAGTAAACAAACGTTAGCGTGTGACCTTTGCAAAGCATCATGGGAATAGAAACATTCCTCAAGGTTGTGGTTATTTACATCTATGACTTATTTTGTGTTTGCATCCTATCAGTATACATCAGCATCATTTACACACACACACACACACACACACACACCTTCCAACCGGCTTTCCAATTCTAATTAATCCGCTTTAATCCGTCAGATTAGCTTCCCTTCACCTGCAGCAGCATGTTGCCTCCACCACACAAGATAAGCAGTCCAAAAACAAAAACACGCGTCGTGATTATCTTCACATCTTCGGAGGGTAGGAAGTCATCGACGACACGCACAACCTCGCAGAGCTAGGCAACATGACACAACCACAACATGATAATGTTAATCTTTGTATTTTTACTTAATGTAGTTTTATAACCAAATATTGCATTTCATCAGATGTTCATTTATTAAAATAATACTTTATAATTGATTGGAGGGCCACATGGTGGCCTAGTGGTTAGCATGTTGGCCTCACCATCAGGAGATCTGGATTTGAATGTTTGTTGACATCTCATTATGAGTTTGCATGTTCTCCACGTGCGTGCCTGGGTTTCCTCCGGGTACACCGGTTTCTTCCCACATTCCAAAAACATGCATGTTTTGGTACCTGGTAACTCTAAATTGTCCATAGGTATGAATGTGGGTGTGAATTTTTGTTTGTCTATTGGCTGTGTACCCCACCTCGCTCCCAAAGTCGGCTGGAATAGGCTCCAGCATTCCATAATGAGGATTAAGCAGCACAGAAAATAAGTGAATGAAGGAATAACTGATTGGAGAGTTGTCTAGCACTTTTCTTGACACCCAAAGTGCTTTACAATGAGAAGCCATTTTTTATTTGGTCCACAGTCCCACACTGATGGTGGTAAACTACATCTGTAAGCACAGCTGCCCTGGGGTAGACTGACAGAAACCTGTCTGCCAATTGGCACCAACGTTCTCTTTGTCCACCACTAACCATGCAATTACGCCGTATGTATACGCCATTGTGTCTCTTGGAGATTGATAAAGTATATATTTTTCCATCTAGAGGCAAGGTGGGTCAAGTGTCTTGGCCAAGGACACAACAGCAGTGACTGGGAGGGAAGACGCTTGCTTTAAACCGCCAACCTTTCTGGATGTTCATGTAAAGCAGTGGTGTCCAAACCTTTATTGTTGAGGCCCACATGCTGAAAAATCAAGGATGAGGGGGTCATTTTCACATTTTTGAAACCAACCCATGTAAATATTCTGAGATGTTATTTATATTTAAAGACAAAAACTCAGCTTTGTGTTATCAATGACAAAGCATATTGATTTTGAGAGGAAGACGAATAATGGCATAATGTAGAACTTTTAAAGAAAATGTTGTGATCTTAGCTCCAAACACAGTGTAGACCTCAGCAGTAAACATCTGCTTTTAAAGTGGGGAAAAAACCCACAGCATAACGCAAACATCATGTATACAAGAACACAAGCGTTGACGTAAAGTTACTGTTGTCAGGTGTGTGTGTTTCAACATAAAAGGTTATTGATGAGGCCCACTGACCATTAACACCATTAGCACACACAGGCGCACACAGTGTCAGCAGGAAAGCGTGTGTAATTAACCTGCCTGACTGTGTGTGTTTGTGTGTGAATACGTGCGTGAGAGTCCGCGTACTTGCTGCAATCGTCTTATAACAACACTCACCTCCTGTGCGTGGGTGTCTGTGGAGCTGCACTGCACCTGTTGAGTCTTACGGCGAGATCTTCACATAAATACACCATTAGACACGCTCCACTGTGTGTGTGTGTGTGTGTGTGTGTGCGTGTGTGTGTGTACGCACGCACGCACGTGTTTGTGTGTGGTGAGACTTAGTTGTGTGTTGTGATGTGAGGAGACGTGTTCATGCTGTGTAGCTCTGCAGGATGCACCAGACAATCAACTAGCTTTCCCTTAACACACAAACACACACGCACACACAATCAACACACTCAGGAGAGAAACAAACAGTGAAAAGTGTCGGGAGACACACCAAACAACAAACACAAAACATAAGGAAGTAAACACTCTGCTTGGTTCTTCTCCTGCTAGCAATGCCTACTACTTCACACCTGATACTAGCATGTGTACACTGGATACTGGCTTTCATACACATGACACTGACACCGATAAACCTGATACTGGCATGTATACACTTGGTACTAACATGTACTGCATACATCTGTTACTGGTGCATTTACATCACTTGATACTGGCAGGTATACACCTGATATTTGCATGTGCACACGTGATACTGACTCGTATGCATTTGATACTGTCATTCATACACCTGATATTAGCACGTATGCACCTGATACTAGCATGTATACACCTGATACTGGCAAATATATGCGCCTGATACTGGCATGATTGCACCTGCGCTGGTACATATGCACCTGAAACCGCTATGTATACACCTGACAGGTATACAGTACATCTGATATTCACACATACTGTATATACCTCATACTGACCCATATACACCCGATACTAGCACGTATACACCTAATACTAGCATGTATACACCGGTTACTAGCATGACATGAGCATGTTTACATCTGATACTGACATCTATACACCAGGGATGTAAATCTCCTTGTGACAAGCAAATTCAATTGGAGTCTATATACACAGGTTACGATGCGATTCACAAACGATATATTTCAAAAATAGAATGGTTCGATACTATGCGATGCAGTATACAAACGATGTGATTCGATCCAATTCTACAGTTAATGTTTGCTGATGTAGATATTAATCATACATTAAAAATGAAGATGCCGAGTATATTAAAGCATGCTGTAAGGCATGTTAAATGTATTTATTGTTAAGACACAGACCAAAAAAAGACTTTCTGAATGATGAATCTTGTTATTTGATGGGATCAATATTTGACATTATATAATTTTTATTTATTTTTTATACAAGTTAAATTAGGAAATTGGACTTAACTAAACTAAATAGGAACAAGACTAAGTTTTGTTGTATGCTGTGTGCAATGACAATAAATATCAATCTATTCATTCATTCATTTTCTATGCCACTTATCCTCATTAGGGTCGCGGGTATGCTGGAGCCTATCCCAGCTGGCTTTGGGCGAGAGACGGGGTACACCCCGGACTGGTTGCCGGTCAATCACGGGGCACATATAGACAAACAAACATTCACATTCACATTCAATGTTTTGATGCTCCAGTCTTTGAATGTGGAACTTTAAAAAATGTTCAGTTATTTTCAGTGGTAATGTTGTCGTGGAAAATGTGGAATTACGTAAAATGTGAGAATGTCTTGGAATGTATTGACCGTGTCCCGAATGAGATTAAAATTTTGATGTTTTAATGGTTTGATTGGCTTGAGAAACGTGGAGGTAATTAAGCATCACAGAACCGTGAAGAGTAAACATACTTAATAGAAAAATGTTGCTGCAGATGACAAAGCATTAACACAATTAGTACACAATGTTCCTTTTATTGACTCTGAATTTATTTTTGTTTCTAACTCAACATTGAGAATTCCCATAGTAAACACTCCCTCTTCCAGAATCCTCATTCTTCTAATTTACACACAATACAGAAAGCTGATTTGGTAGACATTCACACTCACATTCATACCGATGGACAATTTAGAGTTGCCAATTAACCAAGTACCCGCAGAAAACCCACAAACGCACGGGGAGAACATGCAAACTCCACACAGAGATGCCCAACATAGATTCGAACCCTGAACCTCCTGACTGTGAGGCCAATGTGCTACCCACTCAACCACCATGCGGCACATCAATCTTTTTGTCTATATGAAATATAACAATGAAAAAAACCTTCAGTCCAAATAATAATACACAATAAATAGTGCAAATCCCCTTAAATACTGACAATATGCTTTGACTTTCCATCCTCAAAGACCCCACCCACCCACAGCATGGGATTTTCACACTCCGGCCCTCAGGTCGTAGATGTACGATTGTGATTTGCAGGACCAAGACTGAAAGACTCCTTCTTCCCATCACTCATCAGACTCTTAAACAGTAGTCAATGGTCACTAAACTCACATAACCTCAACTCAACAGCTGAACTACATACTGTTCACTAAGCCGAACTCAGCTCAGATTGCACAATGGTCTTTAAATTTGTCATTGCTGCTATTTATATTTAGATATTTTTCATACTCATAAAGATATTTGTATATATTTACATTCAATTCTCCTGTACTGCATAGTTTACATATTTAGTCATATTAAATGACATACTTATATGTACTTAAACATACTTATTTAATATTATAATTTTTACTCTCTGTGTATATATAAATATTTTTTTCTGCATATTTTTGCACCTTGACAATCGGTGTGGACAGCAACGTAAGAATTTCATTGTACAGGGAAACTTGTTTTCCTTACTGTATGCATGACAATAAACATTTTGAACTTGAACTTGAACTTGTCTTCCAATTGCAGATAAGTGTTTGTCACATGAGTGCAAAGATAATGCTATTTTGGCTTGAAAAAGTACGTTTAAACACTTTAAAGTAATCAAGTTACAAAGCAGAAAAGTTACCTTACTCGCCTCTGTTAGTCTGACTGCTCATGTTTTGCACCCTTCTTGAAATTAATCCAAAGATGTTCCAAACTTCAGTGTTCAAGCGCCGACCAACTCAGTGCGCGCTAGCAATATACAGCATGTCTCCGCCTAACAATGCACCTTCCTTGGCCATGGCAGGTGGCTCACCTCGCTTAATAGGCCATCCCAGGTCTCCTGGCACCCATTGCTCCAGCAAGGTTTCTCAAAGAGCATGTCCGCCCACAATGCCCCTTTCTCGCCCACGGCAGGTGGCACCCTGCTGTACACTCAGGTTCTAGTGACACCCATTGTTTCAGCGGGGCTTCTCAGACAGAATGTCGTCCCACAATGCACCTTCTTTGGCCACTGCAGGTGGCTCGCCCAGTTAGCCAGCTCGCCTTTGCACTAGCTATCTCGGCTGCAGTCATGGCGGCCCAGTCTCACGTTTTGTTTATGTTTATAAGACAACAGATTGCTTCTCTTGCGATATTCGGTGCATGTCTCCATAATTGATTATTCTGAAGATTTATAGCTGATTAGTATTGATACAGGAGCAATCTACCAGTGAGTCTGAATCGTCATATGCTCAAACCGGGTATACGGTTGAATCGGTTTATCATTAACTTCCCTAGTATACACTAAATACTGGCAAATATACACCTGATATTACCACGTGTACAGCTGATACTTGCACATAAACACATATTGACGTGTGTACACCTGGGAATAAAATGATAACACCTGAGATGAATGAAAAATGTTAACCTGACACTAACCTGAGAGCAACTCAATCATACCTGTCACTCACTTGTTGTTTGAGCATCATTAATGATTGTTTATGTTTTGTGTCTTTTTCAGTCTCTGGATGGTTTTGTATTTGCACTAAATAAGGAAGGTCGTTTCTTGTACATCTCTGAGACTGTCTCCATCTACCTTGGCCTGTCACAGGTGAGTCGCTCTCTACTTATTTCTTTTCTATCTGTCTGTGTTGTCTACTTGTTTTTTTCTGTCAATCTGTTCTCTCTTTCGTGACCAATCAATCACTCCAGCTCTAATTGTCTCTCATATCCTCACAAAGACAATTGTCTACAAATTAGCCTTCATTTACAATCTCATCAACTCCTCGCACGTTTGTGTTTGTGTGTGCGGGCGTGTGCGTGTGTGTGTGTGTCCGTGCACGTGCGCATGTGTCACTAGCGGCTCATTGTCAGCTCGCTAACGAGTGCTGGGTCTCGATTGGTTCACTTTCCACTGACTCTTTTTATTAGAGGCTGCCTGAAGGTCAGCGCTTTGACCTTGATGATGCTAATAAGTTGTTACTGACGAGCAGTGTGTGTGTGTGTGTGGGGGGGGGGGCTTCTGGCCGCTGATAAAAATGTGTTGAACATTTGCTTTTATGGTGATACTGTAGTTTTTATTAGAGAACAAAACTTGCTTTCAACATGCTTACATCTTTGTGTATTTGTTTGGATGGCACAAATGTGGCCAGTAGAGCGCCCTCATGTGAATGAAAGGGGTACTGCAGTTGTGTTCAGAGGTCTCGTCTATAAAGCTTGCGCATGCACAAAACAGGGCCAGAAAGTTGTGTGTGTTGTTTTCCACGCACAGTATCATTAACTACATTAACATTAACTTACAGTAATCAAGTCAATAATTACAGTATATGAGTTTACATTTTATGTCCTCAGCACTTTGCTGCTTGTTTTTCTTTGGACAATATAGCACAAGATATAGTTTTTTGCTGCATATGTCAAGTACAGTGGTATGCAAAAGTTTGGGCACCCCTAATCAGATTTTCCTTTATATATCATTAGTTGTTTGGAGCAATATATCATATAGAAGACAAACACTGTGAAGTTTTTAGGATCTACAGAAAGTGTGCAATAATTACTTAAACAAAATTAGGTCGGTGCTTTAATTTTTGCACCTCAACAGAAAAATTACATACATATTTAGTAGATCCTCTTTTTGCAGCCTCTAAACACTTCAAATGAGGGTGTGGATTCTGGTTGACAGGATATTTGACCATTCTTCCTTAGAAAACTGTCATGTTTAATGGTTTTCAATAATATTCAGGTCTGGGGACTGAGATTCCACTCCAGAATGTTCTACTTCAACCTCTGCATGAATGCCTTTGTAGAATTTGAGCAGTGTTTGGGGTTGTTGTCTTGTTAAAGCATCCAGCCCCAGCGCAACTTCAACTTTGTCACTGATTCTTGAACATTGTTTGCAAGAATCTGCTGATGCTGACTGGAATCCGATGCGACCTTCAATTTTAACAAGATTTCCAGGACCTGTACTGGCCACACAGCCACACAGCATGATGGAGCCACCCCCAAACTTTACTGTGGATAGTGTTGGGTTTGTCTTGGAGTGCTGTTGTCATGATGCGCTCGTTGCGGCATGGTGGAACGACCCCGGAGATGCCGAGAGCTGGCCGTCATGCAGGTAAAGTTTGCGTGAATCTTTAATCCAAAAGGCTGCGAAGCAGCGGCAGGAACAAAGCAGAGATACAGAAGAGGGAAAAGTAACACGTCGCGAAGGAAAAGCAACAAATGACAATGAGCCCACAACGGACTGGCGCACACACCTGAACATAAATAGCATGTCACACAAACGAGGAACAGCTGCGTGTAACGAACAACGGAGAAAAACTAGAAAGTAAGGAAAACATGTGAAACTAGTCACGAGTACAACACACCGATCGTGACAGCTGTGTTCTTCATCCGCCAGAACACAGCGCTAGTTATTTGTTACGTCCAAATAACTGTATTTTAGTTTCATCGGTCCACAGCGCCTTGTTCCAAAATGAAGCTGGCTTGTCCAAATATGCTTTAGCATACCTCAAGCAACTGGCATGTGCGCAAAAACAGCTTCTTCCTCATACAACATCCCCTTGTGCAAAGCAACTGAATAGTTGACCAATGCACATTGACACCATCTGCAGCAAGATCATGTTGTATGTCCTTGGAGATGGTCTGTTGGTTGGGGATGACTGTTCCCACCATCCTTTGCCTCTGCTTGTGAGATTTTTGAGATTTTTCTTGGCCTGCCATTTTGGACCTTATCCAGAACTGTGATGGTGATCTTTCATTACCTCAGAGTTGAAACTGACAGCTGGAATTTCTGAGCTAGCTTTTTGTATCCTGCCCAAATTTATGCACCTGCTTAAATATTTTTTGCACACTTTCTGTAAAACCTCCAAACTTAATTTCACTTCTCATATATTACTGTTTGTCTGCAATATGATATATTCAACTGAAATTGCTGATCTAACCAATGAATGATTTATAAAGAAAAATCTTGAAAATGTGCCCAAACTTTTGCATATTACTGTATGTCATCAATACCAACATTTATCTGTGTTACACAGCCTCTATTTGTTTTTGCATGTCACTTACAGTGTTAGTTTTCTTTTTCTACTGATGTTGAGTTTGTTTGGCTTTACATACAAATTTTAAAAACATGCTTGATAAAAGTGAAAATGTATGCCTTAAAATCTGAACACTTTTTTATTTTTTATTTATTTTTTGTCATGGTGCGCCAAGTCTGCGATTGACTGGCGACCAGTCCAGGGTGTACCCCGCCTCCCGCCCAAAGTCAGCTGGGATAGGCTCCAGCATACCCGCCACCCTAATAAGGATAAGCGGTATCGAAAATGAATGAATGAACGTTGCGCCGAGTTTCACACACTGATGACAGCGGACATGCTGTCACTCAGTCATCATTCTTTTATTTGTTATGCCACTGCTGCTTCCTCAAAATATTAGATTATAATGACAGTTTTTCCACTAGTTTTGTGAAATTCCGCTTCTTTGTCCCTATCGTCTTCTCCCTAGCAGTGATTCAAAATAACAGTGGCCACCGTAACAAAGCAATCAAGGGTGATTAAATATGAACGCTGCATTTATCAGTCACTTTGCATTGACCTTCCATGGTGAAGTGGCGGTGTGGAGAGGGTGTGACATGAGGCAAAGTTGTGCATGCACATTTCTACACAAGGTGAGTTCTATAAACCACAAATTGTGTAAAGTATGCATTTGCCACCTTTAATAAGTCTTTTTATAAGTCTGAATATTTTGGTACGTACACACATTTGGGGTTCCACGCACATGTTTCCATGTTTTCTAGTTGATGTTTTTAAGGTTCAACATGTTAACTTGTAACTTGAAGCAGCCGAAAGGGGGGTGACTTTCGTGGTCTGATCTTCAGCTGCAGAAGCCTGCTCTCAGGACGTGGAATGTCACCTCTCTGGTAGGGAAGAAGCCTGCGCTGGTGCGCGAGGTGGAGAAGTTCCGGCTAGATATAGTTGGACTCACCACGACACAGGGCTCAGGGTTTCGGGATAGTTGGATTTTCAGTTCGAGATCATGAACAGACATTCTCCTTTAGAATTTTTCGGTAGACAGCAGAAAACTTGGTTCCATTTATCACAGCAAGTCTTCCAGGTCCTGAAGCAGCAAAACAGCCCCTGACCGTCACATTACCAACACCATTACTGTTGGTATGATGGTTTGATGACCACAAAGTATTTTCCCAATTCTCAAGATGCTTTCTGGCAAAATTGAGACAAGCCTTAATGTTCTTTCTGTTCAGCAGTGGTTTTCATCTTGGAACTCTGCCATGCAGGCCATGTGTCTTTCTTATGGTGGAGTCATAAACACTGACCCTAACTGAGGCAAGTGAAGCCTACATTTCTTTGGATATTGTTTTGGGGTGTTTTGTGACCTCTTGGATGAATTCTCGTTGCACTATTGGAGTAATTTTGGTTTGTTGGCCACTACTGGGAAGGTTCATCACTGTTCCATGGTTTTGCCATTTGTGAATAATGGCTCTCACTGTGGTTTGCTGGCGTCCCAACGTTTTTGAACTGGCTCCTTTAACCTTTTCCAGACTGATAGATATCAATTAATCTCAGTCAAAGGGGGCAACAGGGGCGGCACTTCTTCACACAGGGCCATGTAGGTTTGGATTTTTTTTTTTCTTCCTTAAAAATAAAGGTTCTGCCGTTTGTGTTACGTTTTGTAACTAATATTTTTTGTGTGTGTGTGACAAATATGAAAAAAAAAGAAGTCAGGAAGGGGACACTCACTTTGTCACACCACTGTATATATAATGGCAGGGACCAAAGCACATTACCAAAGTTGGAAAGAAATGATCAGAATGTCTTAAAGAAACCTGAAGAAGAAGAGGGTGGCGGCAGTGGGGTGATTAAAGGAAGTGCAGACACATGAGGCGGGAAGACGGCAACGACACGCTTGCTGTGGCGTGCTACGTCGGCTGATAAAAGCCAAAGAACAAGATAACGTTGACTTGCTTGAGGGACCCGTGTGACAATTAATCAATTATTTGATAGACATCATCAATCAATCATGGACGGGGAATTAATCCAAGGCGGGAGGGTGAGATAGACACACCGAGTGAGGAGGAGGGGGAAGGGGGTTGACGAGCTTTCCTCTTTAATTTACTAAACTGATTAAACACCCCCTTTTCATCCCTCCATATCTGCACGCGCCCACGTGGCGTTTAGGTCGACATGAGCTGATGGATGTGGCGACAAACCTTCACTTTCTCTCCAGCAGACACCACCATGACACGTCAACACTAGGTAGGACAGCTAGGGGGCCAGCGTTAATACCAGCCCACCAATCACAGACAGACACCGAGATTAACGTCCTCCCCCAACTTCAAGTTAGTGACCAGGAAAAATTAAAAGGGTGAATAATGATAACAGACATATAAATATTAATATTTGTAATGTATTTTCAGTATGATTCCAATCGTTTTTAACATTTTCTTTAGTAAAAATTGCTGAGTTTGCATGTTTCCTGATGAAATACAGGATAGAATCCTAAAATGAGACTGCCGTGAAAGTCTCCTCTTGGTTCAGTGAGCAAACCTACCTGCCGTTTGAGTGCACTAAGTGAGTGCACAGTTAAGTGCACTCAGCAAAACTGAGCACTATTGCTTTATACTGCCTGTGTAATGTTTTTAAGTGTGACATCATTATTCTTGTTATTTATACAATCATATACAGTGTTCCCTCTCAACATCGCGGTTCACCTTTCGTGGACTCGCTATTTCACGGAATCTTTTGTGCATTTTTTTTACAGGTATGAACATACATTGTGTTCTGCAACCTGATTGGCTCAGGGAGAACCCAAGTGTTGTGTCTGCGTCCTGATTGGCTAAGAGATAACTCAAGCATTGTGTTCCGCGTCCTGGTTGGCTACGGGACTATAGACCATCGTCAATCTCCTCCGTGCCTTCTGTGCAGTACAGAATGCGTGCATTTTGCCAAATGTACATAAATCTTCAATCGCTAGTAGTGTGACTCAGAAGTGCTGTATGTTTGCAATTTCTATCCTGACATCACCCACAATGTCGGCGAAATGTTGTCCACCATTAAAGGCACTTGCGGCCGCACCTGAATGTCAATGGACATGTAGAAGGAAAATAGAAGTCACGCAGCGCTAGGTCGCCATTACGTGTGTTGAAACATTGGTGGTTGTCAATGTTACTGCTCAGTTGTGGGTTCTGGCACTGCAAAGCAAGATTTAATAATAATAAAGACTTTTACATGCACTTGGGTTCTCTTTTTCTGCATCCCCAGGGATGCAAACCAAAACATGACACTTAATTTTGACACTGTCTGAGAAAAGTGTATAAACTGTATGGTGAGAGGTTTTACAGCCTTAAACTTACAGTGTATTATAATTGTAAAAAAAACAAAGTTGTCAACTTTTCAGATTTTACTTATTGCGGGCTATTTTGGGAACCTGTACCAGTGATAAACAAGGCAACACTGTACTGTACCATCATATGGTAGGTGCTTGCAGTACTTGCTTGGTCCTGAAAGGGTAGGGGCTTGCTTGAAGTTGCTTGTCCCTGTCTTTTTTTAATTAGCAATTAGTATTTTAGTAAATCAATTAAAAACATTTCAGTATTAGTCATAATCCTCTTAATGGGCAACCTGTATTAAGATTATAAATAGCTCCCAAGGAGTCAGTGCCTCACCAGCCATTAAGCTCACCACACATCACTGGTCACTCCCCTTCTGCTATGTGGCCAACATTGCAAGTGTTGAGGGTGGCAAGTGTCCATCACTGGACAATCACTATTCTGTGTGTTTTGACAGCAACATCCTGGTACCGACAGTGCACTGCTTTTTGCTGTGAACACACTTATGCACACAAAGGACTAAATGTAAGTATGCAAGTGTGTACTTAAGTACTCAAAACTACTTGTTGTACCAAGACACAGCCAAGACTCAGGACAGCCGCCTAAAAAAATTGAGGCTAATTAGCACGACCACATGCTTATTTAGCTTTCAATCTTACAATAATTCAAGTTTCAATCTTCTTAACGATCATTTTACATCTTTTATGTCAACTTTGTTTCCTCCTCCTCATCCTCCCTCGGTGGTGTCATGTTGGGAACGGCAGGTCGGCCATTTACATGAGTTCACTGCGGGCCAGTGTGGGCGGCTGAGGATGATGGTGAGGAGGAAGGCGCAATGAAGGAAGGTCACAGTTAATTGAGCCTCCCTGCTGAACTTCACATGCACACATCCACTCACACACACACACACACATACTGGGCCATTCATATTTTACGACTCTGAGCTAGCGTGTCATTACAATGAAATAATATCTTTAACAACTCACACTGACTGACTGCGTGTGTGTGTGTGTGTGTGTGTGTGTGCATGTGTGTGAGGACAAAATGTGCAAAAAGAGAGAAATGTGTAAATAAAGATGTAAAAGTGCACAAATGATGAATGTTCCCAAGGAAGTAAAGATGAAAAAATTACTTTATTTTAGTATAATTAGTGCAGTGCACAAATTGTCTTTGATCATATACGTTTGTGTGATTGACAATTTTCTGTCGCAATGACACACACATTAAGAACTAAATTATTGAAAATAAATGGTAAATGGTGTCTCACTTGTATAGTCCGTTTCCAACTTTAAGACACTCAAAGCGCTTAGACACTGCTTCTGCATTTGCCTACTGATAAGGACCGAACCAGCAACCTTCCGGTTGGGTTGACAACCAGCTGAGCCATGCCAACCCCAAATAAAACTCAACGTCATTGTTTATGCTCTATACTAAAGGTATTTGTCGTATTCCATTTAGTATAATGTTCGTTAATGTAGAAAAGAAAGTCAAAAACATACATAGTTCAAGTAATAATAAACCATAAACAATAATTATATTTATGACAATAATAATAATCCATCCATTTTCCATGCCGTTTATCCTCACTAGGGTGGCGGGGGTATGCTGGAGCCTATCCCGGCTGACTTCAGGCAAGAGAAGGGGTACACCCTTCACACTGACATTAATTCCTATGGACAATGTAAAACATGCATGTTTTTGGAATGTAGAAGGAAACCAAAGTACGCGGGGGAAAGCGACGCTGGCACGGGGAGAACACAAAAACTCCACACAAAGATCCCTGAGGTACTAATAATAACAAGAATTATATGACTGTTATAATGATAGAAATAATAATAATATTTAACTAAACAGTTTGTGCTCCAAAGAGCATGTGTGTGTGTGTGTACGTAGCAGTGTGTTTCATGAACATGTGTGTAGGTTCATATGTATGTGTGTGTGTGTGTGTGTGTGAGCGTGTGTGTGCGCGGTGTCTAGACACTTGACAGGCTGCGGCCATTGAAATGTATGAAGCTGCTTGGCGTGCGGGGGCGAGGTGAAAGGTGACTGTGGTGGATTTAAAGTGGGGGGGAGGCACTGTGGTCTTTGGCAGGCGGCGTGCAGAGAAGTCCACACTCTGACCCGCCGAAGGACTCACTCGCTTCACAGCTTCTCGCGGGCCGTCACGTGCGGGCCCGCTGGTGCTCTTCATGCATTACAAGCAAGAGCAATGGCGGGAGGTGGGTCGGGTGTTCTGACCTGCCCCCTCCCCAGCTCGCTCCGCTACAGCGTGTCGGGATTCAGACGCTTGTTGTTGTGCTCGCGCGGCGGCGCCTCCTCATGCATTTCACAGGCGGAGGTAAGGCGGGCGGCCGACCTTGACGAGGACGCCGTGCCGCTCGACGCCATCGCTCAATTCTTCTAAAGTCTTTTTTAAAAAAGTATTTCCTTTCAGTCTGACTTACTTTTAAAAGTCCAAGTGTTGTAAGCAAGTTGACCTTGTCAAGGACAAAAATGATTTCCCGCCACAACAAGGAGAAACTTGGTTTGATGTCGTCTGCTCACTATGACTTCTTTAAAAGTCACACGAGTTTGAGCTTTGTCTTCATGCAGCCCATAATAGTCACCAGTTGGAACATTCGAAGAAACAGGTCTGTGTCTCAGCAACTTTAACAGTACAAGTATTCAAGCTCTCCTCGTGTTACGGTGTTTCACGTTACACCGTGTTTGTGTTAGTTTTGTGTTACTCTGTGTTTTGTTCACTTTGTGTTATGACTTTTTGTTGCAATGTTTAGTCAGGCCTTGACATTAGGCTAAACTTACTTGCCCAGTGCAAAAAGTGATAGCAGTACATTTTTATAATGACATTCATCAGATGCATGTAAAAAAATAGTATTTATTATAAATTACTAAATCAAATATATATTTCAAAGAATAAAAAAGGGAGCAAAACTGTTATTTGTGGTCCCAACTCGAGGTCAACATTCCTAACACATTTCAAGAGAGAAACATTCTTTTCCCCGCTTTCACTGCACGCTCCCTCTGGCAGAGTAACCTGGCGAGCTAATAACATGCGCTCTGATTGGCTCTTTAACCCATAAGCATGTCCCTTACATGTCAGTTGAATTCAACAATGTGACAGAACTAAACAAAACACGCTGAAGGCAGGTAGTATTTGGATGAAAAAAAACCAATACAAGCTTCTTAAAAGAATAATGCTGCAGATAATAATCACTTGCCCGGGAAACGCGACATCACAGCCGTGGTTTAGTGTAATGACCATCAGTGGTATATCGTTTCGTGGTTATGACGCACTTCCATGAATTGTTACTGTACAAAAGGAAAACTGCGTCGCTAAGCTGAGGAAGGACGTCACTTTTGTTCTGTGTACTGACCATTTTTTCCTTCATCATGTCTCCCAAACGCGAGGTAGAGTCTTTCAATGGCAATTCCTCAAAGTCGAGGAAAGTGAAGTGTAATAAGACATGGTAAAATGCTCCGAAAACGGAGACACCAACATTGGCTGTCTGACCGTTCCAAGCCATCATCAAAGATAAGGATGGTATCGTTGAACACGTGAAAGAAACTTTCTGTTTTAAATGTGGCAGAGATTGTGCAGTCGCTTTTCCTTTGGTTGTCCCGCCCATTCTGCTATGTAGCCAAAATGGAGACTTTTCATTGTTTTCTCTCCACCCACAAAAACATCACCACCTCTTCTTGTTGCTCCTCTTCCTCCTGGTCAGATTTACAGCAGGTCGTTACGTTGATGTTGCAGACGCAGTAAAAAGATCAGCGATGCTGCCAGGGATCAAAATTGATGCTTGTTTTATTGAAGTGTGCGCGTGCACGTGTGCGTGTATGTTTGATGTCACGTGACACAATCGAGGTTGTGACCCAGGAAGCTTTGAAGCAAACTGCTCGTAAATTTCATCCAGACAAAGGTCATTAAAAGTTGTCCTCTGCGGGGGGGCGGGGCTGATGATGTGTCCAATTGGCTGTCAGAACATTCCAGAATATTAAACATCTGAGACGTGCAAATGTTAATGAAGTTCATTAAATGCAAATGAAGGCGATCATTTTTATCGACATGTTGGATCGATGCTTGAGAGAGTCGACCTTCTCGTCGCGGACTCCCTCAAGTGCGCATAGAATTTGAATAAAAGCCCCTTGAGGAAGTTCCAGGTGTCCTTGAAGACGTTTGAGGCGTCCACCACGGAGGACGCGGGTGTGTTTGTCACAAGAGTTGGGAAACAGGTGTCCTTGAATGCATCTGTCTTTGAACGCGGCACTATGTTGAAACGCTCACTTGAACATTCCAGACATCCTTGAAAGCCTCTCGGGAACCTCTTGTGGAATTTGAGAAATGTTTAAGCCACTTTGACCTTGTGATGTCATTGTTTACCCTCGCTGCCGCTGGTTTGATTTGAAAACTTGATTTGAATTTTCACGAATACAGTTTGCATTCAAGTGATTGATGGAGTTAATTGAATAAAGCATCATGTCAACCTAACGAACGTTAAACTTGCGAATGTGAGGGGGTGAGCAAGGTAGCTCTGCAGGAAAAGAGAGCGGGGGTCTGCTTAGTAAATGTCTACAACACAGACTTGACTTCATCCATCCTTTATCCTCTCATCTGCAGTAGGCAGGGTGGGACCCAGAGGGTTTGATGACTTAGTCATGGGGGACATCACCTGACATATAAAACATAAAAACAAGCTAACAAATATTTGGAGAATGTGCAAGAAAGAATATTATAAACAAGTACTAGATAGGAATAAAAACAACATTCTTTGGTTTTACGGCGGTTGGCATCCATTAGTTTGATGCAATACCGCCCCAGGGGAGGGCAGCTTTTATGGCCGTGATGTACATTCAAAATTGTGGGTGGTACTTTCCATTTTTATTTTTGTGTTTTTAATAATTTTTTTAAATGGGACAGAAATATCTTTGAAGCCCAATTCATATTATGAATTTTTTTGTATGATAAGGTTTTCGTAAGTCGAGGTTCCACAGTATATGGATGCAGAGCTATTTATGATGCTGTTGGTCACAGGAAACAAACAGGAAGTCATGGTAATGTTTTGATTTTATTTAAACATGCATGTAAATGGTAATAGTATGCATCACTTTATACTGTCACCGACAGACCTGTTTATCATGGGTGACTCTTTTTTTCCTTCTTCTTGTCTTTCTTATGTCTACTTCCTGTCCTCTTGTTCTCTTAATTTCTTTTCCTTGTTGTCTTCTTGCTTTCGTTATGATTCTCATCACAGATACATTTCTTCCCTCCACCCTGCTTCCCCCTCCTTACTGGTCTTCCTCTCAGCTGCAAATGGGGATGCAGACCGAAGGATCATGTGATTTCATGTTCATGGCGCCGCTTCACTTAAGTCTTCATTTAAGTGCAAATCTCTTTTCACTGTGGAGCCCCCACCAACACCTAGTGTGTGTGTGTGAGTGCGTGTGTGCGTGTGTGTGTGTGTGTGCGTGTGTGTATGAGAGGGTATTGTTTTAGGAAGAGATGAAAAAGTCCTCAATAATATGCTCAAAATTTGCGTAAGAGGATGTCAATAAAATAACAAATAGTACACACACAAAACATATCTAGGCGTGTGTTAGAAAATTTGACTGCGCCTAGAAATTCTGTCCATGAAGATTATGAATAGAATCGGTGACAAAGGGCAGCCTTGGCGGAGGCCAACGTTCACCGGAAACAAGCTCGACTTACTGCTGGCAATGCGAACCAGGCTCCTGCTTCGATTGTACAAGGACCGAATGGCACATAGTAGCGGGCCACCAATCCCGTACTCCCAGAGCACCCCCCACAGGACACCACGAGGGACACGGTCGAATGCCTTTTCCAAGTCCACAAAGCACATGTAGACCGGTTGGGCAAACTCCCACATACCCTCGAGTACCCTTGCAAGGGTGTAGAGCTTGTCCAGTGTTTCGCGACCGGCACGAAAACCACATTGCAACTCCTGTAACCGAGGTTCGACCAACGTACCCTTCTCTGCAGCACCCTGGAGTAGACTTTCCCAGGGAGGCTGAGGAGTGTGATCCCCCTATAGTTGGAACACACCCTCCGGTCACCCTTTTTAAAAATGGGGACCACCACCCCGGTCTGCCAGTCCAGAGGTACTGTTCCCGACTTCAATGCATTGTTGTAGAGGCTGGATGTTGTACCCCAACATCCAGAGCCTTGAGGTATTCAGGGCAAAACTCGTCTACCCCCGGAGCCTTGCCACTGGGGAGTGTTTTACCCCAATTACCTCAGCCACGGTGATAGAACTGTTCGCGTACGTATCCTCAGACTCTGCTTCCTCTATTTTAGAAATACAGTGGGCAGTGTAACACTTCATGTAATGCATGCTTCTTAAAGACCACAGGAGACCAACACACGTTTACTGAAACACAGCATGTGTGTGCAAGCGCACGCACACACACAATAATGGAAAAGAGTGCGTGTTTGAAAAGCTGATAAGTTGTTTTTGGCGTGCAAATAAAAGTTTCCAGACACCGTCAGGTCCTTCACTTGTCCCAAACAGATGTCTTCCCATCATGCACTGCTTCCTCTTTCATAACCGACCTCCATTAAGACCTCATCTCTTTTTTGCATTCCAAGCAATACCTTTTTTCCCCTGATTCCCATCATGCTATACTTTTTGTCTTTTTATTCTCATGTGCAGCTTTGGTCAATGACTTTCTACACACACAGAAAAAAGTATGTTTGGGTTATGTGCTGTAGTTTGTGCCATATCCTGATTACTTACTAGTAACACACTAATTTGCTTTCATTCTTAATGATGGTCTTTCACACACACACACACACACACACAGCTTCGTTATTACCAGAGCTTTGAAACACTCTCCACAAACACAACTGGCACGTATTAGCATGAGAAACACGATAAAAGTGCTGCCCCATTGTGTTCTTATCACTTTCCCATAATGCACTGTGAGGCAGGATTGTTCGTGGCGTTGGGACGGTCGACACCAAGCTTATCTTCCTCTGGGGTCCTCGCTCTAAACGCTCAAAGAATGCCATTGTAGTCCGATTTGGCGGCTGAAAGCGAGATGAGATAACCACTGAAAGAGTGTGTAGTCTGTCTGTGTGCGTGCGTGTGTGTGTGTGTGTGTGTCATGAGTGTCATCAGGATGTGCTGGATCGTCGTGTGAGGGCATGCTGCGAAAATGGCCACCTCACACTGAAGTCAGTGTGGCATGATGTAGGAAGTAGACTGACATGTGAAGTTCATACGTCTTCAGTGAAGTTCATATATGGTAAATAAAGTTCCTATGTGTTAAAAGTAGTTCATATGTTTTCAATGAAGTGCATACGTGTTTAATGACTTAGTGTTATGACTTTAAACAACATCCTTGGCCAGGCTTCGACTCTCCGTTGGGCATCTCTGTGTGGAGTTTGCATGTTCTCCCCGTGCGTGCGTGCGTTTTCTCCGGGTACTCCGGTTTCCTCTCATTTCCAAAAACATGCATGTTAGGTTAACTGGCGACTCTAAATTACCTGTAGGTTTGAAAGTGAGTGTGAATGGCTGCAGCATACCCGCCACCCTAATAAGGATAAGCGCCGTAGAAAATAAACGAGTGGAACATCATCCTTTTAGATCATTTTTAATGGTCATGCATTCTGTGACCACAAGAGGGCCTCAGTCACAACACATGTATTTCATCAGTGTGGGTGCGAGTGTTTGTGTGTGTGTGCTGGAGACGTTTGTGTTCTTCTTGTCATGTTGTGTGTTGTCTGACAGGATTGACGCTTCGGCATTCCCTGAGTCCTTTGTTGTCGAGCATGCTAAAGCTAGCTGACTGAAGCTTCTATTGCTGTCTGTGCATGCATGTGTGTGTGCGCGCGTGCACGTGCTAGTCAGCGGGTTGAAGAAGCTTTAGTGATTTGAGCCACTGAGACACAAGTGTGTATTGATCCCACACTTCCTGCTCCTCTGGGGCTCCTCTCTCTCTCTCCCTCACACACACACCCACACACACACACGCACACAGTGTGTTGATCCAGCTGCAGACACACAAACCTGCTGCTCCATCTCAACAAACTGTTCACATAGCTTGGCTGTGTGTGTTTGCGTGTGATTTAGTTACTAACTACCTTCTCCATGGTGAGCATCATGTGATTGTTTTTAGCATCCTGTCTTTTGTTTTCCTTAATCAATCACTTCTATCAGCACACACGCACAAAGCAGCTATCAGTTCATTTGTCATCTCAACATCAAAAGCACAAAATGTGCACGTTTGTGTGTGTGTTTCTATAGTGAGGTGTGTTATGATGGGATAGCGGCCATGTTTGAACCAAGGAACAGAGAATGTTTTCATCATTCTTGGACTCGTTAGCGGTGGTCTCATTAAAGTTGTACTATTAGCCCACTTAGCTCATGTTTAATGCGCTCATTAATTCTCTACGCTGCCAGCCAACATCCATTTATTTCATGACTTCTCTGCAAAGTCACACCAGCCCTTACCCTCCTCTCACTGTGTGTGTGTGTGTGTGTGTGTGTGTGTGTGTGCATGTGTGCATAATGAAAACGCCATCAAAGATTGAGATTAATGACAACGCTAAATATTTTCTAAATTAACGTCCTTCCTTTATTGCCTCCATGTTTTAATTTCAGGGTGCGTTTGTTTCGCTCACCTTCACCAGAGCAACAGCGTCTAACCAATCAAATCCAGCATGTTTATATCAATGAAATGTTAACTGTACTCCTATTAAATAACCCAGCCTGCTTCAGGCCATGTAAGCTCATAGCATGTAGAGCAGTAGTGCCCAAAGTACAATCTAGGGGCCATATTCTGCCTTAGCTTGTTTTTTAGTCTTCCTCAACATATTGTGAAAATAAAATTCATATATTAATAGATGCTACACTACAGTGCACTACTAATTATTGTGGCGGTGAGGGTGTCATCTTCATCTAATTTGTATAAATGGCCATGACACATGTCCCTGTATTTTTATGGACATTGTGGGAAACAAAACGTTATTCTGTTGCCTCTTTTTGGGGTTTTTTATATCACAAGCTAGAGGGAGCCACTTGTGCATGGTTTTTAAAGGGGGGGGCACTACAGCAGCACCCGCTGCTCGTAGAAAAGAGCGACACGTGCTTTCATGTCAGTCTCCAAAAGTATCCAATAAAAACAGAAAATATATTTAGACTTGTGACCCATGGCTTCAGGAAGGAATCAACAGTGGTCTGAATACTACAGTACAGCAACAAGTTGGCGACATTGATCCCTACTGCTACAACTTCTTATTCTATGGGAGATCAGGTGGGTATGAGGTGTGCAAAATTACGATGCCATCCACTGGGCAGCGTTAGAATGACAAGATACATTCGCAGCCAGTCCCATTATAATGTCTTTATGAACGAAGGTGCCAAATCTATTTGTGGCTGTCTAATTGTTTTGTGGCAACACATAACGAACGAGTTTGGACACTGCTGGTTTAGGTAGTGTCCACGCCGACTGGGACCCGTGTTTAGTGCTGAATGTTGTGTTCAAAATGTTGCCAAGGAAGCTTGGATCTGTCTCACTCAGCTGATACTGACTTTAATGTGTGTGTGTATGTGTGTGTGCGTGTGTATGTGTGTCTGTGTACGTGTGCTGTGGCAGAAGATCCAATTAGTGTCCCTCCGTGTCGACATGAACACCAACTCCCAGGATGCATGGCGTTTGCGCGCCACTCCGTTCTTAATGGACATGTTCTGCTCCAGAAGACGCTTTATGAGCAACTGAAAGGAATTTCTTAATAACAGGATTACATGAGTCTAATCCCTTTGTCTCTGTGGACCCACACAACCGACACACACACGAGAGCCAAATGAAAATGAACGATGCACCTGAAACGTGCACGGTGTCTGTCACATCAATTTTTGTTGTCTTTCAAGAACTTTTTGTGTCTTCGTCAGTGGGGATGGTAATCAAAAGCCAGTTCTCGTTTCAATTTCTTGGGATCATTCCCATATCATTTATACGGAAACGGTGTGCCCATATGGCACACATCCTCTAAGTTTGGTTAAATTTCACAAGAAAGCATGAAAACCGGGCAACTTGCAATAGTTGCAAAGTGGATATTTCATCAAAGGGAGGAAATGCTAACAGTGTGCAGAAACATTTGCAAACACAGCATGCCATAATAATAATAATAATAATTGTGAAGGAAAATGGTGTTTTTGATCCATGTGTGCAGATGTCGTCCACCCCATCTGAGAAGGTGTTCTCCACAGCTGGAGACACCATATGTCCAGAAAGAAGCAGATAAATGCTCGTTTTTCAGCATTTCTGCAAAAGAATTGTTAGTTCTTCATATTCTTCATATAATGACTTGACTTTAATGTATTTGTAGTTTTATTTTAGAGTGCGCACATCACTCTAAGGAGAGTTACAATTTCTATTGGAAAACTGTACCGGAATTTTTCTACAAAAAATATTACTATATTATATTTAATTTTATTATTTTAAAAAATATTTTTTTTTTTAGCAAATAATTTTTTCTGTTGTCCAAGAGGGCTTTGATTACTTTGCAGGGTATGATGCCCAATCTGGATTTTTGTCGTTAAACTGTTTTTTATGTGGTCATTCATATAAGCAAAAATATGCAACATGTCAATTTGAACACAAAGCATGTGCAAGAGAAGCTAATTTGTTTGCATTAGCGTGACAAAAAAGTACCACCTATGCACAGTAACCGACCACATAATGTGACAGTGTCATGCTGGTGTCCTGCTGCAGGTGGAGCTGACGGGCAGCAGCGTGTTTGACTATGTCCATCCCGGTGACCACGTGGAGATGGCAGAACAGCTGGGAATGAAGCTCCCCCCCGGGCGAGGCGTGTCTCTGTCCCAGGGCGCCCTCAACGAGGACGCCGCGTCCTCTGCGTCGTCCTCGTCCCACTCAGAGACGCCTGAGCCAGGTAAGAATAAAAACACAGCACCAGTTACCCAGCATTCCCTGCAGGAATGCCGTTCATTGGGATTCCTCACATCCCATCCTCCCCTGCAGCACGTTGAAGACTTTGTACCTTCCGAAAGCTTTTCATCACGCTGACGATAATTTGGGAATTAGAGTGAAATCCATTTGTAAATTAAACAAAATGACTGGCTGTCCGTGGAGGACGTCACTTCATCAGTCTGTTCAAACAGCAGCCTCGCTGGCTGCAACGGTCCTCCGAGACAGCGCGGTAATTAGATCTGCCGCGGATTTATTCTGAGCTGATTGGTGCTGCTTGACGGTCGCGCGGGAGGGGATGGGGGCTCTGTATTAATTGGAATTCTACACTTTTTTTTACATTTTTTAACTTTTATTATGTGCAAACGTGACTGCATTCTCGTGTGGTGGGGCAAACAGAAAGATAACAAAAGTGTATCTTTTGTGTCCACAATGGTAGTATTTTGGCAGGAAACACAGCAGATGACCTTGTGAGATGCATGCACAGAGTCTTGCAGTCAAGCCGATCATCTTTAAAGAGGCATGACGCAATTTGACTAATCAAAGTGGAAAAGATGATTCCCTGTGATTGTGTCTCAAACTGAATATTGACAATAGTTCAATAAGTATACTGTGTACACTATTTTTTTAAATATACAGTAACCCCTTGTTTATAGCGGTTGATTGGTTCCAGACCCAACCAGGATTAATGAGTTTCCGCAAAGTAGGATTCCTTATTTATAAATAGAATGTTTTGTAGTCAGAGCGCAGTAAACCTGTTTACCTTCTAAATACGTGTGTTACATTAATAGACATGAGCTAACACCCCCATAGTCTTTGCACTCGTATTACCCATCCTGTCTAGTAGTGATAATAAAATAGCTTACATTATTAAAAATATTACAATTGCATCTGCAACTACTTTTTTTCTTACCCACAAGCACAGATATGATTGCTGCAAAATTCTCAGCAATCAATGAAAAATGAGCAAAGCTACATTGGTATCGGAAATATTGGCCACAATTGTCCAGTTATTTATTTTACATCAATAAATGTAAGGATTCTCATTTTATCTCTGACACAAAAATCACACAATCTATGGTGATAAAATAAGAAAAAAAGTTGGGGGTAGGAGGCAGAAAAAAAAAAGATCTTTTTGGTTTGTGCTTCACTGATAATGTTTTTTATGTTTAAGTATCGAGATTATGCAAATGTTTCGAACGTTCCCTATTTGCTGAGAGACAAAAGTGAAACGTGTGTATAATTTTTACACTGCGGGCTCTAATTTTGTGGATTGCGCAGCGTGCCGCAGGTTGCGCAGTGGTAATTTTGTCCGGCGCAACACCGTGCGCAGCCAATTTGGTAATTTCGTAGACCGAGACGCGCTGCGATGGGTGTGGCGGCGCAGCAGGGGGCCAACTGATTCAGCCTGGCGTAGTAACAATTGCGTGCCAAAAGGCTTTGCCAGAGGTGCGCTGAAAGCTCGCCGCTTCCAACCCGGTCTACTCTCGACGCAAAGCGAGAGGTAATTTGGCAGAGCGCCGCACACGTCACCAAAACCCCACAGGCCGGTTCTACCCAATGTCAGGCACATTTGAATGCATTTAATAATCACAACAACCACTGTTTAAAATAACTATCTCCATCAGCACATACATTTTGAGCCATATTGACTGTCCCGTCTGCCTCTGTCACACCATCTCCACCACCTCCCATGTCCCTATCGCCGCCTCCCTCCTCCTCACCGGTGGCCAGTGGATCTGATATGGATGTGGTTCATTGTAAAGAAACGGTTAATCAAACGTATTGACATCTTAGATTGTATAACCAAGAATTGCAAAAAAAAATTTGTTATTGGGTAATACAAACACAAGTGACAAGGGCCAGACCACAATTGTGTATTTTACGCACAGTTGCTTCGGATTTTATCCCCATTATGCATAGTTTTTGTTTATTCATATTACATATACATATTATATTACATATTTATATTACAAATATAGGTTACTAAATATCGACCAGTCCAGGGTGTACCCTGCCTCCTGCCTGAAGTCAGCTGGGATAGGCTCCAGCATACCTGCGACCCTAATTAGTATAAGCAATATAGACAGTGGATGGATGGTTACTAAATATTAGTGTCTTTATTAGCGGGGAAAAAATGCTTACCTTACCGGTGGCCACCGTGTGCCTCCGGTGCTCTGATAGTTTTTGTTTTGCCTTCTTCTGACATCATTTTTTTACACTGGGCAACGGTTCTCAGTACGTCAGGGCAAACCTAATTTACAATACTTGTAATCTCCTCCCAGGCCGCTTTTGCATCATCAGCCCGTGGAGGTCTGCTCGCATGGCCATATTTTCGGCCGCTGCGAGCTTGGACCTCCCGGACCAAAACATCATTTTCCGTCTGGGAGAAGTTTGGCCGTCTTCCGCTGTCTTCATCCATATTCACACATTTTAAGGTGAGGCGCATTTAAAGGTGAGGAGAGAAGCTCATTTGATTGGTGAAGATTTGACGTGGCTGTGTTAAACCCAGTCACGCCTTCTCTCCTCCCTCTTTGCCACTTACGCCGGTAGGAGGGACAGTGACGTACTTACGCCAAGCTGCACGTGGCATGAAATTGCAAAATGCGCCTAAAACACGGCCAATGGTGCCCATAATCCATCTGTTCATGGATCATCTTACATTATCACTCCTTAGTGTGATAAGTACCAATACTATGTGTTAAAAAAAAAAAAGTAAATTAATTGAAGTACAGTATGTGAGGCATATTTATGGCTTAAACGTGGATTGTGTCGCTAATGAACAATGAAATTGAAGAAGAATACCTAAGCAGGCCCTTGTATTCCAAATGTTGATCAGAAATTGGGAAAGGATGTCAACGTCAAGCCTTAGTAGCAGGAAGGTTTGGAGGCCTTGTGTTAAAAATAGATCTTTTGTGAGTGTACCTATTACTTCCAGTTTATAAATTTTTGCTGGTGGTCCCGGACTCATAACTCTTGCGAGAAGCGAGAATTTCTGAATTTGGTAAGAGACATGCTACGCTGTTTGTTCCTTTCTATTGCACGTTCAGACTGTGCAAACTGCTGCTTAGGAAATATATTTGTCTAGCAGCTGTTTGTGGCGTCTTCAGGCTCAAGTAGCTGGCCTTTAATTTAAGTATGTGATCTTCCTGAAAGACAAGCATCCCTTGCAGCAGCAGGACTTTGCTACCTGATCTCCGTTGGTGCCATGCATCCTGGGTCGCTCTTGCGTGTGCTCCTGACTTCCATAGATTGTCTCCCCAAAGACCAACACGGGCTGAGGTGGGCTTAGAGAAGCTTTAGGAGAGGGGGGGCTTTACATCTGACTTTACTCCGTCATGAGGCAGACGAAGAAGTGAGTAAGAGGAGCAGCTCACTTTCCCAGGCTTGTGCATGCTTATTCATGCCACTTCCAAACATCCTTGCTTGCTGCCTTCTTGGACTGCTTCACTGTCTTCTTCTTTCCCTTCCTTTCTGCCTTCACTTCTTCATTTCCTTCACTTGTCTTCTTCCTTCATTTCCTTGACTTACTTGCTTCTCAGCTTGCTTCACTTCTTCTTCCTGCACGTTTTTGCTTCCTTTGTTTTCTTCCTTCACTTCCTCAGTTTCAGTTTCAACTGTCTTGCTTGCTTCTCTTGTTTGCTTTTGTCTCCTTATGACTTCTTTTGCACGCCAATTAGACACCTTGCTCATGTGAAGAAACATGGCCGCCACTATGAGGTGACACTGTGAAGGCAAACTTGCACAGGAACTCAGAGGCAGATTTCAAAATAAAGCAACACAGCAACCATTAAATAGATGACACACATGAAAAATTAAATACAACTTTGTTCTAAGCTTTTAGATGACATGATTGATCAATT
This sequence comes from Oostethus manadensis, assembly GCA_024372805.1. Taxonomy (NCBI): domain Eukaryota; kingdom Metazoa; phylum Chordata; class Actinopteri; order Syngnathiformes; family Syngnathidae; genus Oostethus; species Oostethus manadensis. The sequence continues at coordinate 351,485 of QODF01000244.1, read as the reverse complement.
AATTATATTAATATTATTTTACTCAAAGCAAGCCCTCTCCCAGCCCCCCAACCATTCTCCCATCTTTCTCTTCCCTTCTTCATCATCTCCTCTTCCTCGTCTTCCTGCTGACACCATTTGTCAGTCGTCTGATAGCAAACACATTCTATTCATGAGGTGTGCGCCCCCCCCTCCACTCCCTAACGCCCCCACGTCCCCTGCCACCTCTTGATGGCAGCGATTCAATTACAGCATGGAGGCGATAGTGAGTCAGAGAGGCTGCACTGTGACAGCACACTTACACACTGTTTACACTATTAAACTTTACCTGTGGGTGCGTGTGTGTGCGTGTGTGCACTAAGCTTATATCTGCTCCTTCATATATATTTATACACGCGTGTGTGAGAGAGCAGGCTACGGCACATTTGTCATGATTGCTCAGCAGCTCAGCCACTGCTGCATTGTGGGTAAAAGCAGCAGACAGAAAAATGACCTGGTGGCTCATAAAAACAAAAATTGCTTCAGAGAGAGAGAGAGAGAGAGGCGCCCCCTGGTGGACTCAACTTTTTAAACACAAGAAGTAGACAGAAATCAGATGACACCCTAGATTGTTTCTGTTTGAAATGTTAGTTTTCCCATCATAGAGAAGCAGCTAGCAATGTCAGCATTTGTAAACTCTCGAGCCACAAAGACCACAGAAACCTATGTTACCGGCTTCATCATAGAGAACCACTGACCTAGCATCTAGCAATGTTAGCATGTTGATGGTATGTCGATGCTTAAGTAGCAGTGAGCTCAGTCAGAATGTTGGCATTCAACAGCCAAGACGACAAGATCAAATTAAATTAGCTTTTTTATCATAGATAACTAGTGAACGAGCATGTTGGTAGTATACAGACATAAAGACAACAGAAAACTGTGTTAGCTTGTTCATCATAGAGAACCACTGAACTAGCTAGCAGTTAGCAATGTTAGCATGTTGAAATTGTAGCGCAACAGAAAACTACTAGTATGTTAGTTTGTTCATCATAGAGAACCAGCTATCATTTTGAACCTTTGGAGCCACAAATACAACAGAATACTGTGTTAGCTTGTTTGTCATAGAGAACCACTGAACTAGCTAGCAGTTAGCAATGTTAGCATGTTGAAATTGTAGCGCAACAGAAAACTACTAGTATGTTAGTTTGTTCATCATAGAGAACCAGCTATCATTTTGAACCTTTGGAGCCACAAATACAACAGAATACTGTGTTAGCTTGTTTTTCATAGAGAACCACTGAACTAGCTAGCAGTTAGCAATGTTAGCATGTTGAAATTGTAGCGCAACAGAAAACTACTAGTATGTTAGTTTGTTCATCATAGAGAACCAGCTATCATTTTGAACCTTTGGAGCCACAAATACAACAGAATACTGTGTTAGCTTGTTTATCATAGAGGACCCCTGAACAGTTATTAGTGTCAGAAAGGTGTCACTGTACAGCTACTAAGACAGCAGAAAACTATGTTAGCTTTATCATAGAGAACCACTGAAATAGCAGCTACCAATGTTAGCATGTTGACGCAAAAGAGGCACTTAGACAATATAAAACTACGTAAGCATGGTGAAGGTATACTGTACAGCTGCCAAAGTAGGAGCTAGCTAAGTGAGCGTGTTGACGTAGAAATAATGTCACGTACTGCTGTAATGTCCAAGAAAGTTGTGGTTGTGTTTGAAGGAGTGGTTCTGTGTCTTTGTGTCATGTTTTGTTAAAGGAGGTCGCCGCGACCTTACCGTCGCCGTTTTTGTCTCCCGTCATGTTAGCTAGCTATCAGCGGCACACAATGGGCCTGCAGAAGCGAGCCTCGCAATGATAGCGGGCCCTTGGAGGCCTCCCGGTCGTCACGTAGACGCGTGGAATGCTGGTATTGTCCAGAGATGACGTGCGTAGGTGAGATGTTCTCCTAATGAATCGTTTGTCCTTCAAAGAGCAGAAAGTTTGCACGCTGGAGATAATTAGCTCCCAGAGTCAGGCTGCGCCACCTGCTGCCTTTGCAGCTAATCTTTGTCTTGGAGGAGCGACGTCCCCCAAGACCACCAGCCAGCAGAATGGCAAATACTTCCTCTTCCTCCTCCTCTTCATTGCGTCTTTGTCTCTCTCTTCCTCATCCTCCCTTTCCTCTTCTCCCAATGGTCTGCATTCACTCTTCTTTTTCCTTCCACTTCTTCTCAGCAATTCACACAAGACTTTTTAATTGTAAATGTGTGTGTGTGCGTGTGTGTGATCCTATTAATTCCAAGTGAGTAACAAAGAGAAGGTCCCGCTCGCTCGCCTGTCTTTCCTGCGTCCTCCTTCCATCATCATTATTCCTCCGTCAGATTGGACGCTGATTTCCTACGAGAGAACAAGGAGAGGAGGAGGAGGATGGGGAGGAAGGCTACACCAAGAGTTACACTCCTCCTAAGAGGCCTTCACTTGTTTACTTGGTTGCTTCCTTTACTTGTTTGTTTTCCTGCCTCCTTTCACAGATTTGCATTCTTCACCTGCATTCTTTATTCACTTGTTTTCGTTCTTCACCTTTTTTGCTTCCTTGCTTCTTTCACTTCTTGGCTCATTCGTTTCTTTGTTTCCTTCACTTCGTTGCTTTCTTCAGTTGGTTTCTTTCTTAACATGTTTTTCTTCCTTCACTTCATCAACTTCCTTCCTTCCTTTCACTTATTTGCTTCCATCACCTGTTTTCTTTTTTCATTTTCTTCCCTAGTTTTCTTCCTCTACAATTTGCTTTCTTGCCTCTTCTTTTTTTAAATGTCTTTTTCCTTCAACGTATTTGCTTATTTGTTTGTTTTCTTCCTTCACTTGTTTTCATCCTTTCATCCTTCCTTCATTCGCTCAACTTGTTTGCGTACTTGACCTGTCTTCTTCCTCCACTATTTGCCTTCACTTTCTTCACTTGTTTTCTTTTTTTTTCATGTCCATCACTTGTTTGCTTCCTTCGCTTGTATACTTCCTTTACTTGTATACTTCCTTTACTTGTATACTTCCTTCACTTGTTTGCTTCCTTCACTTGTATACTTCCTTTACTTGTATACTTCCTTCACTTGTATACTTCCTTCACTTGTTTGCTTCCTTCACTTGTATACTTCCTTTACTTGTATACTTCCTTCACTTGTATACTTCCTTTACTTGTATACTTCCTTCACTTGTATACTTCCTTTACTTGTATACTTCCTTCACTTGTTTGGTTTCTTCACCCGCTTTCTTCTTTCGCGTGTTTGCTTCCTTCACTTGTTTGGTTCCTTCACTTGCTTTCTTCCTTTGCGTGTTTGCTTTCTTGCCTTCTTCACTTGTTTTAGCTAAAAAGCTTCTTTCTTTTCATCTTTCACAGCACATACTCTGCACGCCCCCATCCCGCCATTTCCATGGAGCTTTCTATTGTAAAGAATACATTTGCATATTCATTTGTATTCCATACCTTTCATTTTTACACATAAGAGGTAGTCAACGAGCATTAACATCAATCCAAAAGCGGCTGGTGGCCATCCTTGTCAGGACACTTAGGGGGTTCACAATACACTGTTCCAAAAAAATAGAGAAACTTTTTTTAATCAGAGTATAGTAATAAAGTGGATAATAAAGTAATAAAGTGGCTTGGATTAACATCTCTGTTGATAGCATGGTGCGGTACCTGGACGCTACAGAGATTGCACAAGTAGTCCAACTCCTCCAGGATGGCACATCAATACATACCTTTACAAGATGGTATGCTGTGTCTCCCAGCACAGTCTCAAGAGCATGGAGGAGATTCCAGGAGACAGGTGGTTACTCCAGGAGAGCTGGACAGGGCCATAGAATGTCCCGCAGCAGGATCGGTATTCGCTCCTTTGTGCAAGGAGGAACAGGATGAGCACTGCCACAGCCCTACAAAATGACCTCCAGCAGGCCACTGGTGTGAATGATTCTGACCAAACAATCAGAAACAGGCTCCATGAGGGTGGCCTGAGGTCCCGACATCCTGTAGTGGGCCCTGTGCTCACTTCCCAGCACCCTAGAGCTCAATTGGCATTTGCCATAGACCACTAGAATTGGCAACCACGCCACCGGCGCCCTGTGCTCTTCACCGACGAGAGCAAGTTCAACCTGAGCACATGCGACAGGTGTGAAAGGGTCTGGAAATGTCGTGGAGAACGTTATGCTTCCTGCAACATCATTCAGCATGACCGGTTTGGTGGTGGGTCAGTGATGGTCTGGGGAGACATATCCCTGGAAGGGCGCACAGACCTCTACAAGTTAGATAATGGCAGCCTGACTGCTATCAGATTTTGGGATGAAATCCTTGAACCCATTGTCAGAATCTACGCCGGTGCAATGGGACCTGGGTTCCTTCTGGTCCACGACAATATCCGACCTCATGTGGCTAGAGTATGCAGGCAGTTCCTGGAGGATGAAGGAATTGATGCCATTGACTGGCCCCCACGTTCACCTGACCTAAACCCAATAGAACACCTCTGGGACATTATGTTTTGGTCCATCCAGCGCCGCCTGGTTGCTCCTCAGACCTTCCAGGAGCTCAGTGATGCCCTGGTCCAGATCTGGGAGGAGATCCGCCAGGACACCATCCGTGGTCTCATTAGGGGCATGCCCCGACATTGTCAGGCATGCGTACAAGCATGGGGGCCACACAAACTACTGAGAATCATTTTGAGTTGCTACAATGACATTTTGGCAACGGACCAGTCTGCTGAATCATTTTTTTCACTTTCATTTTTGGGGTGTCTTTGATTTCCCCCTCTATCGGGTGATCATTTTCACTTCTATCCAATTATGTGGCATCATTTTGTCACGACTACATCACCTACTTATTATCAAGAAAAATATTCAAGATCATTTTTCCCCCTGTTTAGATCTGATGTGTTTTCAAAGTGTTCCTCCAATTTTTTTTAGCAGTGTATGCTCAAAAAAAGCATGTAGTGCATGCATTTTCTATGCTGCTTATCCTTATTAGTGTCACGGGTATGCTGGAGCCTATCCCAGCTGACTTTGGGCGGGAGGCCATGGACTGGTCACTAATCAATCGCAGGGCAGACATACAACCATTCACATTCACATTCATACCTATGGACAATTTAGAGTCGGCAATCTAATATAATAATAATAACTCAAATTAAAAAGTACTGGTATATTAAATTAAAAGTCAGTATTGGGAGGCACAGTTACTCCTCCCGCTGTACTTTTATTTTGAATTGTAAATAACTTTGTGACACGCCAGAGCATTCTTTTGTTGTGTTGCATTCCAGTAGAGTCCAGCAGTCCCAGCGTGCTGTCTCCTGACAACTGCTTGGAACGTTCCTTTTTCATCCGCATGAAGTCGACGCTCACCAAGAGAGGTGTGCACATCAAGTCGTCAGGATACAAGGTGTCTTTTCATCAACTTGTTGTCTTTAGACCGCCGATTTATCATACACTTACAACTAGTTCTAGCGCCACCTGCTGAGGGGTGTGTTTGGTCTTCAGGTGATCCACGTAACGGGGCGTCTGCGTATCCGCATGGCGTTGACACACAGCCGGGCAGTGCCCAATCAGATCATGGGCATGGTGGTGGTGGCTCACGCCCTGCCCCCGCCCACCCTCAACGAGGTGCGCATCGACTGCCAAATGTTTGTCACCCGTGTCAACATGGACCTCAAGATCGTCTACTGTGAGAACAGGTGAGTACAGGTAGTTTTTGTTTCTTTGCTGTTAGCATGCTAACGCTAACATACCGAAATGACTGATGTTGTTAAGCTAACGTTAGCATTCCGCCAGGCAGACATTACCTCCACGTGATGGACGTCTGAAGGAAACAGTGTGAAGATTGCACCTTAGCGACATAGCTTCAGCATTCACCGCGCGGCACAGTCGTCTCGCATGTCACACATTTTTATTCATGAGCCAATCGCGCGGCGTAAGCCGGCCATGAGTCTCTGATGGATCTATCTCTTCACCGCCGTCCAGATAAAACAGATAGGCATCTCGCTCAGGAGTTAAGCGGCTGACCGCAGAGATTCCTATCAGGCTCACAGAGACACAAAGAAATAAAAAGCTTCATGTTTTATGATAAAATGTATGGGCCCCGCCAGCCGCACAATGCCAGCGAGCCAATGACGAGCGCCACCTCCATCACAGCGAGGAAATGTGTTGTTGGGAGGAACACGGCGTGTTCTTATCTGCCTGCTAGGCACAGCCTGTCCTACATTGCAAATTCAACTTTTCTGCAACTTTGTTCGGAGACATCAGCTCAAGGGCCAACATGGCGGCCAACTGATGCACCACCTGTGACCAGTAGTGCCTTGTAATGTATTAGTAGTTGGACTTGTAGCTTGTAACATAGGAGTAGTCGTGTGTAATGTAGTAGTAGTTTGTAACGTAGTATTATTAGTGTGTAATGTGTAGCCTGTAATGTAGTAATAGTAGTGCATAAAGTAGTATTAGTAATTAATGTAGTAGTAGTTTGTAACGTAGTATTATTAGTGTGTAATGTGTAGCCTGTAATGTAGTAATAGTAGTGCATAAAGTAGTATTAGTAATATGTAACATAGTGGTAACAACATCTTTTGCTGCAGTGGTGTATAACGTAGCAGTAGTTTGTATTATTAGTGTGTAGTGTAGTATTAGTACTGTGTAACGTAGTAGTAGCAGCATTCTATTCCATTCCATTTTCCTTTGATTATCCGGGTCTGGGTCACAGAGGCAGCAGCCTCAGTAAAAGGCAGTCCACACTTCCTAGTCTCCGGCCACCTCTTCCAGTTCTACTGGTGTTCCCAGGCCATCTGTGAGACATAATCCTTCCAGCGTGTCCTTGGCCTGGCCTAGGGCCTTCTCCCAGCTGGGCATGTCTGAAACACCTCACCAGGGAGGTGTCCGGGAAGCATCCATACTAGATGCCTGAGCCACCTCAACTGGCTCCTCTCGATGTGAAGGAGTAGCGGCTCCTCTCTGAGCTCCTCCCGGATGGCCGAGCTCCTCACCCTAACTCTAAGGTTGAGTCTAGCAACCCCACGGAAGAAACTGATTTCAGCCACTTGTATCTGCACTCTCATTCTTTCAGTCATGACCCAAAGCTCATGACCATAGGTGGGGGTCGGAACACAGATTGATCTCTTTAACACGACAGTCCGGTACATGGACCGCATTAATGCAGACACGCAAGATACTTGAACTCCTCCACCTGGGGCAGGTGGTGCTAGTGCAGTATTATGTTGTAATAGGAGTGTACAATGTACTAGTAATATGTAAAGTCTTATTATTATTGTGTAATGTAGTATTAGTGTAACATAGCGGCATCTTATGTTGTAATAGTAGAGTACAAGGTAGTCGTACCAGCAGTAGTGTGTAAAGTTGTGCCATTAGTGTGTAACATAGTCGTAATATAAGTGTGGAAAGTAATATTGGTAGTGTGTAATGTAGTAGTGGTGTTGTTGCAGGATCAGCGACTACATGGACTTAACACCAGTGGACATCGTAGGAAAGCGCTGCTATCATTTCATCCATGCTGAGGACGTGGAGGGGATCAGACAATGTCACGTGGACTGTAAGTACATTGCTGTCATCTGATTGGACAGTAAACATAACACGCCCCATCCCACCGACCCACTGGCTCTTAAATCATTTTACTGATGTTTTAACAGTGCACACACACACCAGTGAGCATCAGGTGATCACCATGCTGCACACGTGAAGCGTTAAGCACGCATGTCACGCACATCTTTTTCAGTAATGACCTAAAGATGGCACATGTCAATCAGGACCAGCCAGGTCACATGCAGCGCAAAGTGACGATGAAGATTCTTCTTCTTCTCACAGTCGCCGAGACTTTATGCTTCATCTTCATCCTTTCTTCCTGATTAATTTCCTCTCTGAGACAGACATAACGCCCCATCCTCATCCCCATCTTCATAAACCCTCACATCCTCATGCTCCTCATCACCCTCATCCTTGACATCATCCTGTCTCACTATGCTCATCACCTTCACCATCCACATCCTTCTCATCTTCATTATTATCCAAATTATCAACCTCCACATTGTTTTCATCTTTTACATCATCTTTTGCATCACCTTCCTCATCAACCTCACCATCCTGCTCATCTTCTTCATCACCGTCGTCTACCTCCATCCTTGCATTCGTCATCCTTGCATTCTCAACACCATCATCATCCTCCTCATCACCCGCTCATCAGCCTCACCATCTTCATCCTCAAAATTGAAACTCTAAATTGTCCATTGAAAAGAATGTGAGTGTTAATGCTTGTTTGTCTATATGTGCCCTGCAAATGACTGGCGACCAGTCCAGGGTGTATCCCCCGATGTGACCTGGGGTAGCCTCCAGCATACCCCAGCGACCCTAATGAGGATAAGCGGCATAGAAAACGGATGGTTGGATGGATTTCACTGTAGAAGAAAAAGGAAGCTTAAGTTGAACAGCATTGTAAAGATTGTAGCTAAAATTTGTAAAAAGCAGAAGAGAAAAGAATGAAAAGAATGTCAACGTAGCAAAGAGGCCATTTGGACAAAAGACACCAAAGACAAACATGTTGGTAGAGAATGCGAGAGAACGAGAGAAAGGGAGAGAAAGAAGCCTGGAGGCGTTTTAGCTGAGCTTGTCTCTCTGGACCCACACCACCTCTAATCCACACACAGGCCTGTCATGTACGTGCACGCACCTGTGCAATGTGCACAAAGGTAAAACACGTCAAATGTTACAAAGTCATTTCAATGTCACACACAAAAGTTTGCCACATACTTTGTGACTGCTGTATTGCACACACACACACACACAGTGACCGTAACTTCTTGATGAGCCTCAGATGACCACGCAGGTCAAAGGTGAGAGAGGTGCAGACCCGGTGTGTTGAGGCTGGGCAGGAAGTGGTCAGTAGGAGAACGCTAGCATGCCGCCTAAAAGGGAATAGCAAGTCTTTGATGTACCGGTGCCTCAGGCAAGCTCGCAGCGCCTCTTCTTCTCTCTCGACGGCCTTCATTAGCCGCCATCACACTGCCAGCCTGCTAATGGACGACACACATACACACACACGGCCCCTGCTGGAGGAAACCCCGTCTGATGTATTAAGCCACATAAACAAAACCGCTGCCCTCTAGTGAAGTTGTCACCGCACTAGCAGTGTGTGTTTATGTGTCTGTGCATCTGAGTGTGTGTGTGTGATATTTAGCAGTGCAGAAACAAAACAAGGTCACCGTCAAGGTGACATGATGTCATCTAAGTTAATTTCCCGCCCTCTCTCTCACTCTTTCTACTGAGCGTGTGCACGCATCCCCACCACAGCGCAGTCAATTCCAGCACCCTTAAACAATACTATTACTTTCTAATAGCTTTTAATTAGCCGCCTTCGTTTTCTATAAATCAGCCCAGTTTGTGTCTTTGTGGCTGACTTGCCAGGAAGCACCATTAAACGGCGGCAGCGAGGGACGTTTGAGTTTGGCGGCGCTCACTTCTCTGCGGCGACTCTCTGATTAATGCCAGTACATATTGCCCCGGATAACCATTTAGTGCTTCATTTGGCTGCCTTTATTGCTAGCACGCCGTCAGGAGGCGGAGCCAGTAGGTTGTTGTTACGTCCGGATGTGGGGGGTCGAGTGGAAGAGTCACAGCGCCGTCTCGTCGAGGAAGACAGTCACTGCAGCCTTTACTTGAAGACAGTGTCACATGACGTTTTACAACTCTCTAGCCAGGAAGTGATGACAACATTACTAATCAGTGTGTGAATGTGTGTGTGTGCGTGTGTGTGTGTGTGTGTTAGTGATGAACAAGGGTCAGTGTGTGACCAAGTACTACCGCTGGATCCAGAGGAACGCCGGCTACATTTGGATTCAGTCCAGCGCCACCATCGCCATCAACGCCAAAAACGCCAGCGAGAAGAATGTGGTCTGGGTCAACTACGTGCTCAGGTCACATGACAAACGAGAACATCGTTACGATCAAAGATTTGTATTCAAGTGTTAGAAATTTGTTATGACTTGAAGAGTAAAACGTGAATGTGGGGTTTGCGTATCTGCAGTAATCCAGAGTACAAGGACACGCCCATCGACATCGGCCAGATGCCAAACCTCCCTGAGAAGACTTCAGAGTCCTCGGAATCTTCGGACTCTGACTGCGAGTCCAAAGAAAACTCTGGTAAGTTTGAGCTGGGATTGTCCACCAACAGAGAATGACGCCAGGCGGACTTCCTGCCAGTGTGAAGAACATGACACAGCCCTAGAACGTGGCAAGGGGGCGGGCGTTGCCATATGGACCACTGCTATCCTCACAATGCCTGAATGTGTGTGTGAAAGCTGTGGTCAAGTTCCAGTGTGTGCAATACTTGTGTCTAGGGATGCTCTGATCAGGGTTATATGCTGCCAATCATCCAGGACTGAAATCAGCCATCACGGATACCGATCATGTGGATTAACTATACATTTTCTCTGTATTCATAATGAGTGGTATTGGCCAGGGGTGTCATCTAAAGGGCAAAAGTCAGGAGAATTTGAATTTAGTTAATTTCAAAAATAGGCAATTGCTAATACAATTAGCAATTAATTAATTAAGGGGTGGTAATGTGATTTTTGTCATGGGACCCAGAATTCCTGGCTGCATCCCTTTTACTGGCTATATGAAAAAGAAACCATAAACTCACTTTAATTTGGACAAAAACATATTGGACTTAGTTTTTGAAGAGAACATACTGCCACTGCATGGTGAAACTAACAGAAGATGACACGCCTTCCTTAATGGAGACGTTGGATGTTAGTGTACATTGGTGGAACTTCCAGGTACGTGAAAAAACACTCTGGGTCTTCCGCTGCTGTGAAAGTCCGCTCATCTCGTCCGATGAATTCAATTATTTTTTGGGTTATTAGCTTAGCCTTCTGACTTTTACACACTCGCGCACGAATGTTAGCCACATGGCGGCCGTTTGAACGATGATCACACTGAGCCTCCAAAACTCAGCATAGTCCATCAATTGTCTTTAACTTTATACCCCTGCAAGATAGTTCCCATGTCAAGTGTTGGAAGTTCATAACAAACATGCCTGCCGTGTGACACTTGACTTTGTGGGAGGGGAGAGTAGGAAGACGACACTGCCAAAGATGTTAGTTAGGTCAAGATACTATACTGCACCAAATGATGGCTGTAGGCTACAATAGTGCTAGCCACCGGTGATGGACTTTCATGGGCATTTGCCAATCTCGTGATTTTTCAAGGAAGTCAACCGATACCAATCGGTGGCCAAAAGGCCGGAGTACTCCTACTTTGTGCACGCTGTGTACTTGGTTCCTGTGAATTTTGACAGTGTACTGCTGTCCCAAATCCATCTTCTTCTGTCTCCTTTCCTTCTGTCTTCTTCTTTCCTTGCTTTTCTTCCAATTTTTTCTTTCTTTCCTCTTTGTTCAACTGATTCTTCTTCATTCCGTCCTTCCTTTCGTCTTCTTTTTCCTACCTTAGACCTTTCCTTTTTTTTTCTTCTCCATTCCTTTTTCTCTTTTCTTCCATCTTTCTCTTCTTCCTCCCCTTTCTTCTTCCTTCCTTCATTTTTCCTTCTTTCCTTCTCTTCTTCTTTCACTTTCATCTTTTTCCTTATTCTACTTCCTTCCTTTTCATCTTTTTTCTTCCATCTTCTTCCTTCTTTTTCATAATCTTTCTTATTTTTCTTGTTCTTCCTTTGTTTTTTCTTTCTTTTTCTCTTCTTCCTTTGTTCTTCCTTTTTTCAGCTTTCCACTTTCTTCTTCTTACTTCCTTTCCTCCTTTTTGTCTCCATTCTTCTTTTATTCTTTTTCTCCTTTCTCCCTCCTCTTCCTGGGTGTACAGCATTTTGCTTATGCACTCAAGTGCAAATGCACCAATGGAGACTCAGTCTTAGTGTTTGGTGCGGCTGGGTGTTCCATTTCTCACATCAATCTTGAACGACAGATCTTTGTCCCCATGGTTACGACATGTTTTTGTCTCGCTAGACACAGAGAAATTAGAGGGGAAGCCCAGCCAATCAGAACACAGTGAGGACCCGGAGGCGGAGAGAAGGTGCCAGCAGCACTCCGGCCAATCACAGTGCTCATCTGAGCAGGAAGTGAAGCGACAGGAGGAGCGGGACACTTCTAGCAACCCCGGGACTCCCGACAGTGATGACAGTCCGGAGCCTTCTGAAGTTGAGGGGGAGGAGCATGAAGAGGATGTAGGGGGTGAAGCAAAGCTGGATAAGTTAGCTAGTTTGAGCGCCTTGGCGGGGCTGGCTAATGTGGGCGGGCTTCAAATCAAAGTGGAACATTACGGTGAGGCAGAGGACATGAATCTTCATCACTCCCAGTCATCGTCCTCAGAGGAGGAAGAGGATGATGAGGAAGAAGAGGAGGAAGACAGTGCCACAAACAAAGTCCACAAGCCGAGGAAGAGGAGGAAAGTTCAGAAGTGGGACAGAACACACTGCAGAAAGTTGCGTCTGTCCTCGGCCACACCCAGTCCCGTTTCCATGGGAGACAGTACGCCACTGGTTGACCCCTCCCAGGACCCCTCTCACCTGCTCTCCTCTGCTGCCGACTCCCCGGGCAGCGCCATGTCTTCAGTGCTAAAGATTAAGACGGAAATGTCAGAGCCCATCAACTTCGACAACGACAGCAGCATCTGGAACTTTCCGCCCAACAGGGAGATCTCCAGGAATGAATCTCCTTACAGCATGACCGCCAAGCCTGCCCCGCCGGGACCCCACAAGACCTTTCCCTCGCCACCAGGGGGCTCCCTCGCAGTGGCCATCCCTGATGCCGTCCTCACCCCTCCTGGCATTGAGGGCGGAGCAGGAGGAGGAGTACGGAAGCCTCCTTACAATGGAAGTTCCGCCCCCTCGTCTGCTTCCAGTCTAGCGCCACCGTCCAGCACATCCTCCGCCGACCCCTTGACTCCCCCTCTGTCGGCGTCTCCTCGGGACAAGCAGCAAGCCACACCCACCTCCTCCTCCTCCTCTTCCTCGCTGCTTTACTCAGGCGACGTGGAGGCACTACAGCGTTTGCAGGCCGGGAACGTCGTCCTCCCGCTGGTGCACCGAGTCACCGCGTCGCTGGCATCTACCAGCAGTACATCTTCACGTGTCTACACCACCGGGACCATTCGCTATGCGCCGGCCGACGTCACACTGGCCATGGCGCCGGGAAATCTCCTTCCCAACACGTCTGTCAACTTTGTGGACAGTCCGAGCTTCGCCCTGGACCCCAAGACCCCCATGGAGATGCTGTACCACCACGTCCACAGGCTGAACATGTCTGCTGCCGCTGCCGCCGCCGGGCCCTTTGCTGGCTCCCCGGGCGCCACGAGCGGTACTGCTGCCCTGTCAGCTCAGATGCCCGCCACAGCTAACGTCTTCACCACGGCCGAAGGACTTTTCTCCACCCTGCCGTTTCCTGTCTACAGCAATGGCATCCACGCCGCGCAGGGCGGCGCCGAGAGGAAGGAGGACTAACACAAGCGCTGGGAGACCGCCTTACTGTGTTTTCGGACTCCACTGTGAGGGTCGGCGAAATGTTCTGTAGCACTTTGAACTTTTTCTAACCTCGCTTCTTTTTCCCGCCGTCAGTTTACGCTAAGACTTCCTGCGTCACAGAGACACTGGCCAGGAGAGTCTTTAAAAAAAAAGTTTAAAACCTCGTTTCTTTTATGAAGAAACTTTAAAAAAAAATTAAAAAAAGGCTACTAGCGAATGTCGAACTCCTTCAAGCCTCATCATCCCGCCGTCCATCTTGGAGTTTACATGACGACACACTCGTGGTGCTAGCGACTGTGCGGGGGCGCGTCCACAACAAGATGGCGTCTGTGAGAGGCTAATGAGCTAGCATGGTTAAGTTGACAAATGAATGTCAAAGACTTGGACTGTCTTTTTCCTGCTTCCCGAGCCGGACTTTTCTTCGCCATCTTGGAGGAAGACAATCCGCTCTCTTCCATCCCATCGCCGAACACACGAGCGCTCAAAGGCGGTCGTCCTTCTTGCCAAAAAAAAAAGAAAAAGAAAAAACAAAAATGTGCACTGTGAATCTGCGTCATTTGTATTTTTTGACAAAACAATAATTTTGCAGATGGTAAAAGTCGTGTTTGGTGTCGCCACTTCCTGTGTGTGTTGACTATATGCAGTCGTTACCGTCGCTACGTGTCCCGTGTCTTCTCTGTGCTCTGTGTGGGGGAGGCCGGAGGCGGGGCTTACGGACTGAGGGCGGGACCTGTGACTGAACCCCACCTACTGGGCCGCTGGCCCCGTCTCCGCCATCGCTCTCTGCCGTTGTCGTGAATCAGTGGAGGTTAGTCGTGCAGGAAGTTACAAAAAAAGAAAACATTTGTAGAGTTCTTCTTCTTTGGTTTTACTTCTACTCCGCTTTGCTTTGTCGTGTTGCTAACAGCTGCCTTCCGCTAACCAGCTCAAAGCTCAGCGCCGCCAAGCATGCTGGGAGTGTCTTTCCAGCATGCTTTGCGGGTTCCTGTGTGTGCATTGGGTGTATTTCAGTGGTTCCCGCCAAAATAAAGCAAGTTGAGGCAGGAATTTTGAAGCTTTCTAAAGAAACGAAAAGAACAAAAAAACATTTCGCACTATAAATCTATTTTTGTAGCTGTTTTGGAAAAGTAATGTTTCACGTGACCGTGCCCGCGTCTTTTGTTTGACCTAGTCTGTCTTTTCAAAATAAAAGGATATAATTATTTCTTGGTTGAATATGACAAACACAAAAAGTCACATGACGATAATCACCGCCAGCTAGCTAGCGTAACAATTGGCGCCCGCTTTTGTCCGTTAGCCTTTTCTAGCGTTAGCGTCAGCAGCAACCAGGAAATACACCCACATGTAGCGAGAAGCTTTGTGTGTTTTTTCTGTGTAAAAAGTAAACTTTGAAGGACTTGAATCACAGCTGCTGTCCGTCGTGTTCATTGATGATGATCATTTAACTGTGAACAAACTGTGTCTGTGTTCTTTCTTGTACAATTATTACAGGTTCTTTTATGAGAACCACTGTTAACAGTGTTATCAAAGTCTAAATACAGCAAATGAAAAGAGTCAAAAAGAGAAAACTATGGTACATTTCTATTTTCTTCCTCCTAGAAGAGGAGAAACACGCGACGCTAACTGATGCTAACTTTGAGTGCCTGCCTTTGGTTTGATTTTTTTTACTTTTCCTTTTTTTTTCTTCAGTTGGTTTATCATCAAAATGCTGCAAACCTGAACGTGTACAAAGGTCATTTTTATAACGGTTGTTCTTTTCTACGTTGACTAAGTTGTCATCCCGTCACAAGAAGACGCACGCTGTCTTTGTGTAACATCTTACAGCTGCCATGTTCATAATAAAACTATTCTCTTCACATTCTTAACTGCTTCTTTGTGCTTCCGTCACTTGGCAAGAATGTGGATTTGTTTAATTGTGACTGCTGATGATGTCACCGGGGCAGCTGGCTGCTGATTGGTGGTGGCGGACTTAAAACGGGCGATACGGAGTGTGGTTAATATCTATCTCCACTTTGGCCTCCAGTCACACTTTTCCTTTATTATCTTCCTCATCTTTTTCCCGTGTCCTCCTCCTCCTCGCCCAGTGCAGTAATAAGACAGTAGAGGTCAGCAAGCAGACCACTTTAAATATTTCACTCCATTTTAGATGAGATCACATGAATGATTGATCACACACCGACCTGAACCTCCAGCTCACCTCGTCCTCCAGGCTCCACCTTCCTGCTTGTCCATGCCGCGCTCACTTCAGTAAGTGTACTGTGTCCAATGTGTGCTTAGTTCCTTTTGACGGTGTGGTGCTGTTCACAAATCATTACTTACAGTACACTTACCAGAAATATTACCACAATATTTAACTCTTTTTTTCTTTTCACAACATTCCACCGCTACTGGGTCGCCAACATTTCAAGGTAGCGCCTCCCCTTCCGCTACATAGCCAAGATGGTGACTGTTGAGGGTGGTAAGCCACCCAGGTACTGACAGTCACCCCTCATTTATCGCAGTTAATTGGTTTCGGACCAGACCGTTGTAAGTGAATTTTCATAATGAGCACATAGAAAACCCGTTTACAACCTTCTAAATACAGTATGTTTATTACATTACTACCGTATAGTCACACTTCATATTACCCAATATAGCAGTGATACCAAAAGTAAATAGACGTATAACTCATGCTCATATGTGTTACTATAAATGTGTTCCCTAGGGGACCCGAAAGAGGGGCGGATGCCCGTCTGAGTTTCAACTGTGCGAGGGTAATGGCCGCAAAAGTTGTCCATGTATTTGAGGGATTATTGTGCATGTCGTCAGATATTTCAAACCTGTGATAAAGGGCTTGTGTGTCACCGAACATTACAGTAACATTGACACAAGTCACTAGTGTAGAATACCACAGCTTCCTCGAATGCGCCCTTTGAATGTTAGTACGGGTTGGGCCATACATTTCCATACGTAGGTAAATGTATAATATATATTTTTGATGCTTCAGATACTCTTGGGGTATATGAGGGCCATGGTGTATCAGGTGAAGACACAAGACATAAATCATCTCAAGGAACGTATCACCACCGCAGTTTCAAGCATAACTTCAACTGTGCAAACAGTGGACAACAAATATTAATATGTGTTTTTAAAACAATCATATAGAATCAGAAACAATCAGAAATAATAATAATAAGTGGTTGTCCAACCTGGATGATTATTTTTCCTAAGTATGGAAACTTATGACCCACCCTGTATGGTTCACGAACCCATTTTTATGCTTGAAAATTGTTTTAAGAATGCAAATGCAACAATGGGCCGCTCGGTGGATGACTGGGTAGCATGTTGGCCTCGCAGTCAGGAGGTTCAGGGTTCGAATCTCCATTGGACATTTCTGTGTGGAGTTTGTGTACTCACCCGTGCGTGTATGTTTTTTCCAGGTGGAGTTTGTTTTTCGGAAAAGTTGTGTGTCATAGTACATAGTATCAGCATTTGGGACCAAATATGAAGGAAAGGAAAAGGGGTATAAAAAAAAGTACAGCAGTCCTGCAGCGTGTGAGAACAAAGGTCTGTTCAAGGATGCCCAAACACTGGGACAAATTGCCGCTCCCATCAAACATGAAAAAATTGGGGGATTTCTAACTGCATATAATTTTTGAATGAATGAATAGCCCATATTTTCAATACTGATATCCTTTTACATACATTTTGATGTAGTTAGTATCTTAGTTGTAGTTAGTATCTGTAGTATCTTAGTTGCAAATTGAATCTTTTACCACAAAGACGTCCCTACTTATTATGGATAAAAACGTATTTTAGACTTGGACTTTATTGAACTGCAAGGGAAATTGCTTGGTTACATTAGTCCCATTGTATAAGAAAAAGACAAACACTCTTAAATAAAAAAATGTAATGCAATATAAATAATTATATTATCTATCCACCTTATTCCTGATACCGCTGATGTAAAACGGCTTATGGGTGGAACTTCCGGTATAGCAACCAGAAGTTTCACTGCGCTATAGTTTTCATTAGAGTTGGCGGTTTCATGAGCTTTAGCGGTGCATACAAACGTTAGAAGCGTGTTTTACTGAATCATTGGAAATGTACAAAAATGGCCTTGCGCAGCTCAGGGACATGTTGCTCCACACGGTGCACTGCTCATCTGCTCTTGCATGATGTAAGCACAAGCACGTGAAGCGTTTGGGATACAATAGATCAGCACTGTGTGCTACCACGGCACAAATAAGCACAAATAAAGTTACCTACCTGCTCAGCTACCTTTAAATTATTATAATTTTAGTAGGCAACCCAATTGTTACATCGCATCGTTTAAGACATGACAGCTGGCGTTCCCACATTTTTATGTAGTTATCAAACCAAAAAAATAGAAATTGCGCGATCAGTTCAACAGTTGCCATGTAAATAAACCGGAAGTTTTGCCCATAGTTCACGCAAAGGCTCATGGAGGCAGGAATAAGGTGGATATAGATGTCTATATATTATATTAGATTGATAGATAAATAAATCAGAATTATATTTATTTTATTTTATTATATTATAAAGTAATAAAGAGAACATGAGATAAACAATATTAGCGTATTTACAAATAGTGAAAGTATTTGCGATTAAATGCAATTAATTCTGAGTTAACTATGGACAGACCGCAATTAATCACAATCAGATATTTTACTCAATCGACAATCCTAGTTTTTGTTTTTTTTGTCCAGTTGCTGAAGCACAGTTTTGCAAACGAGACTGGTTTTATCAAAGTACCCAAACTGCAAAATACCTCATATAGGCTAAGTTGCAAAATGAAGCACTGCAACCAAAACTACATATAGCATGATCAAAATCTAACTTTTGCACCAAATGGCACACACTTTGGGACCTACACTGGGACAAAGGGGGGGTAAGACCCTCTAAATAAATGGCTTAACCCTCCCAAAACTAAATTTGACACGTGAAAACTCCACCAGAAACAGCACAAAACTGCTCCCCGTATCTCTCGTTTCCGTGACTGCTCCCCTGTGCCTTGAAACCACCACAGTAGGCCTCTTGACTCATTTGCATACTTACAGGGATCGGATGTTTACGGAGAGGGGAGGGCTGTGAAGACAAAGAGGCGACCCGTTAGATAATTAATATTTACCATCTTCTACTATATTCATGTACAGTATATGTATATATTGTATATAGTTTAATCAACTGTGGAAATGATTCGTAAACAGCTGTTTTTCTCCAATGGGAGCCACACAAGCACAGAGTGGAGACTGCCAGTAGCTAAGTCTTCAGGAGGGACACCCAAGTTGGCCAGGTCTCAGAGTAGAGGCCTGACAAAGTGCAATCCACTTCTCCAGGTCTCCAGGGAATGAAAAAATATGCCGGCATTATGATGTGTACGCAGAATGCCCTCCTCACATTTCTGACTAAACATACTTTACACTATATATGCCCTCTTTTTTATTTATATTTTAAAATTCTTGTATACGTTCATACTCCCTAGTCATACTTTTTAACTGAATTGTACCATGGGGAGTAAAAAACATAATTATGATGCCCTGTATGTTCTCTATATATATGATGAATAAAGACTCTTCAATCTTGAACACATTTGTTGCAGAACATTACATTTTCCAACATTAAACACTTAACTAGAAGATCAAATAGCGTTGAATGATTAACCTAAAACACTTAATGAAAGCACATCTGGTAATTCCGATGGCGATTGGGAATCTGCGACATAGATCAGGTCTAGTGAGATCCATAATACTATAATCCTCCCACGCTAAGTACTACTGGAAACGACAGTACTGTAAGCACTTGGCGGAATCAGGCAGTTTACTCTCCATTCAACATCAAGCAACAACTCAGCTAAGTGGCTACAAAAAACTTCTTGACCCGGGAACTGAAGAACACTTGGTGAATGTCTAAAACAATATTGTGGGTCACCACGATGTGTTAATTCCACAACAGGAGATATGTGATATCGGTTGATATCAAAATCGGTATCAAAAGGAGAGTTGGACAATATCGGTATATCGGATAGCATCAAAAAAAGTCAGTATCGGACATCCCTAGTGGTATTGTGTGTAGAGCTTCGACACAGCGAGACAAAATTTGCAATCTCTTGTCAGCAATCAGCAAAAACTGTAAATAGCAAAATGTGTGTAAAGCAGAAACTGTGTTTAGCTTTTTGAGTATTGAGAAGAATTTTTTCTCTCTTCTTGTCAAGTTCAAATATGCACGTGGTTGTCGTGTGTAAGCAACTCAAAAATTGCTTTCCGGGTTTACGTGAACGCAAGCACGTCCATTAGTGGAGCAGCAGTGACCCCTGGTGGACAACCACTGTAAGTGCACATAACTGACGCTCACACGTCACGATTTGCGTCTGAACTTAAAGGGAAATTCTGGTGCTGTCCATGCAATTGACCTGTTAAATTGACCCGAAAATACGGGAGTTTCCTGGTGAAAACGGGGGCTTGACAGGCGTGCTGAGGTTGCGTTGCGCATATGTTGGTGTCAGTGAACGTGTCCGTGTGAGTGGCGTGTTTGCAGTGGGTGTGGACTCGCGCATCAAAAGCTCAGCGAACACTGTGTTTGGCGTCTACTAGCGGTTCATTGTGGCAGGTCTGCTGTTGCCCAGCAGAGGGCGCTCATGTTCCACACAAAACCCCGTCCCACAAATACTGTTATTATTTGCACGGGTATATAATTTACTGTATACCAGGGGCGCTCACACTTTTTCAGGCTGAGAGCTACTACTAAAATAAACTAAAATGACCAAGTTCTAATGATCTACTTCCTACTATAAACTATAAAATATATATTTGACGTATTTATGTATATTACGTGTATTTCGGGGGTGCACACACTTTTTCAGCTTGCAAAAGTCAAAATGCTCAACCTCCTACTATAAAACATATATATAACATACAACATATGAAATCTAACCGGTAAACTTTGAATCTTCTAAACTAAATACTAATGAGTAGTTTGAAAGTTTACAGGTAATCCAAGTAGTTGATGTCATTCACAAATGATTAACCATTCTGTTCAATACGGCCATACAGATAAATACTAGGGTTCTCAAGGGATTTAAGTATTTAATCGCGAAAAATCATTTTGTCCATAAGTGTTTTTATAATTATAGCATTTAATCCACGTTTTTATGTTTGTTTGTTTTTTTTTGTCTTGTCCAGCATCATAACAGAATCAGAATCAGAAAAACTTTATTGCCATTGTAAGTGAACAATTCACGAACTAGGAACTTTCTTTGGCGACACAGTGCAACGTAGAATTCTAAGTAAACATAGAGCATTAAATAAACATAGAACTAACTAAACATAGAACCCTGAGTAAAAAGTTGAAATCACTGATAAGTAAAGGCATGAGAGTGTTTTTAGTGCAGGTAGTATAAGGTGCCAAAAATACTGGTTATAAAGTGAGCATAGTGCAAATGTTATAATGTGTTCATGAGTTCAACAGCAGCAGGAAAGAAACTGTTCTTGTGGCGAGAGGTTCTGGTCCGAATGGACCGTAACCTTCTGCCAGAGGGGAGTGGCTCAAATAGTCCATGTCCAGGGTGGGAAGGGTCAGCAAGTATCCGGCCTGCTCGCCCCCGAGTTCTGGAGACGTACAGGTCCTGGAGAGATGGAAGGCTGTAGCCGATCACTTTCTCGGCGGAGCGCACGATGCGCTGCAGTCTGTGTTTGTCCCTGGCAGTGGCCCCAGCGAACCACACTGTGATGGAGGAGGTGAGGATGGACTCAATAATGGCCGTGTAGAATTGCACCATCGTCTGGACAGGCAGCTTGGCTTTCCTCAGCTGCCTCAGGAAGTACATCCTCTGCTGAGCCTTCTTGATGATGGAGCTGATGGTCTGCTCCCACTTGAGGTCGTGGGTGATGTTAGTGCCCAGGAAGTGGAAGGAGTCCACAGTTGTGATGGGAGAGTCTGTCAAGACGAGGGGGCGCAGGGGGGCTTTGACTTTACTGAAGTCCACGATCATCTCCACTGTCTTCTGAGCATTGAGCTTCAGGTTGTTGCAGCTGCACCACGACACCAGCCGGTCCACCTCCTTCCTGTAAGCAGACTCATCACCGTCTGAGATGAGCCCGACGAGGGTGGTGTCATCCGCAAACTTAATCAGTTTCACCGAGTCGTGGCTGGAGGTGCAGCTGTTGGTGTACAGGGAGAAGAGCAGGGGGGAAAGTACACAGCCCTGTGGGGATCCCGTGCTGATAGTCCGAGTGTCCAAGACATTCTTCCCCAGCCGCACACGCTGCTTCCGGTCCGTCAGGAAGTCAGTGATCCACCTGCAGGTGGAGTCAGCCACGTTGAGCTGGGCGAGCTTGTCCTGGAGCAGAGCTGGGAGGATGGTGTTGAATGCAGAGCTGAAGTCCACAAACAGGATCCTGGCGTAGGTTCCTGGGGAGTCCAGATGCTGCAGGATGTAGTGGAGGGCCAGGTTGATGGCGTCATCTACAGACCGGTTGGCTCTGTAGGCGAACTGCAGAGGGTCCAGGAGCGGGGAGGTAAAGGACTTGAGATGAGGCAGAACCAGGCACTCAAATGACTTCATGACCATAGATGTCAGTGCCACAGGTCTGTAGTCGTTGAGTCCAGTGATCCTGGGCTTCTTTGGAACGGGAACAATGGTGGACAGCTTGAAGCAGGCTGGGACATGGCGTGACTCCAAAGAGATGTTGAAGATGTCACCTTCCCCAACGCCAGAGGCAGGCGCCCATAGAGGGCCATTGGGTCTACCCCCCGTGACCCGTCCACCCCAGCCCCAGTACCTACACCAAACCCTGTTACCACACTCACACATGCAAACACACATACACCCACACACCTACATTTTCACATATGCACCTGGATGTGCCACCCCCCCAATACAGCGAGCAGCATCACCGCGAGCTCCCCCGAGAGGCGGGGCCATACCACCATACCCGGCCGCCGGAAAATCCACAGAGTGCCACACGCACGCAGGCACGCACGCACTCCTCCCAGCACTGCCGCCGACTGAGATCCAGGGCCGAAACAACCCCCCCTACCGCCCCCCGCCCCAGGGAGCGTCCAAGAAAAGGGGTGTAATAGGACCCTGTAATCCCCGCCTCCCCACCCAACTAAAAGTGTTATGAGGTGTGAGGTGTGTGTGTAGGCAATTAAAATTGAGGAGCCGAAACTGCGTGACACCATGGGCAGAACCACTCCGCCGGCTGAGCACGGCTAAGTAGCTCTGCCCACCCTGTGACACAAGTCCCGCCACCCCAAAAATGAATGTGAGGTGTCTGTGAGTCTATGTATAGTGAATAAGTGTAATTAAAACTGGGGAGTTTGCGGCCCCCAGGGCATGACAGAAGGAGGTCATGTTTGTGACCCCCCCCACCCCCCGCCACACCCCCATGGAGCACGCGCACTCCCCAAGATCCTATGTGCTTGTTTTCAGGGAGTGGGGGGTAAAGGGGGCGAGGGCGCGAGGGATAGTAAGACTAGGAGGGAAATTATATATTTGTTTCCCTCCCAGAGGACGAGCCATTGAGCAGTAGGCACCCCTGTTTCCCGGGACCCACCGCAGGGCAGAGGGTGGCACGAGGTGAGGTGAGGCCCCGGACGTCCAGCGACCGCAGTTCGGGAGCAGCCTCACCCAGATGTCACACACTAGCCACCATGCGCGCCACTGCAGGAGACCCCGGCGGCCCACACCCCCGAACACCACCACCGCCTTCCCCACCCCGTATCAGAGAGGAACCCGGGCAACACACCCCACCACTCGAAGAGGCAGCAACCATCCAGGCACAATTACACACCTCAACCCCACCACTGCTCCCTGTGCCCACACCCCTGTTGAATCCCCTGCACACAACGTACGACATACAACATACACACAAACACACTGACACACACCTGCACTCGCGCACACAAACCCACACCCGCCCAACCCTCTGCACACTCCCCCAACCCCGGTCCTCCCAGGCACCAATCCGGCACCGGGACGCGCACCCATCCACACCCGCAGCAGCGAGTCCGGGCCAACCCAGATGCCCCCGGGGGTCAGATACGCCCCCACTCCCACATCCGGGTAGAGGTATCCCCCGGAACCCAGGGCCCAGGAGTGCGCCCCACCCACACCCAGCCAGCCCAGCCACCCGACCCGGGGCCCGACGGCCACGACCCAGGCCCCAACCCACGGTCCCCCGCCCCTCCACCAACCGGTCGTCTCGGCACCAGACCTACCCCAGCCTCCACAGAGATAAACACCGGTCCCCCGCAGAGCAGCGTAGCGGCCCGTATGCCTCTGGCACCTCCACCAGCCGCCCAACTCTCAGAGTGAAGTAAAAGAGATAATCACCGGGGACCAGAGTGAAATAGGTTGGTCCAATTGATTGTTTAAAGAGCTAGACATTGTCTCACAAGAGATATGATCTAATAAAAGGTTCCTAAATTGGTTCATACTTAGATTGGCTTTTGTTTTCCAATTCATGAGAATAGTTTTCTTGCGATGCATAACGCAGTAAGGACCATACGTGAGGTTTTATTATCGATATTGATCCCACCTAAATGGCCAAGTAAACACAATGTGGGGTGTGCTGGAATATTACATCTGGACCAAGTGGACAGCTCCTCACATACCTGAAGCCAAAACCTTCGGACAGGTGCACAATACCAAAGAGCATGTATATAGTTATCAACAGTTATTTGTGCACTGTGAGCAAATATTTGACTTTGTGAGACCCATCTTGAACATCCTTTGTCCTGTATAATGAGTCCTATGAAGATTTTTTAACTGAATCAGCTGTAGATTTAAGTTTTTCGTCATTTTAAATGTATTTGAACATATTTGTATCCATGTGTTTTGATCCAAATTACTGAGTAGGTCTGTTTCCCATTTTGCAGTCGGTAGGTGTATTAAATCTTCTGCTTTATTGTTAAGCCTATATATTTTTGATAATAACTTTGGGGTGCAGAGGTTACAAAATTCTGCCACCTTGGTTGGCTTTTGCAGGTTTAATTGATTGGGCGTGTATTTTTTTCCTATTATAGATTTGATTTGGTGTTATTCTAAAAATTTGGTGCTGCTGATTCCATATTGGGAGGTGAGCGTATCAAATGACACAAACTTTCCTTCTACTATGATATTATCTAAGTGTTTTATCCCTTTGTTTTTCCAGAGAGAAAAGTTTATCATTCTTTTATTTTGTAGGATGTCAGGGTTGTTCCAGATGGGTGTCAGCTTACATGGATGGAGGGAACATTTGTTTATTTTAAGAAATTCCCACCAAGCTGTCAGAGTGGAGCTGATGTTCATACTTTTGTAACATTTATGATGTTTAATGGTTGAACTGATGAATGGTAGATCATAGATTTCTAGATCATCCCACAGTGCTTGCTCTATATCTCGCCATGGCTCGTCTGGATAACTCGGTTTGAGCCATTTGGAGACATATTGCAGTTGATTGGCTAAGAAATACTGAGAAAAGTCCGGAAGCTCTAAACCACCCCTGCCTTTGGTTTGTTTTAACGTATTTAAGCTGATACGTGATGGTTTGTCTTTCCAAAGGAATTTAGAGATGTGGGAGTCCAGTGACTTGAACCAGTTGGAGGATGGTTTGGTGGGTATCATTGAAAACAAATAATTAATTTTTGGTAAAACCATCATTTTGACGGCAGCCATTCTCCCCATGAGTGATATGCATCCATCTTGGATGAACTTGCGGCGGATGGAGAAGAGAGCACGACGTCGATCCAAGATCTCCTTCGGAAACTGGTCGTTGACGCTGAAGTCCTTCCCTCTCAGCTCCCGGCCCTGGGACTTGTTCTTTTTGTTTAAAGCTGGCGAACTTCGCCACGATCAGCCGGCGAGCGTCGGCTCTTCTCCCTCCCAGGCGGTGTACGCGCTGGAAGGCCATGTTGTCCACGGTTTCCTCGGGGAGCTTCAGGTGGACTTTGATGAAGCTTTTCACCGTTTCTTCTGGGTCTTCCTTGTCCTCTTCCGGTATGCCTGCGAACACCAGGTTGTTCACCAAGGATCCAAAAGAGTCTCCTTGATTTTTTTATTCTTCTCGGAGAGCCGCCTCATTCCCTCCGTTAGGGATTTCACCGACTCCCTGAGCGAGGCGTTCTCCTGGGCTAGGGCCTGCACCTGCTGCTGGCTAAACTCCACCGAGTCCCGCAGTGCTTGGAACTCCTTGTGCATGATCTCCAGCAAGTTCAAGCGGGCATCGAGACAGGACAGTTTGTTATTGATGGACATCAGTATGTCCGCCGAGTCTTTCTCGGGTAGAGAAGCCGTCCCAGGTGAGTCCTCGTTCCTGGATCTCTTGGCCGCCGCCGCTTTGGGAATGGCTGCATTGGGTTTCCCCATGACGACTTCTTGGTAGCAAGAGCCGATATACTCCGCAAGGCTGGCGAGGTCTTCTTCGCTGCTCTCCGGAGTGAGTAGTTAGGACACTCTACCTCCGCGTTTATTCTATAAAGTTGCTTTTGGCCTAGCAAAGCGGTAAAATAGTTCAACGCATGAGACTCTTGAAAAGCGCGCCAAGTTTTTATGTATATTAAGTAGGGATGTAAATTTGATACACAACTGCAATGATAACTACATTAAATATTATGTGAAAGGATATCAATTTTGGAAATATGAGCCTTTTTTTTTTTTACTGCACCACGTGGGCATACAAACGAATGTCTACGTGCAGTACCCATGACAAAAAAACACCCCTACCGCAGGGTATGCCGGGTAGCTTGTGGTTGTTGTCCCAACATTTTGCCATGTGTGTCGCATTTTTGCTTGCTAGATAAATATATTAAGATCGTCAGAGAAAAGGAAACAAGGAGTTAACATACTCTTGATATCAAATGTTTTATTGTTCATACTTCATATTGTTGTTGCAGCATCCGGACTGCCCAGCATGTCTTGTGGGCATCTTGAAACAACAGTTTTAAGTTATGTTCATGTTAAGTCATGAACATAAAATAAGTCATGTTTAGTGCTTGTTTATTTATTCAATGCCGTAACTTGTCGTGGATGTGTTGTGTTTTCATGCCGTTGCACCGTGAGCACCTATACAGTACATGGACGCCCCCCCTTTTTTAGCCACCCCTGGCCTAAACACTTAAGATTCCGCAGCCTTCTCCTTGACCGTGCCTCCTGTGTCGTGATTGGTCAGGGATCGAGGGTTGGCTCTGTGTCCTTGGGATGCTGTGTAAAAACGAATAGTATAACTTTTGTGAGCAACTTTTATTCTCCCCGACTTTTGACTGACAGTCATGAATAAGTCCAGACAATACTCGTGTTGCTTGTTTGTTGAATTGTAGATTCTAGATTCATGCGCCATATCGAACAACTTCAGCAACATTCATGCTTCTCTTTTCATCAAATGTCTGTAGGGGGCGGGGTCCTGACGACAGCTACACGTAGAACTTCTGACTGAACGCTGCAGCCTGATGAGTCACATGACACATGAAGTAGTCCACCTGGACCATTCTGGGTCTTTGTAGGTCTCAGGTCAATGTGTATGTGTGTGGGGTGTTTCCTGGCTGAGAAGAGGAGTCAGCCAATCAGATGACAGCGTGGACTTTGCTACGTCTCCAAAGTCAGACTCTCTTCACACTGGAAGTTCGGATCGTTTGCAAAAATATGATGGTGTATGTGGTCATTCACGCTGGGAAAAAAACAGAAACGTGCCACACACAAAACATGACACGCTTTGCTGTGTGTTTGTGGCAATGTCAAGGATTTCATGCAACAGGAGTCAACATTTTCTTAACTAAATGATGCAGATTGAGAAGAAAGACGGCCGGACTTTCGGCTGTGGCAGTTTGTGGAGAACTTGCTGCGACGTCTGTGGATGTCAGAGCCTGGTGCGGTGAGACATTGGCGTGAGTCAGTCATTGGAGTCAGTCCTGCTGCAGTTCAAAGTCGACCACCGGATGGAAATGTATCCTCCAGTCAGCTCTTCCCATCAGAGCCTGCAACACACACAATAAACACTAAATACACAACAAAATACACACACATGTAATTACAAAATTGCACCCATGTCCCACTAACATGCAATCTCATTTGTAGATAACATTTTTGTTACTTAACCAGCTGCATCACAAACAAACGCTGGCATATTCCACTCATGCTGACTCATGCTGGAGGACTCATGCTGAGAGCAGGAGAAGCAATCGCATGAAGTATTGGGCTTCTTTTGACATGCATGACTGTATTGTGGAGTGAACCAGCATGCCGTGTTTTTGACTTGATGGATTATTTGTCTTTCTATTGTGTTTTATTAAACAAACAACTGTCCTTCCTAGACCGTCCATGAAGAATGCCAGAAAGACCAATACAAAGAACAACAATGAGGTTCTAATAGTGATGTTTACTGCAAAAATTCCTTTGTCTACAAAAACATTTGTCTGACAATTGTTTAAGATGATCTCTGTACTTTTTGGCAAATGACTGCCTGGTTTGCATCTTCTGGCGTAGTCATTTTACTTCTGCTCGTGAAGTCTTTATGAACAGCAGATAGTTATACTCCTGCCCTCTGCAAGTTGTTGCAGATGTTGTTTTAGTTTTTTTTTTACATCTCTCACAAGCTTTCTGTCATCTGCTGTTGTTTTCCTCAAGCTACCCGTTTAACGTCTGTTATTTAGTACTCATGTAGTGTCCTTGCTCTTCAGACATCTCAGTCCGCATGGTTGTATTGGCTATGAACAACGTTCGTGCAACTCTCTCAGAATCACACTGGCTTGTTTTTCACCCATAGGCCGCTCTCTGGTTTTCATGTTGTTCTCACCTTAAAATACAGTCTAGACAGGCAAAATGCAGAAATGTTGCTCTATGGCAGTGGTTCTCAATTATTTTTTTCTCGCCCCCCACGGGGCAGAAATGTTTTCACGCCCCCACAATTTGAAATACTGTTGAGAAACTAATGAATCTGTCCTGTACCAAGAAAACGTATGCAACAAAATGGAGAGCTGGGAAGCATATTAAAGTGTCAAAGTGCATGTTGAGTATGAGGAATTTGTACATGTTGGCAGGTCTGCACTAACATTGAAAGTACTCCCAGCCTCTCGCCCCCCAACCGACACTTCACACACACCCCCACAGTTGCCCATTCCACTATTTGAGAAGCACTGCTCTATGGTGCCACCCACTCTTTGTTGCCAAACCCAAATATTTTCAGTCTTCAGAAAACTTAAAGGAATGGACCTCACTGCTCCAATACTTCTGGAGGGCACTGTATGTTACGTGTGTGTGTGCGTGTGCGCATACCAGTCATGTGTGTTACGCGTCTCCTGGCCTCAGCTCGCTCGTCAGAGTCAAAGTACCACACAGTGACGGCGTACCTTAAACACAAACAAAGAGTAAATTGTCAGGTTCTTTAGCGATTTAGCCTGCTGAAATTTCAAAAGGGAGAGAAGCTGGTATCAACTTCTGCTTTATCAACTCTTCCTGGAGGTTTTCTTGACTTGGAGTACATACTTCAAGTATTTACAGGAACATGTCAGGTTACGCTAATAACTTTAAATTAATGATGAATTACATCAAATTACCTCTCAGTCTACACATCATAAATAATTAGCACCTAACATTACCGAACCAACTTTATCAAGTCCTCAAATATAAATAATATATAAATATACATACAGATGCTGCGATCAAGGTTTTAAGCTGCCATTTTCGATACCAATTCGAGTGAAATCGGCCAATAATGACCACATGGATCAACTAGAAAAACACATTTTTGTGGAATTATACGCACAAATGCCAAAAACGGTCCTATCTCGCAATCTTAATGATTTTTGTTTTAAATTCCTGGATCCAGACGGTGGTCCGGATCACCCCTAAAATTGAACCAGTTCTTCCATATTCCATTTCCAGCAGGTGCTGACATTTCAACCAAATCCATTCAGAAGTTTTTTTGAACACAAAAAACAAACAGATAAACGTATAAGCTATATAAACCCATAACCTAAATAAAAACATAACCTCCTCGGCAGAGGTAATTAAACATTTTTCAATGTATTTATGAAGAGTGCTATTGGTCAGGAACGCCATATAAGGGGGACAGTCACCCTTTGTCTGTCCCCTCATTTTTTTTTTAGTGTTACTGATAAATATCCCATAATGGGAAAATTGACTCGCCAAGGAATGAAGTAATATGGCCTTGGATGTGCAGAATATTTCACGCGTCTCCTTCCTTGTATTTTGTAAACATTAACTGTTTGTAATGTTTCATTGTAGAGCATTTTTTTACTTCTTTACTTAACCCATTCCACAGTTTGATTCCACATACCGAAGTACTAAATGTTTTTAGTGTTGTTCTTGCATATTTGTGTTTTAAGTTTACTTTATTCCTAAAATCATATTTCTCCTCTCCTGTTGAGAAAAATCGAACTGGTAACTGGTTGTTGTTTGTTTTATGCATCATTTTAGCACTTTGAAGGTTTACCAGATCAGCAAATTTGAATAATTGTGATTTTTGAAATAGTGGATTTGTATGTTCTCTATACGCCGCGTTATGGATTATCCTAAATGATCTTTTTTGCAGTACATCAAGAGAGTAAAATGTACTTTTGTACTAATTTTATTTTATTCAGTATTGAAGTATTCCTTGCTACTTTATGTTGTATGTTATTGAAGTGAGGTTTCCAACTCATTCTGTCATCAATAATGCCACCCAAAAATGTATGTTCATTTACCCTTTCAATTTCCTCCCCGTCCCACTTTGTATTTTCTTACAAGTATCTCTTCTGCTATTACCAAATATCATAATTTTCGTTTAACTTAGATTCAAGGACAATCTGTTTTTACCAAACCATCTTTTTAGAGTAATCATTTCATCTGAAATTTTTCTTATTAGCTCTTGTGTGTTTTCTCCAGAGCAAAAAGCGGTGATATCATCTGCAAATAGTACTAGCTTTAGGTGTTTTGTCACTTTGCAGATGTTCTTAATGTGTAGGTTAAATAATTTTGGTCCCAAAATTGACCCTTGTGGTACGCCACATAATATCTCTAACCTTGTAGATGTATAGTCTCCTAGCTTCACATATTGTTTCCTGTTTGCAAGGTAGCTTTTAAACCAGTTCAGACCTAACCCTCTGATTCCATACCTTTCCAATTTTGTAGTTAGGATGTTGTGATTGATTGTATCAAAAGCTTTCGTTAAATCCATGAGTACGGAGGCTGCACACTTTCTATGATCTATAGCATCCGTAATTTCCTTTGTGATTTCAATCAGCGCCACAGAAGTGGAAATATTTGCTCTGCGTCCGTATTGGCTGTCCGCCAGGATGTCATTCTTATTGAGGAATTAGTCCAACCTATGGTTGAAAAAGCTTTCCATGATTTTGGAAAATTGAGGTAATAACAAAATTGGTCGGTAGTTTGTGAAATTATGTTTATCTCTATTTTTGAAGATTGGAACTACTTTAGCTGTCTTCATTTTGTCTAGGAATTTGCCCATCTGGAATGATAGATTGCTGATGTGCGTTAGCGGTTCTGCGATCTCATTGATAACCATTTTTATCATTTTCATTACAATTACATTACAATCAGTTGATGTTATTGCTTTACATTTATGTACAATGTCAATGATTTCCTCTTTGCTCACATCCGTGAGGAACATGGAGTTTGGGCTCCTGTCTATAGTTTCCTTCTCTTCCTCCACTGACCCAGATTTTGGGATCTCCTCTTCCAGATTTGGTCCAATATTTACAAAGTAGTTCTTAAACTTCGCAGCTACGTCCCTCATATAATCATTATTAAGATTTCCGACTGTAAAGTATTGAGTAGTCTGCTTTCTTAGTGCCCTTCCTAATAATACTGTTCTGAACACCCCAAGTAGCTCTAATGTTGTTTTTATTCCTATCTAGTATATGTTTATAATATTCTTTCTCGCACGTTCTCAAAATGTTGGTTAACTTGATTTTATGTTTTATGTATTATCTCAGAAACTTTTGTTTGTTGAATTATGAATTTCTTATATAAATGTATTTTTCTTCATACAGGCATTTTGCAGACCTTTTGTCACCCATGGCTGATTATTCCTCTTTTGCTTGTTAGACATTTTTCTCAATGGACAGTGCTTAAAGAAGTAGTCCCCACAAGAAGTAGTCGAAACATGTCAAGCAGATAAGCATGCTACTCTGCCTTACAAAAACAACCTTATAAACAATCATACAGTATCTCAGCACGTATGTATGTATGTAAAGTATGTGCAGTATGTATTGGCAGCCTACCTGGTGGCGTATGAGGGCTGCACCTCATGAGGGTTCCTGCGGTCAGACCAGAACAATAGCAGGCGGTCAAACTGCGGCTCGATGTCCACAACACTCGACTTCCCTTCTGGAAAGATGCGAAGGATGCCACCGTGTTCCTGAAGACAATGACAACAATGTCACATTTCAACTCTTTGTGTCGGGCCCTACGATTTTGGACAGAAATGCGAACAGAGGAATTGGTCAATAAAAACGGAGGTGCAGAAGAACCTTACAAACATACTTCAACAATATTATAAACAATAACAACCATGATAACCACAATATGAACATATACATATATATACATATACATATACTGTATATACATA
The DNA here is from genome assembly GCA_024372805.1 of Oostethus manadensis. NCBI lineage: Eukaryota > Metazoa > Chordata > Actinopteri > Syngnathiformes > Syngnathidae > Oostethus > Oostethus manadensis. The sequence continues at coordinate 319,461 of QODF01000244.1, read as the reverse complement.
TACTGTATATACATATATATATATATATATATATATTCACACACATATACATACATATACATATATATATATACACACACACTCACTAATAATAATAAACATAATAAAAGAAAAAGAACGAGAAAAACAGAATTGACATTCTCAACACAGACAATACACTTCCGTCCTTTAAAATAAGAGTGCCCTTTGACCAATGTTGTGTAGCTGTGTAAACAAAATAAGAGTGTCATAAATAGATGTGTGTGTAGAGGCTGACATTCCATTAGAAAAGTTAGACAGATTACATTCATTTCTCAGTTACCGGGCAAAATTGTCCTTTGATTTATTGCATCAATAAAAGTAAGGATGTTTACTTTTAATTAAAGGGCAATTTATTCAATAACCCAAAAAACACACACTTTATGCTGGTAAAAATAAGTGTAAAATGTAAGAACTGGAATTCTTAAAAATAAAACAGAATTTGGGAAAAAATCTAACGAATTTCATACTCTTTGTGTGAGAGGTCAGAGGGTGTGGTGTGTTCAAAGACCTTCGTGTTCCAGTTCTTGTTGAGGTAGTAAATGCAGGTAATGCAACGGCCATCACTGTTTGGGTTGTCCACGTGCTTGATGTAGCCGGCACCATTTCCTGGATAACACGCCACCATGGCCTACACACACACGCACACATCAACAAGATGAGCAGCAGTGCATTGTGGGTACTATGTTGACCTCCATGAGAGGATTTTTAACATGTTTTTTTCTACTTGTCCAAACATGAAATGTTTTTAAATAATGTTTTCACCTCCCTATAAGATTGTCAACATCATGTTACATGTGGTCACAAAGGGGTTATCGTGTTCTTTCCTGGGGGGACAACTTTTTGTTCACTTGACAGTTGCTTCCTGCTCAGGTCAAAAGGTGATACCACCACCCCCGCCCTGTTTGTGAACTGTTTTTTGGAAGCATGAGTCAGCATTTTAAAATGACGCTCAAGAAGCAAGACTGCTTTGTCAGCTCAGTAATAAAAACAATCTCATTGACTTTGTTCTGTTTTGCTCCTGACAAAAGCTTACTGGTGTGTGTACGTGTGATGGCCAATGTGTGTGTGTGTGTGTGTGTGTATGTGTGTAGTGAAGGGTGAACCATTGAACAAGTGCGTGCGTCTGCGGGCGTACGTGCAAAACTCTACTTGCACATCTGCATGCCTGTGTGTGTGTGTAATGAATCATGAAGGCTTTTTCGTATTGCTTTAGCTTGAATAAAAACAGAACACTAGCATGCTACCAAGTGAATACGTTCCTTATCCTTTCTGATATTTTAGTAGCTTTAGTAATGTGCAACTAAAATGTTCTGGAAATAGCAGATGAAGTAGCCTATAGATCAAGTATATCCATCCGTACATTTTCTATGTCGCTTTTTCTGGTTAGGGTCGCGGGTTAGATCTAGCATAGCTCTAGATAATCTATGCAGTACAGACATAACTGTACAGTACAGCACCTCACAACATACAGTGAATACAACCCATGTAATATAAATGAAGGCTGTCAAAAATTAAAATTTCTAGAGATTACAATTCTTCATCAGATTAATCATGTTTTTCAGATTAATTCAAATCATGATTAATCGGCATTCGCAAATCTGTGTGGAATAATCCAATGTTTACTTTCTTTCATTTAAAGAAAGCTGAATGACAGGACAGTAACTGAAAAAAAAGTGTTGATTTTACCTTTGGGTATTATTGGTTGTAACTAATATATATATATATATATGCATTATAAATGTCATATATATATATATATGCATTATAAATGTCATATATATATATATATGCATTATAAATGTCAAATTCGCGTTTGAAGTTGAATTGCAGGAATATATATATATATATATATATATATAAGTGGGGGTGTACCCACTTTTGCAGCCAGTGTTTTATACATAAACGGTTGTGAGTTGACTTATTTTGAGGGGCTGGCAAATTTATGGCCACGGAGTGCCGAGACAGTTTTTTTGCAGGTTTTCCAGCCGGTCACTAAAGCAGGTGATTTTAATGATAACACCTCCTTCAATTTGAAGGAGCTCTTACATTAAAACCACCTGCTGGAGAAACCCGTTGGAGAGGAAGCCTGCAGTGTCTCGGCTCTCCGCGGCTACACTGACAACCCAACTGTATCAAAGTGTTTTTTCTTCAGTGAAAAGATATGATCAAGAAATGTGAAGGGTGTACTTACTTTGTAACATCCTTTATATGTGGTATATATCTGAATCGATTATTATTAGGTGTAGATACCTTGGATCTCTCTTTTATTGATCTTCCGCTGAGGCTGCGTGCGCACACCGAGATCACATGATCAAGTCTCCTGAGGAGGGAGTTGATGGCGTCACAGTGTCGCTCGGTCCCGCTGACCCAAGCAATCTTGTCCCCTCGGACCCTTCCGGGCGGGATGCCGGGTCCGGACCCCGCCAGGCGGCCGTCTTTCATGGCCCCGGCACAGTGTATGTGCTTGACCTGATCCAGAACGGCCTCCGCAGCCCGCTCCCCGAGAAGACCGTCCACGCAGCAGAGGCCCTGCTCCAGCAAAGCCGGGACGACCCGGTCCACAGCCAAGCGCTCCAAGTCCGATAGGATGTCGAGGTGCGGCATTGGGATATTGGAGGCAATTTTGGAACAAAAGTGACAATGACGAGGACAAGTCCTGATGAATCAGCGGACTCCTGACCCCCTCATGAGCCAGTCTATGTGCTCTGGTCCTCACACAACTTATTACTGCAGTGTCTTCAGGTCTGGTGGGGACTGATGTGACAACACGTCACTCGGCTGATATGCTTCCACACCACTTCCGCTTGAGCCTTTCGCAGTAAAGTACACCGACAAGGGCATTATAGCCGCCGGTCAACTTACTGTCATGTCTAAATAATAAACAAACAATAAATATAAACACTATACATCGGAAACGTCTGTTTATACAGTGTTAATGTTAGTTAAATTTGAATATAAATATGTTAATGTGTGTTAATAAATACAATTTACATGTTTGTTAAATGTCTTGACTACTGTTACCAGCGGCCTTCGTACATGGTGAGTTTGCATTTAGAAACCAATGTATGCATGTGGGATGGTCAGAAGCATCCTCCTGTCGGATGCTTAAAACTTGATCTTTTTCTGCCGGCAGCTGACGTCATCGCCTCACTGACGCGCCATATAACGAGCAGGGCTGATTTAAGGTATTACTTATCTCATATTTGGAATTCTTTGTACCCCAAGGCAATGAGGACCAAGACGCTATGTAATGAATATATGCTGAGAAAGTAACCTCAAACCTCCCCCATCCCTGTTTTTCATTTTAATTTTGTAATTGTTTTTATTCATTCATTTATTGTCTATACCGTTTATCCTCATTAGGGTCGCGTTTTTTTAATTCATTTACTTTTTTCTTTTTCTTCCTTTATCATGTTAACGTGTAATTCTGTTAATTGTGTTGCTGTTGTGTATTATATTGTATGTTTCAATAAAGTTTTGATAAAAAAACGCGCGGGGATGACGTCATTTCGCTATGTGCCTACGCACGGGCGTTCCCGCTGCTATTGTGGACTCCGTCAGGCTCATGTAGCGGACCGACGACGTGCCAACGTGCACACGCCGGTATGAGGTAACTGTTCTGCGTAGAGATTGACGTGTGAAGACGAATAAAACAAAATACCATAATACTGACAGTTGTGGATGACGTCATTTTTCATTCATTCAAATGCAAAAGGTATACAAGCGCCACACAAAACCAAGAAAAAGACAGCAAAGTGTTTCACATCTGTTTTAAAAAACCTTATTCAACATTAATATTTTTTAATTCCAGTACATGACCAAATGTCACATTAATGTTAAAAGTCCATAAAGGTCGTGTCAACACATTCAATCAGTTACATCCTCAGGCCACTAGTAGGAGACATAGGAAGCATAATTGTCTGTTTAAGGTTACATTTATGCCACCCCACAGAAAATAAATATACTCTATACGATATTTTTACGTGTTGTCATTGAGAGTCAAGAAGGTCCAAAACCATGTTGTAACTCCTGATTGGTCCATGAAGGTTTTCCTCTATAAAAACACATAAAGGTGCGCATGATTTTAAGTAACAACAAAGTTAAAGTAAACCAAGCGCATCTTTTTCATTTAGAAGCCAACATGGCTGAAGGTCAAAAGAGTTCACGGAATGATGTCACCGTCCAACATGGCGACCACACCCACTCTGATCTTTGACGTCAAAGTGAGTATTTGGAGGCACACGGGAAGGCGCTGTCTCACTGGACCATCTCAAAGTAGCGTACGATGGCCATGATGTGCTGTGGCATGAACACATATCCTGTGTATACCGCCATGCCTGCCACGCTCACCAGCAGAGAGTCTGAGCGCCAGTCGTTAAGAACCACACAGGAATTAGCAAGAAAGCATGGGAGGTCAGTGCGCCGTCTGACCTCTGAGCTTGGTTAGGCATACACAATGATTGGGCAGCTTTTTTTCCCTCATGCAAAATCTATTATTTGTCTATGAAATTCCAACATTGTAACAAGTCTTTCTGGGGGATGCTCCAGGATACCGGCATGTAATCACAGAACTACTAAACAATTATTCGCACATAAACATGTGACAAGGGAAAATATTGCTTTTCTCAAGCATTTGACAAATCGTGAGCAACAAGTGACGTTCATGTGTAAGTAATCGTTAGAAAGCAGCAGAGTTTAGAACAAGCTGAAAAAAGTCCAGCCATCGTTCCATGATGGCGTCATTGGTCAGCTGACCAAGCAGCGATAATAGTTAGCTTAGCCTCGAGGCCGCTCTTTCTCAACTCTGATGGAAAAGTATTTCCTTTTGTCCGCATTAACGACGGTTTGCTTTCACCACTCAATTGCCATGTTTAGTATGATTCCTACGTCTTCCTTTTTCGGCACTACTTTAATACATCAAAATCCTGTTTAACCAAACTATTGGACATATGTTTCAGCCGATGTCGGGTATTTTGCAAATTAACGAGAATCATGAAAGCGATGCTGTAACTATGTAACATTAAACTACACATAACATAATAAAAGATATTACAAAGTACAGCTTGTTAAACACGGAAGAAATAGACGTTAATGGTTAGCAAGTGGCTAATGCTATGCAGCTCGTTCGCACATGAAAAGGATACTGAAGACGGTTCTCTCCCAAGGTTCTAGCATGTAGAGAGCGGTCACCAGGAGATACTGACGATAGCACCACGACAAGTTCTTCCAACAGTCGCCAAAAGCCATGTTATACCTTCTTCTAGCTTCCACTATGTTTCTGTCGCTGTGTTGGGTGGGCTACTACTTCCGGATAACGTGTGACGTCGGCACGCTTTGCCTTTTCAACCAATCACATTTAAGGATAGACAGCAATAGACAGAATCCAGTATAATAAACTGGTAGCCATAAATAAGTTACTACCACTAATGTAATGATTTATTATACTTAAAGCAGATGTTTTTCTTATGTTTTAAACAATCGCATTTATGGATGGACAGCAATAGACAGAACAGAGTAAAATAAACAAATAGTGGTAGACAAAAGTCTACACTAATGTCATGGTTTGTTATAACTGAAAGCAGATATTTTTTTGTTGCCGCTTATCCTCACTAAGGTGACAGGGATGCTGGATTTTTTTGTTACCATTATACACAATTGAGCATAATGTACAGAATAAAACAACAAAACTTGTTTTTTTTTTAACTAAAATGTTTGTTACATTGACACTTGTGTCTCAATCTTACAGTTCATTTGGTGGTGCCTTGCAATCATCCATAAAAGCCGACTTCAAAAGATGTTCAGAAATTTAACAGCAAAATCTCTAAAACAAACCAAAAAAAAGCTGAATGTTGTTGAACACTCCAAAAGCTCCACTGAAACATCATGATCCATAAAGGCAATAGGACTCCTCTCATGGCAACCACAGTAAGAATGTTCTGTCTTAGCGGATGTCAGCAGTGGCTTGACAGGATGTTGAAAAAGTGGTAAACCTCGTCTTTGTCCAACACAGCTACCTCCGTTGAACACTCTGAACACTGCACAGGGTGGTACACCTCATCACCATCCATCCCCGCCGGAGTGGGTTCCAACATTTCGTTCTCCGCCGCTCCCTTCCTACGTTTCCTGTTGCGAGGTTTCCTCTCCTTCTGGTTTTGGTAGCGCAGCACCTCGTCCTTCTTCACCGTGCAGTTCATGACAAACATAGCGCGGTACTGCGTGCGGTACTTTTCGTGTCTGGGCAGAGGCAATCACATGATAACATCAGCAGCGTTCACTTTCATTCAGCCATTGTAAACACCATGAGACAAAGGTGAAAGGTCGGTGGTGTCGCACCTCTGACAGTCCAGACACAGCGTGGTCATGCAGGCGGGACAGTTAAGGACTGCGTCACTGTTTGCTAAACTTTTGGGCTGGGAGCATCGTGAATGTGAGGATGTTGATGGCCGTTTCCTGTTATACCTGCAGAAATTGCGACAGGCAGTGTGATGACAGCAGCAGCATAAGATTGTGTGTGCGTACGTGCGTGTATGAATGGTTAAATGCTCTTACTGTCTCCGTCTGGCATCCACCCAGGCCTGGTCCCTCTCATCCTCATCAGGGTCATACAGCAGCTCGTCATTGGTTGGGATGACTCGCTGTGCACGCCTCTGCCCAGTGGAGCTACCTACGGGGGAATCTCACTTGAAATGACTGTGGGACAAACAGAGCCGCCATGCTTGTTTAACACATACTTGGCTGGTCTTCTTCTTCTTCGTCAGAGTCAAAGTAGATCTTGTCGTACATTGGAGGGGTCGTGTGTGCCGAGCTACCTTCTCCACTTCTTGCTAACGTGTTAAAATGTATACATCGGCCAAAAGCAACAAGCAAGCACCATCATAAGTATTGCTAAAATATATGAGCTGTGTATGTGTGTCACCTGCTGTGTTTGGTTTTCCCCAGGTGCCTTCCATTGTTTTGATGGTGGAGCTGAGTTCAGCCTCCATCTCTTTCTCGAACTCATCCCCGCTGGAGGACTCGCTCTCCCCGGTCAGATACTCTCTGATCAACTTCTTCTTCTGCTCTGGAGTCCCGCTCAGTAACACGTCCAGCTCGTCCTCCGAACTGGACAAAACAGAATGTGTACAGTGTGAGGTCGTGTAAACATTGCTAGAGGACGCATTAGCATACAACTAGCAGGCTAGCATTAGAAGCTAAAGCCGCGTAGCAAACAACCTGCTAGCTGCCCTTTCCTCGTCACTCGGCTCTTCAATTTCATACGAGTCAAAATCCTGAAGTTTGTCCATTTTGTTCATCTTCGTACTCAAAGTAGCTCCTAACTACAACATCGATGCTAGCCAACAAGCAATCAACAGCGTGTTTCTTCTTCGGCTACGACAGCTTCTTCGTGGGTTGGCGAACTGTTGTGACACCCACTGTCGCCACCTATTGGCTTTACTTGTGGACTGAAACTACACGGCTGACCATAAATATACTGTAAAATCAACAAAATTAAAGACACATTTAACATGCTCGTAATATACAATTATTTAAAAAAAGTTAAGTTATGCTGAGAAAATCAGTTATGCTGTAATGAAATTGCTTTTTAGGAAGGTTTTTATACTTTCACATACAAATACATAGCCCATATACTGTATAGCATATAGCCATATATACAAGGTGACGGACTAATTTGATACTAGAAAAAATCAGTGGAAATTTTCAACGGGCCTTCCCAGTACGGAGTGGAATTCTTCTAGGTCATTATGTTATTCCAAAATAGGGATCGATTCACCTTCACCGATGTTGGCCCAAAATTGGACGTGGCAGTCATTTATCGACAAAGACAGCATCCCTGTGGCACACTGCTAATTTTCACTTTCTCAGCCAATCAAGTGAAAGGACAATTATTACCAAGCTTTCCACTACATGTAATTGATTGCTGATTGTTACTGATCATTGAGAGGAGCCAGATGTGGTGGCTGGGGCATCTGGTTAGGACGCCTCCCTGGGGAGTTGTTCAGCGCACGTCCAAGGCGTCAAGGAAGACCCGGGACATGTTGGAGAGACAATGTCTCCAAACTGGCCTGGGAACGCCTCGGGATCCGTCGGGAGGAGCTGGAGGAAGTCACCGAGGAGAGGAAAGTTTGGGTTTCCCTGCAGGGAAAAAAAGGGAAGCAGTGGGTCTTTGAGTTTACAAAAGTGAAGTTAGTAAATACAACACAATTCATTTATTTTCGGCTTGTGAACACAATTTAGTCAAGTAGACTTGAGTTGTTTATAGATAAGTTTTAACATGCTCGTTTTTTTCATGTAGACTGGAATTGATAAAATCAAGCACACAAAGACAATTTAATCAAGTTCAGTCTCGTTTAAAAAAAAAAATATACCACTCCGGGACAGACGTTGGCGCTGATTCCCCCACCTTTATATGCCAAGAAGAAGAGCCCGAAGACCGCCAAAGTTGTGGGGGAAAAATGCAACAGCAAAAAAAATCTGCGGTAGCAAGTCAGCGAAAAAGTAAGGTCTTCAAATATATATGTTTCTGGTTTAGTCATTTGGGTGACAGTTAGGTAGAAAGATGTTGTCAAATAGTAACGTAGATAAAACAACATTTGACTCTAGATATAGTGTGAATGTTGATATTTGCATCGCGTTTGGGAATGTTAGCTAGCACCCGCTAGCTCTATATTGTCGACAGTTAGCATCAGTAATGTTCCTCGGCTGAGCCCCGCTGCTGACGACGGTGCTTCGTCAAAGTTAAACCGGTCGAGAAGAGCTGTAAGCCGGCTGTGTGAGTGGATTTCATCAAGCTTCGTTCGTTCCCTGCTCGAGACTGACAATGGGGGGAGGGGGGATAAGAACTTTCATCCATCCGTCTGTGATTTTATTTAAATGAGACACGCTACTAATACTAAATAATTTGTGTCACAGGTTCACTGTCCACATCATTCATATTAAGAAGGCTCTATAATGGTAAGTGTTCTCATATTACTTTTTGCACTAAATTTTCATTTTTATTTACCTTCAGATGCATTCTAAAAATGTGATTTATTGATAGAAAATGTTATTTGTATTTTCACATTTGATTATACTTTATTTTGCTAGTGTAAAAGCAGTTGTTGTTTAAAGATCTATAAATGTATTTGTATATGATTGCAGGTTTCCATCTTGTTTTGAATTTTGGTAGCGCTTGAGCCATTTTGTTCCAATTTGGCTTACACCTTGATTACTGATATGACTAATGATGAACTTGATGTATGTTACAGGATTAGGTGCAGGGAATGTGGCGTTGTAAGGGGTGCACAGTAACTGTATCAAGTAGGTCCAAGCTTTTGCATTACTACAAGTTAAAGCATCCACATTTTGGGCGTAGTTCACGCTATCCGTGTACATACCAGAATTGTCCATGCACATTTAAGACATGGAATGCTTTAATTGTCCACCAAAGTAAAATCCACACCACAGGTGTCAATCACACAATAGAAGCTATATTCAGGTGTCACATTTGTAGTTGCAGTTATTTAGCTTCAGAGAAGGATTATTTTTCTCATGTAAATGCCCATCTCAAACGAAACGAGACAGTCTTTTGTATGTTTTTAGACTGCCCCTTTAAGACAAACATTTATTGTACTTTTAAATCACACAAAAATCGAAAACATCGGCATCACACATTGGTTGATTTTAAACCAGAAGTAGTCATAACTACAAGGATATCATCTGTGAATGAACTGGAGGAAAACAGTGAGTGTGTTGAGCAGTCACATACTGTAATTCCTTTAAACAATCATTTGCATACAGAAGACTTGCAGAAAGTCATAGAGCAAAGATTTGCAGTTGCTTTGTTGAAGTTGGAACATTTGGTGCATGTGCCGACTTCAGCTGTAGATGAATTTCTTGGGGAACTCCATCATTTGATCTGTTCTGCCCCTGTTCCATTATCTTGTGACACTGTCAGACATCTTTCATCATCGAAACATCTTTGTTGATGAACTTGCAATTAGAGAAACTATTAATGCAATTTGTTCTGGAAATCCAGTGCAAAGGTCCATACAAAAAGGTGTCTCTCTAAGTACAGCCTATCTGCGTAAGCAGTATTACAAGAAGAACTTTGGGGTTGTAGAGCCAGTTGAATATATTCTTGATACTAAAAACAAACGCAGCTTCCAATATGTCCCAATATTGAAGTCTTTACAGCAGCTGTTAAGTAGAGAAGACATCATTACTGAAGTTGTTGAGCGCCATCAAAGACAAGAAGCCACATATTCTGGTGTGTCATATCAATACAGATGCTCAAGGGATGGCTCTCTATATAAGGAGAATTGCTTTCTTGCTGGAGAAAAGTCAAGGATAGGCTTAAATTTGTATGTTGACGACTTTGAAACTTGTAACCCGATTGGCACCTCACGTAAGAAGCATAAGCTTTGTGCTGTGTATTGGGTATTGGCTAACTTGCCTCAGGGCTCTCATTCTTCACTGTCTACCTACCTACTTGTCTATCTACCTACTTGTCAGTACTATGCAAAACTGATGACGTGAACACCTATGGTTATGATAAAATCTTTGAACCTCTTCTACAGGATCTTAAAACTCTTGAGGAGCTTGGTGTTTATGTCCCACTGTTAGGTGAGTCACTTCAAGGTACAGTGTTCAGTGTAGTGGCTGACAACCTGGCAGCTCATAGTGTTGCAGGATTTTTGCAGAGTTTGTCAGTTGTATACTATTGATGATGATTGACTATTGTGATGGATAAGTTCTTCCTGAATCTTCTGTGCTTTTTCAGATCAACGAGAATCACGACTGTACCACTTCAGTCCAAGTTCTTTTCTCAGGTGGACCTCCACACTGAGAACTTGACAAGGTTGTTCCAGAAGAGAGGAGGTCAGCTAGGTGAACGTCTCAAAAGAATCACTGAACAAATTGCCGATGTGTGTAATGCAGGCACATTCTAAAAAAATGCTGTTTTGCATTTACTTTTCATCTGTCCTTCCACTATTGCATTTTTGGTATCAACTTAAACTACTTGTCTGTTTCATTATTTGTCTACCTTCTCTTTCTTTGTCTTATTTTTCTAATTTCCTTCAGTCTTCCTCTTACATGGAGACTCTCAGAATAATAGGTTATTTTAATACAAAGGACATACGTAGGAAATGAAATGTGCACCCATAGAACAGTTCATCAGCAGATTAAAGCGATATTCTACTTTGAGAGATTTACGTCTCACAAGATCTAGGCTATCTTTTCGTCGGACCGGCTACAGGCTTCAATTAACATTTAGGCTAGATGGTGTAAATGGCATCTTTTGCGGTTAATTTTTAATGTTGCAGACATTTACCCATGGTCACATCAGCACAGAGATGAGTACATATTTAGTGGATTAATCTTACAAGGTGGAGTATCGCTTTAAAGCACATATACTGAATTAAGATGCTAATCAAGAAATGTCTTCAGTGTGATAATGTAGATGCTGGGCGAGAGTGCATCATTCAGGGAGTCTATGTCTACATGGGCGAAAATCCAGAACCTCCTACAGGAATATGTGGTATGTATATGAAATGGTGCTTATGCTCTTTGTCCGCTCCTCTCTTGTCTCTTGTTTATCCATTAAATAATATATACAGTATATTTTTTATTTTATAAGTCCATTTTTTACTGTTTCATAACCAGAAATAATTAGTGTTTCTGGTAAATAAACACATGTGGAATAGAAGTCAGCAGTCTGATCTGTGTGTGTGTGCTGAAAAACAAAAATAGAGTCCTTAATACACAACGGTGATTCTGTAGAGGTGCAACAAAGTGGGCCACACTCACAACATTTGAGACATTCATTTTATTACATGTTTATATAATGTTCTGCTGTAGTCTTAATTTGCCTCCATTCTAACTTTGACCTTACTAGATCTAGTGTCACTATTTTGTTTATCCTTTTCTTGCTGGGGCTTGGTGACTAGGTTTGACTTACTTAACTTTTCTTTACTTACCGTTTGTCTGTTTTGTTTAGTGCCTGGATCAGAACACAATCAACAAGGCCATTGAAGATACTACCATAGGGATATATTCCATCAAAGAACATGCTTCAAGTGAAGAAGCAGAGGACATCGGCGTTGTTCTTGAAGGCGTCAAGGTGTTACAAAACCTTGATAATGTAACATTAGCTGTGGCTATGCTTTTTGGATTGATGTATGCGCTCAACCTCAGCTATCCTGCTGACCTCCGCTACACGTTTGAGGTAATCCAAAAGATCTGGATGGAACTGGATGGAAGGAAACTTTCAAACAAAGCACTTGCTCTAAAAAACAGGCTCTCTCAATGAACAGATCAGTCTCATTTGACTGCACTTTTTTGTTTCATTTTTCAGTGACACATTTTTGCAGGGTTTGTTACCTTTTGTTTGCCAACCTTGAGTTGCCTTGAATAGTGCGGTGCGACTAACCAGATGAATCACTGTTATTTGTGTATATATTTATTGCTACATACATGGCAAACAAGTTACCAGTAGGCGCAGTAGATTCTCAGAAAACAAACTAGATCAAGGTGTGTAAAAAAAAAAAAAAAGAAAAACAGCAGTGTGGCATTCAATCAGTGATCAATGTAGTGAAAAAACAGGTGAGAATCAGGTGGCCCCTATGTAAGGATGAAACCAGCACTTGTTGAACATCATTTCTCTTTGCAAAGTCTCTCTGTTAAAAAAAGGCACGTGCAGAAGAAGTTACATTTTGCCAAAGAACACATCAACTGGCCTAAATCATAGAAGCAATAAAGTTTGTAAAGTCAACGGCAGACACTGCTATTTTTTTAACACCCCCTTTCAACTAATTGGCCAATTGCACATACTTAAGAGCATGCATATCATGAATGCTGTCTTGTTTGTTTTTCTGAGAATCTACTGCACCTACTGGTAACTTGTTTGCCATGTAGCAATAAAAATATACTAATAACAGTACTTAATCTGGTTAGTCACATTGCACTGCTGTTATTGTGAACACTACTGTATGTTATATGATGCAGTTAATCTTCATGCTTAATTTTTTGATGACGCACGATAACTCCTATTGGCCTTATTCAATGTGTGGCATGTTTATTTTTTTCGAGTGTACAGTAAAATTACTTGTATTACCGTTATTTTCTATTTGTTCTTGAGGATGCACTTGTGTTGTGCTAACAGTTGACATGTTTTGGAATGTACTGTGATAATTTTATATTGTGAAAATGTGCTTTGAGTGAAATTCTACTGGTACTCTGAAAAGACTGCAGATGTTAGATTATTCAGTATGTAACATGAGACCATTGCACTTTATGTAGAATTTTCTTTTACTTTTGTTGTGAATTTACTCTGAAAATAATTAGTATTTTCATTATTTGTCTTTTGAAACTTGTGGTTTTATGCTGAAGTTAGTGTATTGCAACTGCTTTGACTCCCTGTTGTTCGGGTGTGTGATCTGCAATGTTTAAAAGATCAATAGAGTCGATTTTGTTAATGCAATCAGTTTTGATTTTTGTATTTGCACACACGCTTTCTACAATGCATTTGGCTTTAACAAATCAAGTTATATTTGGAGACCTAACTTGGGTTGTAAGGACATAAAATTGCTTTCAAGTTACATAATAAATTTAATTTATGTTAGCATAAAAAAATCAAGTGAAATTGCATTGGAAAAACGGGTAACCATAACATGATAAAATCACTTTCATATTGCTCAATTAAATTGTGTTAAGTCAACTTCATTTTTTTAAATAATCAAAACATAATTGAAATATTTTGGTTTGACACGTAATAATTAATTGATTAGAAGGATGAAATGTCAAACATTCTCATTCTAATCATGTGGGACAGATGTACGCATTAAAATCAAATAAATCCAATGGATTTTTTTTTTCAGTGTGCTTAGGCTGCTGCTTCCGTGACTCGACCTTAGATAAGCGGAAGAAAATAGATGGATAGATGGTGCTTGGGGCATGACCCACTACAAAATAGAAGCCACCACACCTTAAAAATGTTAGTTTTTTTAAAACCTGAAAACTATTTTAAGTAATACAGTATACTGTCTCTATATGTACTGTACATATATATTGTATATATATTGTTGAAGTTGTTCAATAGAACGTAATGTGTCCAGTTTTATGCTAGCAGTAACTCACCAACTGATGTTGAGTAGTTCACTAAAAAATATTTGCTTCTCCTCTTAGTATTTTTGTAAGTGTTCTACTCAAACATGACACCTGTACTGATTCTAATGACAAATGAGCACACTGAGTGGAGTCCCATGCAGGCCCCCACAACAGTTAAAAAAAATCCTAGGGGAAATCCTGCTTAACGGGTCTCTGACGGTAAATTTTCCCCCGTACAAATGTGCTTGTAAAGTTGGCGCTATATGACAAGCATAAATACAGTAGACGAGTTCGGTGATTCAGAATACAAAAGGTTCACACAATTGTCAACATCTACACTGAAACATCATCTGAGGCAGTTTACAATCAATAAAAAAATTATAAAACCTTTTAATTAAAATACACCTACTTACCAAAGATTATTTCTCGGTTAGTCATTGTGGGTGTAACTCATCTTGCTGAAAAGTTTTGCTCTGATCAACCAATCAGGACAGGGGGTCTGCCTCTTTACTGTGCTCAACCAATCAGAACTGGGCCCCCCGCAAGATGGCTTTGAGGCGAATCAGAAATCTGATTGGCTAAAAAAAAAAAAATCCTACTGTGTATGTGATTGCGACCTCACCAGCCGTGGAAGGTAGTGAACTGAAGAAGAGGAAAAAGAAAGTAAATATTGTGATTGTCATTGTGGAGTAGTCAAGTGTCAACAACAGTAATGGAACTGGAACAGCTCTAAACTGTCAGCATTCACTCACCCAGAAACTAAGTACACAGTATAGGTACTCATTGAAGTGCACTGACGCAAGTACTCAATTTGAGACGGTGAGTGATGCTACACTTCATCGAGTTGCCACCAGGGGAAGCCAACACACAAGCGTTGAAGCTCCACTGTTCCTTGTGTCCAGCGTCACCTGGAGGGGTCAATCAGAGGTGATGAAGTGTCATCAAGAGAGAAGAAAATAAAACATCACACAAAACGTAGCCACAAAATTAAGTAGTACGAGTATAGAATGTAGCTGCTCTGTCTGAACGACGTTCATTTGTTATCTTTACCACGCAAATAAAAAATAGTCAGCATAAATGTCACGGCAGTCACCAAGAACCGAACCAAGATGGCGGCCAACAAAGAGCGCGTTTATTTGTTGTTTGTTTGTTTTGTGGTTTTTTTTTCTTTCAACATGTCTTTGCCGCCACGTGGCTGCCATCCCCGCGCTAAACAAGTGTACCTGCCGCCCACGTGCATGCCGCGGCGTCCACCTCTGTCGCCGCTCTGACAAGCTCATTTAGCCAATTAGACGCAGGTGTGATGCTAATTTGCCCGTGCAGGCAGGCGGTGTGTGGAGGAGGTAAAAATAACATAATTACACCCATCTGTCCCCACGCAGGCAGCCGGCCTCTCCCACTGGGTGACACGCCACCGCTGCAACACACACGCACACGCACACGCACACGCACACGCACACGCACACGCACACATTGTTGCTTTAGGGACAATAGAGATGTGTATCGATGTGTGTGTGTGTGTGTGTGTGTGTGTGTGTGTGTGTGTGTGTGTGTGCACGCACGCATGTGTATATGCGTGCACAGAGGAATCCATGCTGGTTTTTCCTGTGATTTGTTTGAAGCTCTCAAAGACTTTCCACTCATTGCCTGCAATTTGCAGCAAGAAAAGAAAAACATGCTTTCAGTGTGCAGAGATAATTGCCTCAGGCTGTTTTCTAACACGCCGGGGGGGCCGTGTTCCACATCCACTTAGTGTGTGTGTGTGTGTGTGTGCAGACACACCATAGCAGAAGACACACAAAACATAAACTTTGTGTCAAACACACGCACACAAACATGGCTTCATGTGTCTGGAGGGAAGCGCTTTGAGGCATCATGTGATCATTGTTGGCATGTTACTAACTAAAAAATCATGCGACTCAACTTCTGTCAGTTCAGTCAAGTAAAAAAAATGTTTTGGGTTTTTTTTTACCCTGAAACAGACTATTTGGAATGTATTTAATCTATGCAGCGTCATTGTGGAATTTTGAAGTATTACATTAGTTTGTCTACACCACCTGACCATGTCATCATGTGATAATGTGACCATGTGACAAGTGGTTGAAGGTATATTAGTTATACAGGGTGTCCCAACAAATGGATACACACTTTAAATAATTGTAAACAAGGTGTTTATTATAACTCTTTTAATTTTCAACATGTAAAAAATGTACAAGCATCATTGTATTGTTTTGTCACCGCCTGTTCTCAAACCGACACTGCCACACTCTCCAGACACTGCCGACAACACGAAGCGATGGAATAGCACATAACATGAAACAATTCTCTTGGTATTTACGTTCAGTGGTTGCGTTCAATTCAGCGACTGTTGCAGGTCTCATTGCATAGACGTCGTCTTTTAGGTATCCCCATAAAAAGAAGTCTAGGGGCGTGAGGTCTGGTGAACGTGGGGGGTATTCAACAAAACCCCCCACGTTCACCAATCCACCTGTTTGGCAAGATCTCATCAAGGAAGGAACCCCCACTACCATTGCAATGTTAGATCCTTCCTTACTTGGCAGAGGTCTGTGCTCGCTGAGTGCATTTTTAGTTCGTTCTAAGATAAGAGTTAGGGGAAGCATCATTTACAAGCGGGAAAAAACGGATCCAGAGAACTACCAACTAAGACGCGTTGCCATGGGAACCCAAGCCAAATAGGGAGCTCCAAGAAGACCCCTCCTTTTGGATTTGATGGGGCCAAGGACTGCAGTGGCTCCCCGCACACTTGTGATTCCACATTCACGGCCCCACAAATACAGTACATGGATATTTGTATAAATATGTGATAATATGGTACTACAGGTACAAGGTACAGCATACATGTACCACTGTTAAAAAATAGCGTCATTTTTACACGTTTATGTCTTTATGCTACACTGATGTTTTTTCCTTAAATGTTCAGATTTCGCACTTTCCTTGTCACAAGACACCCAACTCACGACACGCTGCTCAAGATTGGACCGACAAGAACGAGACTAGACAACATTTTAACATTAATTTTTAAAAAAGTACAATGAAAAAATGTGACTGGACCAAGAAAGGTTTGTATTAAACCACATCACAAAACAATGCAGGTGCAATTTGAAACGTTTATTGTCCAACAACAATATTGTCATTGTCAACTCTTTTAAAGGCCATATAAGACACTAAAGTTGTATATATATAATAATAAATAATAGCAATATCACAGTAATGCAGTTTTTGTATTATAAGTCATTTTTCATTCTGCAAAGTTGTGGAATTGGCATTTGTGACATGTATTCGCTCAATGGTAATTCGTACCGTCTGTCAAACGTTTGCAGCATTTCTTGAAATGTCAACGGTATTAAAGAGAAGTTTTTCTTTTGCTATGACTTTTGATGAACGCACACCATTTTGCACTATTCTGTTTGTAGTTACTCTGGCAACCAAATGTCTCAGTGTGTGTTGACTGTTGGGATGAATGCTCCCAACATGTGTATGAATGTCTTTTGATGTGTATTTTTTTTTGAGGTGGGAAAATTTGGTCGGGTGGATAGTTTTAGTGAGGCAAGTTCATTTTGCTGCCTATTATATTACCATCACTTATCAAAATAATTTGGCATGCTGGCTCATCGTGGTGTGTTTGTGGGCTCACTTTGTGGCGCTTGGCTTTGCAAGCATCTTTTCCCTCCTAATTCTACCCTTTTGCTGTGTGTTTTATGCTAGCGGCCCTGCATGCTCCCAGAGACAAAGTTTCAAGAGACAAGGTTTCACTCTCTTGCCCATTGTTTGATGAAGCATCTAGGTGGTGAACCAATGCACAGAGTGAACTCTCCTCCTGCCTGTTTGGAGGCGAGAGATGAGGACGCGTGCACATGCCAATTATTGAGTTCATTTTCATTTATCATGTGATTAATGAATGTATTTGTTATTGCACGTTTTTTTCGGAATGAGAAATCTCAACACATTTTAATCTTACTAGAGCTCATGACATGACATGAAACCCTCATTATCATTCATTAGCTGGAAGTACCTATACATCTTATGCTTTCAATTTGTTTAATAACCGTGTGAGAAATATTTATGGCTTAAACTTGGCTTGTGGGTTGCATGGTGGCAGGATATCTGAAAGATCTGCGTTTGTTTCTCCATTTGGGCATCTGTGTGTGGATGTTACATGTTCACCTGTGCAGGGATTCTCTCCGGGTACTTTGGCTTCTTCCCACATTCCAAAAATATGCGTGTTGGGTTAATTAGAGATTCTAAATTGTTCATATGAAGGTGAGTGTGAATGGTTGTTTGTCTATATGAGTGTGCCCTGTGACTGGCTGGTGTCCAGGGTCCGCTGGGATGGACTCTAGTGAGGACACGCGGAAATGAACGAATGAATAAACCTGGATTGTGTCACGCATGAGCAAGCATGCATCGGTCACACCATAAATCTAAGATGGCAAATCTGACATTGATTGGTGAGTCTTTATTTGACGTAAACCAACACACTGAGAAGAATGATTCTGGGCCTGCCAGGACCACCGTCAAGTTTCTCCCTACATGGTCTTCTCACCTGCCAAGAGAAGAAATAGTCTTCACACTCACAGCCTCCTTGACTCCATTCCCACCATCGGCTGTGCACATGTCCTTCAGAGTGTGCACGTCGTACACATTCTCACGTCTGTGCATGTGGCCCCGCTGAGGGACGACAAGCGGACCTGGTCTTTGTCCACTTGTCTCTCACCAGCGGCAACAAGAACGGCGAACGTGTGCACACGGAAGGTGTCTGATGAAGATGACATGTATGTTCCTGTGATGAAGACGTCGTCATACACGTGTTAGACATGTAACATGTCTTCCAGCCCTTCACCTTTGGGAGCACGACTCCACCTGTTGGCCCGCTGAGAGCCGTGCACCTTCATTATCTTCTCCCACCTCACATCGCATGTCAGCACCCCCCAACCCACATGTAAAAGTGTGGCCAGGTTATTATCAAATCATGCTGGCAGCTACACACACACATACACACACACACCTTGCCAAGTGAAATTAAGCAACTCAGGTGTGTTATGTCTTCATGCTTGACGTTCTTTTCATAAGTGTCTGTGTGTGTGTGTGTGTGTGTGTGATGGGGGGGGGGGTGTCCCAGTGGCTGCCAACATGATCTGATAATAACCTGACCAAATTTATATGACACAATAGCTCTACATACCTTTTTTAAAATTATATATTCTTTTAAAAAATGCATCTTATTTTGGTAGTTTGCTATATATTTTATATTTGCATCCTAAGGTTTTTGGGTCAATGTGTTCATACACGATTTCAAAATTAAAAAATTACTTTGCAGTCACACATGTGATGTACTTCAAAAAAGGCAACCAACCAAAGCAAGATCAACAGTTTTTCAGGTGAAATATAAAAGTAAATACAAGAGTAAACCAAAGTAGACAATCTCATCCCACGGGAGTGCTATCTATTTCGTCATCGTCTAATTGGCATAACTGGTAGAGAGTAAAACACATGAAGAACTTCTTCTGTCCTCTGTTGGTCTTCGTTTTGTGTTTTGTTAATGTCACAAACAAGACAGAGCTGCCTGTGATTGCTTTTAGATGGGGGGGTTGCTCGTGATGAGTTATGCTTTTATGTTAAAAGTATCAAAAAGTGTCCAATAAGTATTCAAAAGTGTCCAGTAACGACAGAAAAGGTCAAAATTTATTGCTCGTCACATTTTTGAAAAGGACAATCTTGAGGGGTCTGAATACTTGCTAAGTTGGCAGAGTAAGCAGAGTTACGACATTAGCTACTGTACGGCTCGAAATGACCAGCTACACTCATAAACAGTCCCATCATGGTTTATGAGTGAGGGATAGGCTCCAGCATACCCGCCACCCTAATGAGGATAAGCGGCATAGAAAATGGATGGTGAACTGGTAGTGCTAAATCGATCAGTGGTAGTGTGGCGCAAATAAATGAATAGGTGTAGTCGTTGTTAAATCATGCACTACAGGAAAAATATGTAAAAAGGAATGCAGTTCACCCTTGCAATATCAGTTTTATTATCACTGCTAAAATTAGCGCTAAACAAAGAAGGACTGAATGCTCTGTGTTGACCTGCAAATAAATGGCCAAGTGAATTTCAGCCATCCTAATGTGGAATTATTCAGCCGCCAATACAATACTTTTAGGGTGGGACAAATCATTTGACATGGTTGTAGATCAATTTGTGGTGTGATTTAGAACAACCAGCGGTTAGAGTGGCACTTCCCGTGCAAGCTCCCGGCCCCATGACAGAGGAGTCCGGGCACAGCAAGGGAAGTCAACCGCTGTAGTTACAGAGACAAACATCCAGTGTCCAATGTGAAACTAACTTCACCACGGTACACAACGAACATGTCTGCACGGTGGTGTTGCATTTTCTCCATCATCCGGGGTGCAGGAGGGGCCACCAGTTTGAGGCGCATTTACAGCACCTACCATATTGGAGTGGGGCCCAGATTTACAGGCACCGGATTGGCCCAATCTCGTGGCGGATGCCGATCTTTACCAATCTTCAAAATACAGCCGATCGGCAGAGGATCCGACCTGAAGGGACATCCCTATAGTTGCTATCGTTCACTACTACACAGGAAGCTAAAAAGCTGGTCAGCGAGAGCTGTGGTTACTCAATCTTAGGAAAACATTGCTCCCCAGAGGTTTGGTAGAGGATAAAGGAAATCCTGAACTCAGCCCTCACTTTTAATCTCACAAAACATCTCTTCCTGGCACACACCACCAAAAAGTTCAATCCCAATTCTTTTATGTCTTTTTTCCAAAAAAGTAATGCAATAATTACTTTCCCTTGTAACTAATTACTTTTATGAAGGAATATTTCCATTACTAATTCAATTACTTGTTGGGAAAGTAACAACAACTATTATCACACTGTATACATGAGGAAATTAGCCGCATCTTATCTTGGTGACAAAGAGAGTTAGTGTAATTTGTAATAATGTATCTAATTAATGCATCTTTTTTTTAACAATACGCCAAATGGAAATGGCTCCCAAGCTGCACTTTGGACACCCTTGCTTTAAATGCTAACATGATTCAGTGTGTCTCAATGCTAATGTATTTCTTCCTCTCATTTCACTGCACACTTCCTCCTCAGCAGCCAATCAGTGCGCCCGACTGACATGTGACACAGGAAGAGGAGAAACAGACTGGAAAGAAGAGAAGATGAGGGAGACAAAAGTCCAGCTGTGAGATGAAGGTGGGACAAAGACTGACACAGATGTCATCTATGAGAGGATGGGGGCGGTGGTTTATACACACACACACATACACACACACACACGCACACACACACTTCTTTTGACAGGCTGTGATTGACTGTTTGTGAATGAAGTCGTCTCCCGCCTGCTATTTGGACTAAGTTGCTTATTTATTGGCTGATGAAATTAAATGAATTGCTCATTGGAATTTTAATGAAGATTCTTCCTGGCTGCGTGTTGAAGTATTTCTTTCTATTTTAATGGCAGCGCGCTCAGCAGGGAATCAGCTCAACACGCACACACACAGCAGGTGGCCACACACACACACACACACTGTATGAGAGTGTGTAAGTTGTTTTCATCTGCTTACAACACACACACACACACAAACGCCACTAAAGTGTGCAGCAGAAACACGTCACAATACAGCTCGCTGTGGCGTTGGCGTCTTAGCTTAGCCTGAGGAACGCAAACATGTCACATTACATCGGTCAAGGCCGTGGCTGAGACGTCATGTGACACAAAGCAGCTGGTCCGATGCTATCGCTGTCACATGGCCATGCTAACAAAGACGTGACAGTCCCGCAGGCCGCAGGCGGGCGGCCCCAGTGAGCGAGTATCATCACTGAGAAAACACAAGGGGATAAAGCTTATAGTCATGTTTGTGTTTTGTATCTCTTTATGTCCTCAACAACATCATGTGACCAACCATATGTCCTCACCACACACCAAAACCTGAAACATTCAGGACTAAAGACAACACACATGCACACACACACACTCTCTCTCTGCAAGCAGTGAGGACATTTTCTTTTTGCCTCAAGGTGTCCCATCAAACCACCAACATCTCATTACTACCTTTCCACCGCACTGTGTGTGTGTGTGTGTGTGTGTGTGAACAGCTCCCCAGTGTCTGCTGGTGTATAATAGATTTTTGAGGAGATTGTGGCTTTGTAAAGACATTTGATTGACACCTCCTGATGTCTCAGTCCAATTAAAGAGCTCCTTTGTTAGTGTGTGTGTGTGTGTGTGTGTGTGTGTGTGCATGTGTGCGTGCGTGCGTGTGTGTGTGTCACGGTGAGATGGATAATAATAATGGATAATAATAATAATAATGTAAATATGTTAATATGGTTTGGTCATGTGTACAGACTATATATGTTAACATACTTTATTCACATGTACACAGTAAATATGGTGATCATTCATGTATCGAGTATTAAAATACTTTTTTTCACTGGTACACCGAAAAGATTTTATCATATTTTATTTTGTGTGTACACAATAAATATTTGACTTTTTTCCCACATGTAAATATGATAATTGATAATGTGATAATAGGCTTTATTCACGTGTACACGGTAACTATGTTGATATAATGTATGTTGGAATACTGGTTGGTACACAGTAAATATATTGCTATACTCTATTTACATGTACACAATAGACTTTGTCATGTGTACACAGTGAATATGTCAATATAGATTGTTCACATGTACACATTGAAGGTTTGAGAAAGATGTTAAGCTGAATACATCAATGACGGTTATAATTTTCAACAGTTTCCAGTATTGCAAGAAACAAACCAAGAGGAAATCAAACCAAACACAGCCAAAAAGGAATATACCATTCAATGTAAGATAGAGACTGAACTATATTTCACATTTTTAAAATAATTAACGTTAACACAAGAAGGCCAAAATATAATCATAAACAAATTCGAGCAAAACGATGAGAGAAAAAAACATATTTAAACTGAATTAAAACATAACATGAAATAGTAAATGATATGCAGTGTAGACCACAAATACAATTATTTGTATTTAACTACAACTAATAATAATAATCAAACAACTAGACTCTAAGAATAACAACAATGTTTTAAATAAAAAAAATATATTGTAAATAACAAACTAAATATTTTATCACATAAAAGACCTCTGACCTAAATATGGAACATCAATAAATTCAATTTATATGTAAAATAATGTACATCAATTATTTCCTTTTCTTTACAAAATTCAACAACTAATTTCACTATTAAACTAAATATTGGCTTTCTGTTACCTCGTTTAAGGTAAATGTTTTCAACTAGGAAAAAAAAGGACACAAACCAAATGACGTCATTAATGATATCATTCATCATCCCAAGGAAAAGTTACTATTATTTAGTATTATTACTATTATACGTGTCAAGTAAGTGAAAAGTTGGTTTGAATGTTGAGATGAACATGGAGCTCCTATTCGTTTTAGAGAAATTATGTTTTCCATGTAGTATTATCACTAATTGTAATGCTGTATATACTCACAGCATTACGTCTTGTTATTAAGTATATATTGATTTGACACATTAGCATAGCACTCAACGCAATCACACTGCATGGCTTTTACTGTGGGATTGGGTTTTGGCAGCGGGCGTGACGGGTGTGTGTGTGTGTGCACGCACGTGTCAACAAGGCCTTTGCAATATGAACATCTTAACGACCGCTTTGTCACTCTACATCTTTCACACCAGACCTGTGTGTGTGTGTGTGTGTGTGCATGAGAGAGAGTGTAAATGTGTGTGTGACAAGTAGAAACGTAATAATGCTACCCCAGGACAAAAAAAACAACAATTTCATCTCTTTTGCTGCAACAGTGTCAACATTTCAATGGTGTGTGTGTGTCCCACATATTGTTTTTGTTCAACATCAGGTCACATGTTTTTTAAGTCACACACACGCACACGATTGAGTTTGCAGATGCCACATGAATATGAAATATGATTGGAATGTGATTTATTACTGATGTCATGATGAATCATTGATGACATCAGCAGTCAAAGGTCATATACATGAATGGTGCACAAGTCATACTTCATCATCATCCACAAAATAATCACTAATCAATACGTCACTTTGGCATACAAAGAAGTCATTTATTCTGACGGTGCTCATATTCGGATCTGTTGGAAGTGCAAAGGTGGCAGAGGAAGGTATGGGGGGAAAGGCGGTCAAATGGAATGAAAGAACAAGAAGTACACAGCCTGACAACTCCACCTTTTTTCAAGGAGTGGTCCTGTCATGGCCACTCCCCCTTCTTCCTCTTCCATACCGCGTTTTTTTTTTTGTTTCCAGAGTTTGCGTGCCGTTTTCGACTGTTTTCATCGATGCGGAGACCTTGCTATCAAACACGGCTGCCTCGCTCTAATTCACACACACACACTCACACACACTTGAATGAACATCCATATCAACTCACGCAATCTTTCTAGGCGCACAAACACACGTGCTCGTAAACGCTGAACGTTGTAACAAAGACTTCCCCTGTCGTTCCAATGTTGTGCAATGTTTTCATTTTAAAATGTAGAAAAAAACATTAGAGGGGTCTTTCCTCTCACCACGACCCCACTAGCACAGGAAGCCCGTGCGCGCGCGCGCGCGCGGGCGCGTATTTATTGTCACAGGCTGTGAATGTAATATTGATTCCTAAAGTAGTTTGAGTGTAACATGTCACAGCGTGTTAGCGTCAGAGCAGCCAGCCGCACACAAACACCGCAGCTAGCACGCAACACTGGGGGAGGGGGGAGGGGGAAGAGGGCGGGGCCTGAGGGGAGGGGCGGCGAATAGAAGACATGGGATTGGACGAGAAGAAAGAGGGCGGAGAGGAAGAATGTGTGTGTGTGTGTGTGCGCGCGCGTTGTTGTTGTCCACAAACAAACAAACATTCCCTTAGGCTTTAACGTGTCAGCAAACACACACACACCGAACCACCGCTGTTTGACCCAACCGGAAGCAGGTTAGAGGTCTCCATCCGGAAGATGTCTCACTCTGCTGAATAAACAACGAACCTCCTTCTAAGTCTTACGGCGCTCTTATATTGAAGGTGCGTGTGTGTGCGAGAACGAGACGTTTCACGCCGCTAAATGACTGGCGCCTCCTCACCTGAGACAAAGAGCCAACGTGGACGCGCCGCGGTGGCTAATCAGCGGACATTGTCGCATTACGCCGCAGGCGCCGACAGGGGCGGCTAATTGTGCGGCAGAGCCCGTTAAAACACACGCACTTAACCATGACGAGGCCATCAGCTGTCCTCTGAAAACCAGCAGGGTTCCTGCTTGGACGGCAAATGAATTCGAAAACTTTGATGTCATCGTTTAGCCACGCCCCTCACAAACATTCAGCTGTTGTTGCCCAGCAACGCAGCCTTTGTCAGTCACCTGCTGCATGCAAATAGCAGCGTTAGCGCCTGCGTGTGCGCGTAATGGTGGGTTCCTTCCATCCTGCCTGACAGCAGCGAGCGAGGAAGAAAGCGAAAGATGGCGCCAATCAATGGCGTCATCCTGTGCTCGCCATAGAGACAAGCAGGGGTACACAACACACACACACACACACACACACACACACACTCTCTCACCGTAGAAAAAGGCGCATGTGAAGAGGGTGTAATTAGGAGGCCGCGCTCTGCCTCCGCTACGCCGCCATTGATGTGCAGATGAAGATGGCGGCCGTGAAAGCAAACTGTGTTTTGGTTGAGTTCTGTCAACCGAACAGCTGGATTGCCATTTTTCACTCAAATTAGATTTCAGCTCAAGCACCTACGCTGGGGGGAATTAAAAGCGCACGCCGCTCGCTCTCTTTTCACACACCCGCTCTCGTTTGGCGCAGAGGCCATGACACCGAGCGGAGTGTCGTCTCTTCACTTGGCCTCAGCTTTTCACTTTTTCCACGAGGGCAGACATAGCGCTTGTCTAGTCACTACTGATTGGTTGTCACAAACCACGCCCACACACCGGAAAGAAGTGCTAAGCTAAGGCTGATGCTACAGCACCTACTAGTCTTTCCACACCATCGCTTTTGAAAGGCTCGATTATATCATTAACATTGAAAAATGTGCCAAAACCCCCCCAACAAAACATGTCAAAAACGAGCATAAATGTGAAATCAAATGGATTTTCATGTGTGACGGTTCCTTCCGTGTCCTGGAGGTGGCGGTAGACATCAGTGAACGGCACAGATTTAACTCAGACTCTTTTTAGCTCAAATAAAAGTCAAATGTTGGCTATATCACAAAGACTACATTGGTGAGGTTTCTAAAATACCAGGAAAACTTTGAAAACACATTTGAGTGTCTTCCATAGACTAAAAGCTTGATATTATTTCCTAGCTCGTTTTCTATGAATTGAAGAAATACATGAAATTTCACATGGCAACCACTTTCCCTATATGTCACTTGGTAATTATTATATCATTTATTTAAATACATTCATTTCCAGGAGAAATTGGGAGCATACATACAAGGTTACATTATAGTACTTCACATGTTTACAATTGAACATGTCTGAGAAGAAGTAGGAACAAGAACATCTTATTTCATCCTGCCTATACTATGTTTCACATAATTTGCTAATACAGTTGTTCACTTCCTACGTGTACGCTTTATCAATTTTTGTAATGATACAGGAAAATGATAGCATGTGTAATAATGTGTAACAGTAAAGGTTAACGGTTTGTATATTGCTGCTAAAGAAATATACAGTAAATAAAGAGCTGTATATTCCAGTTTATAAGCTGCTACTTTTTTCTTAAAATTGTACACAGCAGTGCATCTCCTTTACTTTAGAATTACTATTAATTGCTGAAATACAGTGCCAGTCAGTGAGGAAGCAGTAGCTATTTCTTTGGCAGGAGCCAGCACGAGCTTTCTGTGTACTCACAACAAGCTTGTCGACACACCGGAAATCGCAGAAGGTCATACTATATTACAGTATAACAATATATAACACTCTGACACACTCATTTTTCAAATAACACTGAACTCATCACACAGCAACTTAACACTCAAAAGGTATATCTAAAAAATATACAAACATTTACCAATTTTCCTGTTTTTGTGTCTGAACAACGCATTCATTGAGGCGCTGCAATGATGTCAGCCTACCTCTGGGCTCCTCTGGTGGTCAGCATTGTGCCTTTTTTCACTTTCGATTTCCACACGGAATGGAAAGAGAACTTTTTTCACTTTTCCATGTTGGCCATGCCATGGCTAACGTCCTGGGTACAGGCAGTGTTAAGGTAAAGTAAGGTCTCATCAATGTTTTGTGTCATTGCTGACGTCTAGTGACCAGAATATTACATATCACTTGTATTTCTATGTTTTGACTAGGGCTGTCAATAGATTAAAATATTTAATCAAAATTTGCATTTGTCCATATTTAACTCATATTTAATTGCAGATAGAAAGATGTTTTTATCTACAAGTAGGCATATAGATCTGCTTTTGGTAAACGATTTGATACGCATCTAGATACCTGGGTTAAGATATGATTCAAAAACTTTAGTATATTCATTCATTCATTTTCTGTACCGCTTATCCTCATTAGGGTCACGGGGATGCTGGAGCCTATCCCAGCTGGCTTTGGGCGAGAGGCGGGGTACACCCCGGACTGGTCGCCAGTCAATCGCAGGAACTTTAGTATATAATTTTGTATACAAACAGTATATTCAATTCAATATGATTTAGCAGTTACATTTGTTGATGGAGATATTATTCTTAGATTATATGTTTCATTAATTAATTATTAATTATTCATTAACTAAACACCTGTTTGCCATCCCTGGGGTGCAGCATCCCAGTGTGGATCTTCAAGCTGTTTTGAAGAAACAGGTGAGCAACATTTACTGACATTGTGTTGTAATGAGTATTTATTAATATTTTGTGCATTGTTACATACATGTATACATTTGCTTTTCAAGACAAACATGTGGCTTTACTTACTGTTACCTTGCATGCTCTTCCACGGTTGACATCTTCTAGGTTTTTGACTTTGTGTATTGCAGTCTGCACCGGTACTTATGTTTTCACTCCCACCCGGTCCGTATGCGGTCCTCATTGCGGTATTTTGGAAACGTGAACAAGCTTACTCCTTCTGCTCGAGTGTTTGAGCAAGAACCTGCCACAAAACGCTAAGCTATTATATAAAAAAGTATGTATACCACCATGATAAATTCAACAACGAGCCACGACAACACAGAAGCAATGACGGGGGCGTCCTGGAGCTGACGTCACTTCCTATTTCTGCTACAAAATATGGGAAGAGACTGTCTGTAGTGACAAAACCTTAAAAGTCAACATTCGAGCACACATCTGCCATCCGAAATATCCCTGTGTATTTGTAATATGTTTTAATATGTTTTAATAATTAATTTTAATAATTAAATAATAATTAATTAATAATGAATTAACTTAATTTTAATAAGTGTAATTTTTCACAGAGAAAATATATGTATCATATACATGTATACAAATTATAAGATTGCTATAATGTACGTATGTTTTACTGATGTGTTGAAAATTTACTAGCTAGTGTGCTCCTAATGCTATTTATATCTATTGAAGGTGCGACAATTGGTGCTTCCAGATCCCAGATGCTGAGGCAGGAGGCAGATGGAGTGACAAAAACGTAAATTTATTCAGAGCAAAAAGTTTAAAAGAAAGTGACGGAAGTGCACACCATGAGGAGAGTCACTTCATTTGGAACGGGGCATTATAAAAAAAGAAGAGGCTGGAAGGTTGAGTCCACCAGGCATACCTTAGGAGCCAGAATCTTCTAGAGCCAGAATCCAAAAACTCCATCTGGAAAAGAGTAGCACGGACAGCAAGAAGAGTTCTACACAAACTAACTGAAGCGTGCTGTGACTGCAAGGCAACAAGGAGGAATTTGCCAACTTCGCTCAGCTGTGGAAAATGAGCTAAAATGGTTGCTGGTGCAATCGCGAGCAGGTGTGCCTGGTGGCTCACCACCCAAGAAGAGCTAGGGTCAAAATAATAAGTACAGACAAACATGACACAAGGTCATGGTCACACTGACACAAGCTAACAAATAGCCGTCCTCAGCTATGCCCGCCGGTAACTAGGAGCTCGTAACCCAAATTTTAGCTTGCAGTTCAAAGTAAAAAAATACGATGAGAAAATGGCTTGCATCTGAAAGACAGATCTGGGACGCTTGTATTCCAAGGTATTACTGTAAAAGGGACTATGGAATATCTCTGTTCGCCATGGCATTTGAGAGGCAAGGTAAACTGAGACAACTCAGCTCACAGCCAGTATACACAAATAACTTTGGTCTTGTTGAGAGAGCTATCTGCCAAAGCTAAACTTGACACTCAAAATACCATTTTCTTTGTCCATTTCTGCTCAATATTTGTTGCCCCACATCAACTGCTACACCGCTGCGTTTCCTCAAACTACGGTGTGGGCAGAGGGTCAAACAGGACGTGTTAATCGTGAGCCAAAAAAAAGTGCTGTTTAAGGACTTTTCAATGGACGTTCATTTATTTCTGAAAAACGCGATGTAGCGAGGGAGCGATAACGCAACAACGATACTGTGAGGGACGACTGTATACATACTGTATTTGAAAGAGTAGAAAAAGACTTAAAATTTTTTTTTTTTTAATGGACAATGGTTAAAATGGAAAAGTTGCACAAAGTTGAGCATTCAGAAATTAAAGCACTATAGTATATTATTCTGTGGTAACATCTACATGTCAGCTATTTTCTGCCAGCAGTCCTCCCTCACTCTATTGCCGGTGACAGTCTTGTTTTTGGCACTGATAATGTTTTTGAACTCCTCCTATACCAGCGGGGATCGCTCCATTTTTGCATAGAATAATATCAGGTCAAATGCCCCCTCTGATGTGAACGCGGTCTGAGCACAATGCAAAGAACTCCAAAAAGTAACCAACCACCACTTTAACTCTGGGGAATTTAGGTGTTGTTGAGCGGCATCCTGAGCACTAAGTCCTGGTATGTTGAGCAGTACAGGCCTCTGAACGCACCAACCATTCGGATGCAGCGGTTAGTGTGGACACAAACCGAGACAACAGCGCCACGCAGATCACAGTACAAGCAAGCATACAAGGGATGTAATAAACACACCAGTAGCTACAGATAAAGACAGGACACTTTCATTCTTTTCTGATGAGGCTGAACCTGCCTTTATTCATTATTTATTATTATCATTATCATTACAAGTAGTAATTGTTCATCAGCCATGCTTGACTTTTTATTTGTAAGGCAAAAAAAGTGTTTGTTAAACTTGAGTTTGCACTCAGTCAAGAAAACATCGTTGCTGTTTGTTCTCACCACCGCTCACGCTTACAGTTGTTTTACACACACACGCACACACACACAAACAGGGCCTCAATTATCCGCGTTTGAAGTGATGTCAGTATACAATAACAATTACACACCTTAATTAAGCAGCCAACACGTCAGTGTGTTTGGACCCATTGATGGCACAGACACACGGTGTTGTTTTTCTACACACTGCTTTGAGTTGTGTGTTTACTTTTATTTTTACTGCTAATGTTTATTCTAATGCGATGCAACGCGAGCTAGCTGCTAAGCTAACGTGAATGCTAATGAAAGCCTCCAGGTAGAAAAATCCCAGGTGACACACAGCCCATCTGGGTGCACCTGCGGGTGTGTGTGTGTGGCGGGGAGGGGTCCATTAACAAGTTGCCACATGTTTCCAGGCAGTGAGGTGAAGACGTTTTAATTACACTTGGACAAATAAATCCCACTGAGATACTTGCTGTTGTTTGTTGCTCACACTTACACTTTACTATTTGCTCATTTATGTATTATTTATTTAACTTTTTTTTAAATTATCAAAATAGTCATTTATTTGACTATATATTTATGTAAGTATTAATCCATTCATTTATTTGACAACTAAACTATTTACCAGTTGATTTATTTGACTATTTCACTTAAACTTGCAGCTACAATCATTTGAACTTTGAACATTAAAACTGAGCATTAACCCGCAACCTTAATGAGCATTGAAAATGGATGGATGGAAAACTGAGCATTAGTATTGACAAGACAGTCAGAAATGTTGAATTGTGCAAATTTAGGCTTGTACTTGAACGAACTTTTGTGACTATTATAATAATATTACTTGAAATGTGGCAAAAATGTCCCCTTGACATCATTCCAGCAGGTTTTTGTTTAAAACAAAAGTTTTCTTAGCATAAATGTGAAGACAGGAAATGAAAACAAAATATCAACAAATAAAAGATTCTAAAATTTTTTGACATAATGTCTGAAAATTCTAATCCTTCATTTTGGGGTCCTGCCAGGACCCTCCAGTTCTGACAGTCTTTTTATATTAAACACCCTCAAATTGAGACATAATACACAATAATTATACAAAGGAGTTTCTTTGAATGAATCATTCATTGACAAAATAGCAAAATAACTATAAGGAAATAATTAATTGAATAATTACATATTATTAATATATATATATAACATATATATAATATTATAAATACCTTGACATTTAAAAAATATAGTAATATAAATAAGTGGACTTAAAATGAAGACGATATTTACTTATGTTTATTAAAAAGTTGAAATATAAAGTGACGAATGCATTGAATGTATAAATAAATGCATTTTTGCCTTTGTGTCCATACTGTATCGAAAATGTATTCAGTGTGTGTGTGTGTGTGTGTGTGTGTGTGTGTGTGGCTTGCAGGTGACACTTTGATCCTCCTGTTTATTGTCGCCTCGACAAAACATTTCCATTCCCGATTCAACTCCTTTGTTTTCGGCAGATCAAGTGACTTGAAACTAAGAAATGAATGACTTTCTTATCTTTGCTCTGATTTCCATTCATACTCACAGCGACGACAGCGTGTGCGTGTGCGTGCGTGCGTGTGCGTGTGTGCGTGTATGCACATTGGCTGCAGCTGAGCACGTTTATGTGCCATTATGAAACTAACAAGGCTTCACTGCTGTGATGTGTTGGACCCGCTGGGAGTCATGTCTCACATGACACACCAGGAAACAATTACACTATCAGTGTGTGAGGGTGCGTGTGCACGTGTGTGTGGTGTAGTGACGCCCCCTGCTGGTACGTTTTGTCATGCGGCAGGTGGGCGTGGCCTATTATCAGCGTCATACAGGGGTGTCTAAACTATTTCTAGTGAGGGTTGATTCATTCATTCATTTGTTCATTTTCTATACCGCTTATCCTCATTAGGGTCGCGGGAGGGTTGATTACGTGAAAATTAAATGGTCAGGGTGGGGGGTTGGGCGGGGTGTAAATGAAAGAGGATAAGAGCAATTTGATGCAGGTAATATATGCTAAATTATCCTCTTAGCTTTGTGTTATATCTGACAATGAAAATTAATGGAATATCCAATAATATACCTCATTAATAATCAATTATTAGATTTTTACAATATGCTGTGAGCCAATATGCAAGCCAGACGTAGACCAAAAATGGCCCCTGTGCCGCACTTTGGACACCCGTCTGTAACCAAACTGTGTTTCATTATTGACAGATTTCTGACAAGCTAACAACATGGGTGCTAGCAGTGATGCTACATGCTAACCTAGCGTATTAGCACAGTAAAGCTGCTCACGCGGCGGGCCGTTGTTGCCACGGCAACCAGATGGCCTCCCTCACCTCAATGTAAATCAACTGCATGACATGAAAAATGCTGTTTGAGACACACACTTAGTGTTTCACAATGTTTGTCTTCTTTGTCTGCCATGACGTCGTCTCACGCGCGCGTATGCCGGCAGCACCTGTGCTAATGAAGCTGCAGCGCGTCGTCCTTGTGGCTGTCAATCAAACGCCTCTAATGGACATCTAGACCCCAGCACCCACTTGCACGCGCACACACATTGCAGCGGTACCTTCCCATTGAGGAGGGGTGGGTGGGGGAGTGTAATCAGCCCACACGCACTCGAGCAGATGAGATTCTTTTCGAGTGCGAGGTCACGTGACAACAGCACGAAAAAGAAAGAAATCCCAGACGAGGCGAGTCAACGTTAGCACAGTGCTAACACTGTCAACTCGCCGTTAAAAGGCATGTACTTTCCATCTTGGCTGCACCTCAGCCTTTGACTTGCACCAGATTCAAATGACTGCAACACATCATGAGCTTTATCTCTCATGATGTGAGCTAATGCTACGTGTCGACTAGCACCTTTACTGCCTTGGCTAAAGCGCCACACTGATTAGCATGTTTACCGCAGTGGCTGTATGTGTTGATTGGCGTATTTACTCGCTACGTGTTGACCAGCGTGTTTACTGCTCCGGCTAATGCTAGGTGTCGACGAGCGCGATCGCCAGCTCGGCCGACTCCAAACGATGGCGAGGGTCCGCTAGAAGATCAATGAGGAAGTCGCAAACAGTTCATGCGCACAATTTGAAATCACAAGGACACACGCTAGGAACAAAGGTGTGAGGTTGTTTGTGAAGCACAGAGAGGCGACTTAACGAGCTGAGCCTCCAGCACCAATTAGCTAGCTAGCAGCAGACGTGGA
This sequence comes from Oostethus manadensis, assembly GCA_024372805.1. Lineage (NCBI taxonomy): Eukaryota > Metazoa > Chordata > Actinopteri > Syngnathiformes > Syngnathidae > Oostethus > Oostethus manadensis. The sequence continues at coordinate 285,786 of QODF01000244.1, read as the reverse complement.
CCAGACACAGCTGCTGCTATTAAACACACACACACACGCGCACACACACACAGGGAGGCGGGGGCTGGGATGCGTTAATAGCGTAATGTTTCACATCCCACTAGAGGCTAAAGACAAACGTCTCCAGGAGAAACAAGTGCAAACACAAGTACGGGATATCACCAAATACATCTGATTATAAGTCAAGTGTGACGATGGCCGCATGGTGGTCAAGTGGTTACCATGTTGGCCACGCACATCCGACCAGGGCTCGAATCTCCCTTGGGCAACTCTGTGTGGAGTTTGCATGTTCTCCCCGTGCGTGCAGGGGTTTTCTCCGTGTACTCCGGTTTCCTCCCTCATTCCAAACACATGCATGTTAGTCCAGGGTGTTCCCCACCTCTCACCCAAAGTCAGCTGGGATAGGCTCCAGCGTACTAATGAGCACACGCAGAATAGAAAATGGATGGATAAGTGGGATGATGTTGATGTCCATGTCCATGACGACAGCAAACTTAGCCCCAACCAGACGAAGACGATCCGAGGCCTAAACACACAAATACTTTATCAAAATAGCGCATCATCCAGACGAAGCCGGCGTTTTCCCCGGCTTCTGTGGAAATGCCCGCGTCATAGCTCCACCCCTTTACCAACGCTCATGTGCTACAACTGCAAACATGGAAACAGCAATGGCGCCGTACATTGTTTTTGTCCTGCCGAAGCTAGTGCGCTTATTGTCCTTAGCAGCTAACTCTTCATAGCGCGCTCGCTAATTGACTTGACGCCATCGCCATGTTGGGACATTAATGGCCACAGCGGGGCTACGGAGTCAAAAGCGTGTGTGAGCTAAAACGTATTATCATCCTCTGTGGACACACACACACACACACGCCAGTTGCAACTGTAGACATGTTAGCATCCCAGTGGGCTTTGTTAGCCTGTGAAATGGTCTGTGCTGTGATGGTCCTCGTGCACGTACCTACGTGCACACACGTCGCAAACATGTTTTCTCATCACGGCAATTGTTGATGTCTGAACGCATGCTTCCATTTTGACGGTGCACACACAATGAATGCAACATAAGGCCTGTGAAAACATGACCTTGCTGAGTTGCCGTGGCGACACAGTGACAAAGAACCAGGAAGTGGACTTTGTTGACTGTTGGGGGCACTGTCACCTTGCACAAGCTACTTCCTGTCATGTTAGGAGCACACGCACACAAACACCCCACCATCTACCTGCACCACGTTTGTGTGCAGGTGACATCCACAATGACACGAGGTCCTTGCAGTGCAGCATGGTGACTGGTGATCGCAGCGGATGAGGTCGCACATGTCAGACTACAGCACAGAAAGAACACGGGGGCACAAGTGGGAACGTTTGCTTTGGGGCAGATCTTCTCTCTATTCAGTGACGCCGTCTGTGTGTCTCACACACACAGTGACGGATTTGCCCCCTCGCCCCCACATGCGTTCTATTTCTGTCAGCGAGAGGGGTGGGGGGGGGTGACGCGTTGAAGTTGTTGTGCGAATGTTTGGAGGCAAAGTTTGCCGACAGCGTGTACGAGAGGACGTCAAACAGCAGCCAGTGGGCCGCGGTGGGAGGGACCAGGACAAACATCGGCTGCCCAGACGTGCTCCTCCAGGAATCCTCAATGAAATGGAGGAAATAGGCCCTGCCCACTTCATATGAAACACCTTTCAGGTTAGCGCCGTCATACCAGTCCAGGGTGTACCCCGCCTCTTGCCGTTATAGGCTCCAGCATACCCCCGCAACCCTAGGAGGGTAAGTGGCATAGAAGATGGATGGATGGATGGTTACTCAGTCATGTTCACGTGAGCTTGTTAGCCATTGTTGCTTAGCAACGTGATTGACAGACTGTGCTCCAATACCCGGACAAAGACACAGAGCGAGCGCTGTCTGGTTTCCAGGGCAACCGCTTCATACAAGTCAAATGAAAGTTGTCAAACATGTGACGTCATCATCATCATCACCACCTGATAAATCTGCTGATGAAGCACCCCCCCCCCCCCTCCCCTTCCACACACACACACACATACGCACGCACACACACATACGCACACAGTGTCCAGTGGACCGTGCGGTACCGCTCAGTCAACCTGTTGCTCCGGACGGTTCTGGTGGTACCGCCTCTACTTTTTGGGGAGAAGTTGTGCGCACGTCCGAGACTCCCGCGCGCTCGCCGGTGCGCTTCCTCCTTCTCTTCCTCCTCTTTCCCGGCTGCCGGATCTTTTCCTCCGCTGTACCGGTTCTGCGGCTCACATGAGTGCGCCTCCTCTCATCCGCGCGCCCAGCCCGCTGCCGTCCTTCTCAGGGGGGGGCAACTTCTCCGGTCCCGGCGGACCCGCAGGGGGGGGCGTGATCTCGTTCCACATCCAGATCGGATTGAGCCGCGAACCGGTTTCTCTGGACTCGGCGGAGCTAAGCCTGGCTCAGGTTCGGGAGGCGGCGTGTAACATCGTGGACCAGAAGGTAGGAAGTTTTTCCACTACGTGCACGCGCGCTGTGACTTGACAACACGGATGCCGAGCTTGGATGGGGTGAAAGGTCAGCATCAAAATGTGTTGTCTTGGCAACGCTCCTAACTTCACCCAACCATCTCTGCGCGCGCGCGCGTGTAAGTGTTAGCGTGTTGACTGACTTGGAGACTTACTGACTTCCTGTTGGAAGAAACAACAACAATCTCGCCTTTGTTCCCTTTGCACACACACACACACACACACGCACACACGCACGCACACACACACACACGCACACACACACAGCACATTTTTTGTCACCTCTTTTTGCACAGAAACACACAAATAACAACAAATATTGAAATGTTGTGATTAAAGTAAATTAAGTGTTATAGAAAATAAAACAGTAAATGTGAGGATTTATTAGAGACAAACTGCCGACATTTGACTTTGGAACAAGTATCTCAGTGAATGGTTGTCTGGCAAATAGTCATGGAAATAATCTGCTGAGCATTGATGGACATAAACAATCAAAAAGGCTAATTAATTTGCTTAACTAGCATAAATGTGAGTGCATGCCACATAACACCGTAACAGTAATTGTTTCATTTCCACCAAAAGCCCAGGAACTTTTATTACAAAAGAACTTTTTGAAAGAACTCTTGGTAATCTGTTTCAGTGGGCTATGCACGGTCCCTTTTCATCAAAGGGAGTAAATGCTACCAGTATGCAGAAACATTGGCAGACATAGCATTCCATAACTTTAAATGCATGTGGCCTTTTCCATCCGTGTGTGCAGGAGTCCTACACTCTGCCCGAGAGGGTGTTCTCCACACACCACAAGTCGACAGAGAAATACAACCCTGGGATACGAATCCCCCTTAATACGAAAAATCCAGCATACAAAAATACCTTTCTGATTTGTTTTGCTTCGGCTTATAAAAATGTGTCTGCTTTATGAAAGTTTGTCGATCTTGCCAAAACTTGTTTTTTTCCTAAATTTTCCTTATTTACCATATTTTAAGGCGCATGCTGAAAAATATCGTCTACAAAAAAAAGCAGCGGAAGCAAAACCGTGAGTTTAGTTGAACTTTATTCTACTATCTAACAATACACTCACTGTATTTTTTATCCCTCTTCTCCTACAAATCCATCTTCTGCATCTGACTTGAACCGCTGGGCAAACATGCCGGGTTCCCTGTCATCATTGTCGGCCATCAGTCTCCTTGTCAGTCGGCTGTTCAGCAATGATGGCGGCTTTCGTGAAAGCTCGGACAAGAGTTAAAGCAGATACCTTAGCCCAGGCATCCACAATCCATTCACATATGGTGGCCTAACTCTTCCGGCGCGCGGCAAAAATGTTGTTTTGCACCATACGGATAGGATACCTACTGGAGGCATGAGGGAGGTAAGTGTACGTACTGTACGTATTACGTAATGTTCTCTGATTGGTTTATCGCTGCCAGTTTACATGCCCTACAGCACTTTGCTGCGTATGAAAGGTAAGAAACTTTTTGAATTTTAACTCAATATACATTCTATTTCAGGTTTTATTATTACATTACATTTGTATTACATTACTCGTTATTTATACAGTATTAAATGTGCAGAACAGTGTTTTTTTCCATTGTATGAGGGGTCTTCTGGGTCAGTGGAACGACTCATGTTAAATGTTGTTCGGGTTAAAAAAAATTCAGCCCCCAAAAATCCTTTTGGAAGGAATTCATTTCGTATCCCGGGGTTCCACTGTGTACTTGTCTTTCTGCAAACAAGTTTTACTTCTTCATAGTTGATGGCTGCAGAATTGCCGGTGCACGGTTTAATTGAATTTGCCTTAATTTGTTTGTCTGTGCTAAGATCATACGTACGTACTTTTAAAAAAGCAAATCTTATTTTATATTAGAAAAAATGACCCTGGGCATTGTTGTGTAAATGCTACTGAATAATGTATGTTGTATTTTGATCATTTCTACAAAATAAATAAATAATTTTCGTTGCATGTGTCAAGTATGTGATCAATCAATCAATCGATCGATCAATCATTTACCATGCGCAGCCTTTATTAATAGTGTGGACAGTGTCAGGGCTGTGTGTGAAAACTTAGGCTGAATCCCAATTGTACTCCTTGCCCTGCGTCTTACCCCTTATCTCTAGGTTTTGCGTGTTCACGATAATCAAGTGGTGTTCCAATTTTGATGAAGCTGAGAGGTAAGGGATAAGTGCTAAGGGGTATGCACTTCTTGAAAGCAATGTGGTAGGCTACCACACTTGAAATGAAGGGGTGGGAGGAGCTACGACGACCTGCTTAGAAGACAGACGCGCGAAGACCAAAATAAGCATAAAAATGTAAGTAATTACGCATAATTATTGAGTTGCACAGTCACTCATGTTTTGTTTTATATTCAATCAATTGCTACTCCACGTAACTATTCAGCATGTTTTAAATTGTTGGTTTTCGGTAGCTCTAACTTGCCGACTGACACCGATATCGATCTTCGCTCTGATCTACTGCATTTCATAAATGAATAGACAACGATTAGAAAGCGACCACAATAGCCTTTTAATTGTAAGTTGTATCCTAAAACCCCTCACCAGCGAGGGTAATCTACTGTACATTAGTGAACTGTACTGTGATGTTCGTGTTTTATATAATCACTTGTAGTGGGAGCACACCATCGGATTTATTCAGCTTTTTGAATCTAACGTCATCCCATCTATGTTTGAGTTTGTTTTCAGCACACTGATACTATACTGCTATTATAATTATGATTGTGTTTACAATAAGTTAATAGTTACACCCCATCAATCATGCATAATGTAGGGCCCGCTGATTTCCGCGTAAATACAATCGTGGGTGGAATTGCACAATTGGCCAATAAAAACGGAATTTACTGGGAAACGGGGAATCTCGCGGAAATTGGCATCACGTGAATGAAATGCTGTCATCGTGAGGCAAAGGAACGCTTGTGTGTGGAATTATATAACCGGCGGATGGCTAAACTGTGGACGGGCATTACAGTTTTTTGAAGATTTGGTAGCAATGTGTGTATCGCAAAAGTTAGCCAAGCTACATCCATTTTTCAATGACTGGGCTAAATGGTCCATTAATGTTTAGCATGAGTAAATGCAAGTTTGCATGTAATTAACTGACCTTTTGTTCACTAACCCATAAATCACACACATATACTGGTAAACAAAATTAGTGTAAAATGTAAAAAGCGTATTTCATAGGGCCCTATGCATGTGTCATTGCTGCAGGAGCCCTCTGCTACAACGTACAGCTCTCCAGTACCATGTTATTCCAGTATTTAAAAGTCAAATGCACCAAACTCTATTCTGGACTTTCTTACAAAAGTATCTGAGAGAGAACATCAATGACAGGAGGAGAGCGATGCCAAAACAGAGAGGTTTTTAAACCTTGAAAGGATGATGGATAAGATTTATGCATTTGTTGATGTTCATAAAGTTTGCTATATTGTTATTTCTATTTTCTATGTATGTTTGATACATTCTCTACTCTTATGAATGTTGTTGCAGTGCCGGTTCTAAGATGTTGTTTGTTAGAGTTCGTTGTTTTGCAATAAATATCACAGTTTGTAAAAATGTGTGCCTTTTATTTAAAAAAGGTGTTTTGAGTTAGGCTATGTGACATGGAAATCATGTAGAAATGTATGCACTTTAATTTGTGGTAGGAAATATTAATTATGACGAAATGTTCCTAGCTCATCTGCCTTTGTCACTGTTAGAAAACGGTGAAGGGTGATGATGTAATGAGAATCAAGTTAAATCTTTTGTTAGTGGCATCTACCCGATGTTCCTAGGTTTTAAGGGGCAGGGGAAGGGCAAAGGGCTAATTAAACATTGATGCTGCTTTCATGAGCCACTTTGCATTGACCATTTATGGCAAATTGAAGGTGTGGAAAGGGTGTGACGTGGGCGGAGTTGCTTGAATGTGTGCATACGCTACTTTCTTTTTTAAAATATTTTTGTCCATACGCCATGGGTTTTTGGCGTACACATACTTTTAGTCAGATTTCTAAGCATATTACTATAGATGGAGCCCCAGATCTGTTGCTTTTTTCACAGGGAAAATACAGTTATACTACGGCTGTCAAATGATTAATCAGATTAATTAACTAATCATGATTACTCAACCTTTTGCAGCTTTGTCTGAAATATTTTGACATTTTGACTGTATTTTATTGAAACAAATGATGATGAGGATGATATATTTTTGCATGTATCAACAGCTCTAAATTCGATGAAAATTGAAATCAAACTAAAAGACTGGTTTCTTTAATATTAGCAGAACATTTGAATCACATTCTCTTCTCTATCTACTCGCACGTCTCTAATATTGTACCCGGCGTGAGCCAAATAACAACAGCGCTCGCCTGGCTTAGGGACATAAAAGTGGAAAGAAGTGAAATAAACAACGTCCAACATAAACAATCCATGCCGAAATGGCCAATGAATTGGCTCAGCTAGCATGAATGCAACATGACATGGTAGAAGAGTAGCATCACTACGGGAATATAACAGAGGAAAAGCTCAAACTGTGACCGTAGTAACTTGTTCATCACTTTTTCACCACCTTTAACTACACTTTTGTATTACAATACACGCCACACACACACGTAGAGTGCATGAGATGTCCATTAAGTTCACTAATTGTCTCACTTCAGGTGAAAATCACCTCGTTTCCCACAGTGAACATTTACACTCGAACTGTTAGCCATATCACACACGCACACACAGACGCATGTGCATGTCGCCGAAGTTTATGGGAAAAGCAGCAGGTGACCTCAACACCTGCATGACAACATGTGACACTTAACACATTCACACAGCTCCAAAATGAACTGATTAGTGTTAATGCACGTGTGTGTGTGTGTGTGTGTGTGTGTGTGTGTGTGTGTGTGTGTGTGCAGTCCTCAGGTGAGGATTTTAAGAAGTAATCCAAAATTGAGATGACTCTGGATGAGTGAGAGGTCGCGGGTGAAAGAGGACATCGTCAATAACATCACAGCCTATCAGAGCAGTGGGATCAGTCAGTGCTATGATTTTTGGTGAGCTTTCTGCCCATGAAGTGAACATTTTGTCCTTTGAGTCTTTAAACAGTTGGAAAACGTCAGAGCGAGGGAAAAGGAAATGTTTCTGAGGTACAAAAGCATTAGTGTGCTCGCTTTCACACCTTCATGCTGCCTCACACACACACACACACGCACACACACACACACACACACACACACACACAGCTGACAGTTATAATAAAGCTGTTTCTGTCAGTAGAGGTTATTTCGCTTGTTGCTCGGCAACTGATGATGATTGCGCTGTGAAGTGTCCTCCTGCCATTATGGCTTTTATACACACTAGGCTGCATGAGTGTGTGTGCATGCAAGTCCTGATCGGCACACAACGTTGGAGCTCAGAACGTTGGAGCTCAGGGTTTGTGTTCTTACTAAAAGGATGAGATGTCAAGCGTTAGCCATACCTGTGGGTCTACATGTGCCCCTGCACATAACTCGATGAACAAATCAATGTTGCAATTGTCAATTTAACTGGATATGAAGAGCACATTCATACACTGTAGTGTGTATTTAAAAAAAACAAAGATTAAAAATAAACAGCAGCAACTTTTAAAGATGACATCTACTGCTGTTACCCAGCATTCCTTGCAGGCATGTGTGTTTGTGTGTGTCAAAAAGAGAGGGACACAGAGGAAGCAGCCTTGAGCGCCTGCTGCCATGACAACAAAACACAGGTGCCATGGCGACGTGCATGATGAGGATGTTGAGAAAGGAAGTGAAGAGGTGAAGGTCTAATGAGGGACAATGTGTACTCGTCCTCGCTGATGACAAAGACAATAAACTTAATTCAAACAAGAGTAGCCAAACAGTGGCTGTATCTCAAACAGAAAACCACCAAGAGTACGCATCAAAAAGTATTTTGTGTACAATGTATCCCTGCAAATTTGTGGATTTCTGGTCTAAAATATATATATATATATATATATACTGTNATATATATATATATATATATATATATTAACTTTATAGAGTTGTCCCCTTGTATTTTTTGAAGCTGCAGTGGTGGGCTGCATGGGAGTGCTGCCTCGATGTCATGCTCCTGCCGCGTCTGCAATTTGTTTTTAAAATGACAAGTAGCAATTTTTATGACTGTAAATTTAAAGTAAAAGCAAAACTTTTTAACGTGCCACCCTGGCAAGATATTTTTTTCACAGAAAAGAAAAAATGGCTACTCATTTACAAATGTGCGATAATTCAAAAGTTAACACCAAACACGTGCAACTATTTAAAAAGCCCACAATATTTACAATTTTGTGTCTATGCTTCACTGATAATGTTTTTTCCTGAAACACTGAGCTTTTTCACTTTGTTCAGCAGTCCTTGAAGGCACCATAGTGAAGTGTGAAACTTGTATATGACTTCTACATGTGATTCTATATATCTATTCATGGATTATCCAACATTATCATTCATTAATGATGAGTAGCTATACATTTTATACTTTGTACTTTTTTTTTTACATGTTTTACAATACAAATGTGTTTTATAAGTGCGTGAGGCATGTTGAAGAGAGGAGTTCTGGAGATTAATATGATCTAATAATTTTAACAGTCAATTTTATTGCAAATGTTGATCCGAAATCTACCAGGAAGGTTTAACAGGGAGGGGCAAGCCATGTGCAGAAAATGTATATTTTTATGGGATGAATTAGGGGCGTATGAATATTTTCGTAGCTAGAGTTAGTAGTTCAGTTTTAGCTTGCCGTGGGTTACTGCAGCAACAGTAGTCCGTGTTTTTATAAGGGATAACTGTGTAGTGAGACAATTCAAACCAGCAATAAAAGCTGTTGTTTCAGCGATCAAGTATTTTTTTGTGTCTCACTGAACAATAAGGTAACATTACTGACACCTTTTGACCAGTGTAGAATACTACAGTAGTAGTCATTCACAGCATCTTTGAATGCGTTTTCTGGATGCCTTATATTTTTATTTTTATTTATATTTGAAAATGTAAGCGAAAAACATGTCAACCGTGCTTCAATATGTATACTTTTTAACTAATAAGAAGCTGTATTCAAGCAGGAAACAGTATAATTTATTAACAATTTACTAATAAATCATGGCCTGAACATGAGAATCACTGTCCTACATTAATAACTTAAATTCTAGCAATTGTTCCATTAAATTGTATTCATTTTTACCCAGCAATCCATTTTAATGCCGCTTATCGTCATTAGGGTTGCGGGGGTATACTGAAGCCTATCCCAGGTTAATGGCGAGAGGTGGGGTACACCTTGTACTGGTCACCAGTCAATCGCAGGCACCTATAGACAAACAATCATCTGTGTTCAATAAGTTGCCATTCCAGACGACGTACATTGTTTAAAAAGTAATCTTTGAATCGAGGCTAGAAAATAAAACATTAGCTTTAAGCACGGCAGACTTTATTTGGATGTGTGTTTTTTTAGCACTTTTAATGATAAAGACTTTAAACGTTACTTGTGCAACAGTTAGATTTGGTGCGTTGATTAGTCTTGCCTGTTGACTGGAGCGCACAGATGACGCTATGTTAAACGTGCGTGGCTACTCTGTTGATTTAAAAAAAATGTCACAGCCCAAGTTATTATATATTTTGTAGTACGGCTGTACTTGCCAAGGTATGTGGGTCGATCAAAGCTTTTGTCTTGACTCAATGTTAAAGCAATGGAAACCAAAGGTACTACAAGAAATCTCCCGCTATGAAATTTGCTCTTTAAGACTTAAATAACGCATCAAATTTAAGGTCTTTAGCAGGAGTTTAACGGTTCACATGGATGTATTGAACCGTTTCGGTTTTGCATGCTAGGTTCAGTCCACTTGTGTACCGTTTTGGTTATATTTTATGCTATTTTTCTCATTTAATTTATTACTAGAGTGATCTAAGAACTTCGCACAAAAGTCCTGACCAAGATCAATTCCAAGTGTCGGACACTACTGACTGATGGGGAGGAACGTTAGTAGCACATCATAGCAAATGCCAGCGAGAAGGCTGAGCTGGAAGACCCTCCCATCTCACTACCATCTCCTGTTTAGAAACACTTTGGTTTCCCTGTTAAAATTACGGATGGACAAAGACAAGCGGATAAATACAAAGCTGTCTGTTGACATACAGATCGGGTTTGGTGCAGGAAACACGCCTAACATGTTAGCGCACTTAAAACGGTATCACCTGGCAGTGAATGTTGCAAGAAAGGAAAGCAGCTTAGTGCAAACACTGATAGCTTCAGCTCATTACCTCTGTTGCTGGTGAGCGGGTTTTCTGCACTGCTGGAGATATTGTCCCTGCAACCCCTGTACCACTGTCCTCTCTGCACTAAATGTGGATTAGTTGCTATTTTAGCCCAAAATTTGACTTTGAATTTGTCATGTTCAGGCTGTTGCTGCTACGTGTTCAAAGTTTACACTTTTAACTTGTTTCATACATATTTTTATTTTATTATTTTTCTATTTTAAAAAGTCAGAGTCTGAGTTATTTGAAATATCATCGAAACTAGTCACTTTTATTTAGTTATGGTAATGGTAAAGGTTTAATTTTATTTGAACATACATGTAAATTCCATTGGAATACATCACTTAATACAACGGACAGTTCCACATGTGCTAAAGGAGTAAGAAGAAGCAAAGCTTATTAAATCCTACCCCCGTAGGTTTTCCCCTCTTTCAATACATTTGTACACTTCCTGCAGTTACTAAGTTTCAATGAATGAGCAAGCTCATGTGACAGTGTGTTGAATAGTAGTCCTTTTCATGGTAAATAAATTATATTGCCGTCTTGATGAATGATATTCATAATAAATAATAATAATGATGATAATAGTGATAAGTGGTGTGTAACAATTGTACCAAAACATTCTTGTAGTACAGCCAATGTTGTCACTAGGATGAAAAGTTCCTAGTATAAGTATAAGGTGATAGTAACAAACATAGCATTGGCAGTCAACAGACAGAAAACTCTCCAAGGAATGAAGTAATATGGCCTTGGATGTACACAATATTTCACGAGTCTTCTTCCTTGTATTTTGTAAACATCAACTGTTTGTAATGTTTCTTGAAGTCACTCATTGTAGAGCATCGTTTTACTTCTTTACTTAATCCATTCCATAGTTT
>QODF01000244.1:235021-272271 GCA_024372805.1 Oostethus manadensis | reverse complement strand
GTGCTCCATAGCCTCACCGAACTCCTCCCACACCCGAGTTTTTGCCTCGACCACCGCTGAAGCCGCGTGCCGCTTGGCCTGCCGGTACCTGTCAGCTGCTTTGGGAGTCCCACAAGCCATCCGTGCTTGATAGGACTCCTTCTTCAGCTTGACAGCACCGACCACCTTGCGGCCGCAACAACGACAGACTGCCTCAGCGATGGAGGCATGGAGGAAAAGGGCCCATTCGGGATAAATATCCCGGTCCTTCCTCGAGATGCAGGCGAAGCTCTGCCGGAGATGAGAGTTGAACACTCGACGAACGGGAGACTGTGCCAGATGTTCCCAGCACACCCTCACTACGCGTTTGGGTCTACCAGGTCTGTACGGCATCCTTCCCCGCCATCTAATCCAACTCATCACCAGGTGGTGGTCAGTTGACAGCTCAGCCCCTCTCTTCACTCGCGTGTCCAGAACATGCGGGCGCAGGTCTGATGATACCCACAAAGTTGATCATAGACCTGCGACCTAGGGTGTCCTGGTGCCAAGTGCACTTATGGACATCCTTATGTTCAAACATGGTGTTTGTTATTGACAAACTGTGATTCGCACAGAAGTCCAGCAACAACACACCACACGGGTTCAGGTCAAGGAGGCCGTTTCTCCTGACCACGCCCCTCCAAGTCACACTGTCATTGCCCACGTGGGCGTTGAAGTCTCCCAGTAGAACTATGGAGTCACCAGCTGGGGTGGTCTCCAGAACCACTCTAATAGACTCCAAGAAGGCTTGGTACTCTGAACTGCCATTCGGCGCGTACCCACAAACCACAGTCAGGACCCTTTCCCCAGCCCTAAGGCGTAGAGAAATAACCCTCTCGTTCACCAGGAATGACTCAGCACAGAGGCACCAAGCCGGGGGGCTAATAATAAGCCCACACCAGCTCGCCACCTCTCCCCTGCAGCAACTCCAGAGAAGAACAAGGTCCAGCCCCTCTCAAGGAATCTGGTTCCACAGCCCAAACTGTGGGTTGAGGTTAGTCCGACCATATCTAGTCGGAATGTCTCCGCCTCTTTCACAAGTTTGGGCTCCTTCCCCACCAGAGAAGTGACATTCCATGTCCCAAGAACCAGATTTGGCCGTCGAAAACCAGGTCGCCCGGACACCCGCCCTCGACCACTGCCCAAATCGCATTGCACTGGACCCTTATGCTTGCCCCTGCAGGTGGTGGGTCTGCGGGGGGGAGATCTTGTGTGGCTTCTTCGGGCTAGGCCCGGCCAGGCCCCACGGTTAAGGGCCTGGCTCCAGGGTGAGGCCCCGGTATCCCACGTCCGGGCGAGGTGCGGTCACTCCTCTTGTTCTTCTTCATTAGGGTCTTCTGACCAGATACACACGGAAACTTAAGAGTGTCGCTGGAACACTCGCGCTAAGTCAGTAGTGAAGTTGAACCCCAAAGTGGCAAAAAATCCATAAACAAGGCGCTTATTAAAGCCGCTGGGTTCCAAGGAAGAGGAAAAAATTTGCAGCCTGTAGTCCAAAAAATAAGGTAATAATGAAAAGTTTGCATGGTAGCCTTGAAAACTAGGGGGCGCGCCCCCCAGTTTGAAAACCACTGAGTTAACAGACATGAATACCCGTGAGTCCCAGTTCAGTAAAGAACTTGCAAGGTTTGAATAACTCAGTCGGTACTCAACCATCTGTACATGCTTCACTCACTGAATGTCTCAAATGTTTCACACTTCCTGTTTGCTTCCCGCCAGCTCCCCGAGTGTGGATTTTATGGGATGTACGAGAAGATCCTGCTGTTCCGCCATGACTCCAGCTCAGAGAACATGTTGCAGCTGCTCCGCTCAGCCTCGCAGATCCAAGAAGGAGACCTGGTGGAGGCCATCTTGTCAGGTAGGAAGAGCCAAAGTACCACAATCAACTTAAAGCACCATTTACTGTTTTTATTTACCATAAGTGCACTTAAAGCTGTCCAATATTTTTCCAGTGAGGGTCACATACATAAAAATGAAAGGTCAATATAATGAATACTACTGATCAAAATTTTAAGATCAGTTGAATATTAAAAGAATTTACATTCTGTACTGTTGGATCACTGTTGGATGAAGGAGATTCTATGTAGAACTTCAATAAAAAAGAAGAAAGTGGAGTGAGACAAACCTTTCTTTGATTAAGCAATTTATTGCAAACAAACATTAAACTGAAATAGGTTGTTCATCAGCTGATCAAAAGTTTAAGACAAAAACTCAAAACACCCACTTACCCCCTCAATTAGAAATAAAACAAAGGAGTCAAAAATGACAGGTTGGTGGGAATGTTGTTCCAAGTGGTGAAGAGGGCTTCAATGATGTCATCTAATTTCTGGAACTCATGTCCATTTTTGTAAACTTCTCTTGCCATCCATCCATAAATGTTCTCTGGATTAGATCAGAGGAACATGCAAGATGGTCCAAAACAGTAACCCTGGAAGAAGTGCTTTGTCAGGCAGGCATTGTGAACGTTGTCCTCCTGAAAAACCCAGTCATTACCACACAGACGAGAACCTTCAGGCATGAGGGAGGGAATGTTTGACATCCTTGCACAACCTGAAACTCCATTGTCTGCTGTATCCAGCTGTATGATATATAAATAAGGAAACCATAAAATCCCCTTATTATTTAGACAAAAACATATTGGACTTAATTTTTAAAGAGAACATAATATCACACTTCCAGAGGATGACACGCCTTCTTTAGGAGACGTTGGATGTGAGAGTACATTAATGGACCTTCCGGGAACATAAAAAAGCAATTGGCGACTCCGCGTCTTCCACTGCTGTGAAAGGCTGCCCATCTCAATTATTTTTCTGGTTATTAGCTTAGTCTTTTGACTGTGCGAGTGTTACCCACATGGTTGTCTTTTGAATGATGATCACACCATCCATCCATCCATTTTCTATGCCGCTTATCCTCATTAGTGTCGTAGGTATGCTGGAGCCTATTCCAGCGGGAGGCGGGGCCACACCCTGAGCCTTGAAAACTCACCATAGTCTGTCATTTGTCTTTTTTACGGTGCTACCATCTATGCATAATTTTAAAAAATGTTTTCATTACAGGAAAAAACCCGATAACGACATCTACCAGTATTACATTTTTATCCCAATATTGGGCCGAAAATATAGGTGTGCTAATATTATTGAACTCCCTACTTAAAACACTTCTCTAGCAGATGCCATCTGATGGTTGTTAGACTGCACTCGGTACCAGTAACAATCTTCACCTTCACAGTGAGGGGCGTGAGATGCTGGAAGGATTTTCAGTATTAGTGGTGACCTGTTAACATGTATGAATTGGTCATACTAAGCATGCTATATAGCTCTTGAATACGCTTGTATGCTTCACTGCTCTCCGTTTTGTTGCATTTTGCTGGTTTCAGTTTGGAGTTCAGTCTGTACAACAGGGGGGCACAAAAACATTTCTGTCCTCCAGTGGGAGCATGACAAAAAATAACTGAGAACCACTGGTGTAATATCTAATAATATATGTCATTAATTATCAATTAATTGAATTTTTACAATATGCAGAGGGACAATAAAAATCTAGATGAAAATGGGCCACATTTTCGACCACCCTGAACTTAAGTGCAATTGTATGAAAATATAAGCAGTTTACTTTCCTCCACCTCTTAGTGAGGGTTTGTGCGTATGTGAGCGTGCACACAAGTGCCTGACTTCCTGTTCAGCTGGAGTGGGCTCAGGTGTTAGCACGCTGCTACACTACAGTCTGTCGCTTCCTGTCGCTTTGTCACCACATGAATACATCTGCACTCATAACGTTGTTAGCATGGCGGCTAAGTTTGACCTTTGACTCCTTTTACTCCACTTGTGTGTGGTAGATTCTCAGATGTTGTGACCAAAATAATGCAAAATGAAATCTTGCTCTTTCTGAGGTTGTTTCTTCTGCACCAGTGCGTCGTCCTTCAATGGAAGATTCACTTGATTGGCTGTTCACAGGTCTTAATTAGTCCAACTAATTGCATGTCTATGTTGCGATTATAAAGGGTGTGGCTGCCTCACGTCGGCTTTGCTACTACAAACTCTACTGTACATACACGCACACACATGCGCATTGGCATATAATAACAGTGTGTGAGCTTGTTCACATCCATGCTGGTCCTCCAAACAAAATACATAAACAATAATTTGAATAAATAGAGATCATTTCCTGCAGCAGAATGTAATCAGAGCTGCTTTCTGAGGTGTGTTTGCATGCGTGTGTGTGTGTGTCTTTGTATGCCATGGTCCTTTCCTACCCTGATGGCCAACTTCGTCCACTAAGAGCCTCTCAAGCACAACATTTAGCAAACACCCTCTAAAAGCTTGTTAGCGTGAGTTTGTGTGCTTTCGGAAGTGAAACCATGGTCTCTAACAGCTGATCAACAACAGCGTGTGACAATGATATTTCAAGTCATCGACACAAACATACAACAGAAAAACGTTGTAGGCATTAGTGACCGGGAGGATTTGGGATTTTGTTTGCAGTCAGGGGTTTTGCATCTTTCTTTAACACATTTGAAAGACAGGTGCAAACTGACACAGCGTTACGCACAAACGTAGGTACAATGACAGAAAATGGAGAGAGAGAATCTTCCATGCACTTGTCAAAATATTTGGACTGTCAGAAAAAAAAATAGTAGAAACATATCACCCTTAAATGGCTCACCACTCATGGGAGGGGCCATTGGGGTTGGGTGCAGAGCGAGCTGGGTGGCGTGAGACCTGGAGAGGTGTGATTGGGAGAAACCCAATCTGAACCCAAGCGCTGATTTGTTATTTTACTTCTGTGGCCATCACAGTTTGTCCATAAGAAACACCATGTTCAAGCATAAGGTTGTCCACATGCGCATTGGCACCAGGACACCATGGGCCGCGAATCAATGATGGATTTTGTGGTCGCGTCGTCTGACGTCAGGCCTCACATTATGGATACTCGGGTGAAGAGCGGGGACCTGGCAGACAAAAACGCATTGTGAGAGTCTGCTGGGAGCATCTGAAAGACCGCCCTGTCAGAAGGAGTTTCAACTCCCATCTTCGGGAGACCTTCGACTATGTTCCAAGGGAGGTAGCAGACATTGAGTCCAAGTGGGACATATTTTGTGCTTCCATTGTCGAGGTGGCTGATTGGAGATGTGGCTGTAAAGTGGTCAGTGCCTGTCGTGGCAGTAATCCAAGAACCTGCTGGTGGACACCAGTGGTGAGGGATGCCGTCAAGCTGAAGAAGGAATCCTATCGGGCCTTTTTGACCAATGGGACTATGGAGGTAGCAGACAGGTAACGGCAGGGAAAGCGGTCTGCAGCTCTGGCGATTACCGAGGCAAAAAATCTTGGAACGAGTTCGGAGTGGCCATGGAAAATGACTTCCGGAAAGCTTCAAAGAGAATCTGGATCACCATCTGTCATCTCAGTGGGGAAGCAGTGTACAGTCAACCCCATGTATGGTGGGGATGGTATGCTGCTGACCTTGACTCAAGATGTTGTGGACCGGTGGAATGAATACTCTGAAGCCGTCCTCAATCCCACTAACATATGGGGTGACTCCCTGGAGGGTTCTTCTATCTTTGGGGCCGAGGTTATCGAGGTGGTCAAAAAGCTCCGGAGGGTGTGTACCAACTAATGTGGGATCACACTTCTCAGCCTTCCTGGTCTATTTAGGGGTTTGGGAGGGGGGTATCTGCTGGATAGTCAAATCTTGGATTCAAGGGGAGCAGTGTTATTTTCATTCTGGTTGTGGAACTGTGGACCAACTCTATACTTTCAGCCTTTAGGGTGCATGGGTGTTTCCCTAACCAGTCTACGCATTTCCTGTGGAGTTGGAGAAGGCATTCAACCATGTTCCCTGGGGAATAATGTAGGGAGTACTCTGGAATTATGTGCTATCCAACAACCCAATTCAGGCAGTTCATTCTCTGTATGACTCGTGTCAGAGTTCGGTTCTCGTTGTCGGCAATAAGTCGAACCCGTTTCCAGAGAGGGTTAGACTCCCGGGCTGCCCTTTGTCATGAATTCTGTTTATTAATTTTATAGACAGAGTTTCTAGCCACAGCCATGGCGTTGAGGGATACCGGTTTAGTGACCTCTGGATTGGGTCTCTGGTTTTTGAAGATGATGTGGTCCTGTTGGCTTTATCAAGATGTGACCTTCAACTCTGGAATGAGTATCAACATCTCAGAGTCCGAGTCAATTGTTCTCACCTGGACAAGGGTGGACTGCCATCTCTGAGTTGGGGATAAGTACCTTGGGGTCCTTGGAGGGTGTTCAGGGCACGTCTGATCGGTAGAAGTCCTCGGGGAAGACACAGGACATGTGCGTACGCGCCAAACGGCAGTTCAGAATACCCTGTCTTCTTGGAGTCTATCAGAGGGGTTCTGGAGAGCACCCCAGCTGGTGACTTCATAGTTCTACTGGGAGACTTCAACGGCCATGTGGGCAATGACAGTGTGACTTGTAGGGGCGTGGTTGGGAGGAACGGCCTCCCTAAACTGAACCTGTGCGGTGCTGGACTTGTGTGCGAATCACAGTTGGTGCATAACAAATACCATGTTCGAACATAAGGATGTCCATAAGTGCACTTGGCACCAGGACACCCTAGATCGCAGGTCTATGATCGACTTTTGTAGTATAATCAGACCTGCGTCCGCATCTTCTGGACAGGCGGGTGAAAAGAGGGGCTGACCTGAGTTGGATTAGATGGCGGGGGAGGATGCCGGACAGACCTGGTAGACCCAAATGTGTAGTGAGGGCGTGCTGGGAACGTCCGGCAGAGTCTCCCGTTCGTCGAATCTTCAACTCTCATCTCTGGCAGAGCTTCGCCTGCACCCCAGGGGAGGACCGGGATATTGGGTTCAAACGGGCCGTATTCCGTGCCTCCATTGCTGAGGTAGCCAATCGTAGTTGGGGCCGCACGGTAGTCGGTGCCGGTCGTGGTGGCAAGACCCGAACCTGACACTGGGGTTAGGGCTGCCGTCAAGCTGAAGAAAGAATCCTATTAAGCATGAATGGTCATCCCACTGACATACCTTCCGTAGAGGAAGCAGAGTCTGAGGACACGTATATGGACAGTTCTATCACCGTGGCGGAGGTATTCGGGGTAGTTAAAACACTCCCCAGTGACAAGGCTCCAAGGGTGTACGAGTTTTGCCCTGAATTCCTCAAGGCTCTTGATGTTGGAGGACTGTCTTGGTTGACACGCCTCTTCAACATCGCATAGAAGTCGGGAAAAGCCTGTCACTGACATAATTTCAGCTAAATTAATTGCTGGAAGGCAATGCATGATGGGAAGTAGTTCAGTTAGACGTTTTTTATTCTACACTCCTATTGGTACTTGTCTTGTATATTTCTTACCTAATTTGTGTGTGTTAGGCTGCTGTGTGATGATTTTAGCATTCTTTCTTACATTGTGAGTCACACGGTTATGTTGAGTAATGACCTGCTGCAAGTTCAGATTGGTTGGGTTGAAAAGCTCCTCTTAGGTTTCCTTGTAGCTCATGATTGCCTCCTGCCAAAGAAAGAGCTACTGTTCTCTTACTGAATCTTAAGCGGCACAGTATTTAAACGATTAGTAGTAGTTCTGAAGTATAGGAGATGTCACAAGAATGGAACTTCGCCATAAAAGAGCCGCACTGTTGTATAACCACAGCGTTCAAAGTTTAAGAAAAAAAAGTAGTTGTTTATACACCAGAAATTATAATAAATCAAATGCAACTATTGGTTATAAGGGAGAATGTGTTTGCAAGCTAGTGACAAAAGCTTCATATAAGACGCCCGCTGGCGGCATACCTGGCTTGTTAAGACGAACGGAGTTGAAGTCGCGGATGAGGGACTAGTCAAGTATACAAGAGCACTCCTCTAGTCAGTAGCCCTACCAGTCAATCCGATACTGTACTCCCCTGCCCCTCTTTCTGGAGTCCAAAATGGCCTTTACCGTATAAGCTGGCTGTCCATCGATCATGCGCGGGAAGGGGGAGGCTCAGTAGGCCTGTTGTTACAGCCTTAGAGAGAATATATGTAAAAGACTGGTTGCACCTTGAGTAATGGTGGCAGCTTGAGCTCCATTGATGAGGCGTGATGACTGAGTCTGTGATGTACAGTACCACAAACCTAGGTGCCGGTTTCTTACAAGTACCTGTCAAAGGTAAGTCCCTGGAGGAAAGCCAAATCTTTTGCCCAGGCTGGTAGCCTGGTGCAGGAATCCTGTGGCGGTCAGCCAGTTGGCGGTTACGTGCAGAAGGCCTAGAAAGCACACCCTGGGTCTCCGGCCATACCCGATGAGCGCTTTGGAGGTGAAGATAGACCGACTGCACCCAGATGTCAGTAATAGTGGAGGTTGGTAACCAAGTGCGGACTTGACGGGTGACATACCTGTAGCCAAGCAGATGACCGATTTGTGGGCGTACTCTACTCAGGGAAGCCGGGTGGACCACAAAGAAGAGTGTCTGTGGCAGATGCAACGCAGTGCCGCTTCCAGGTCCAGATTGGCCCGTTCTGTCTGGCCATTGGTCTGGGGGTGGTAACCTGAGGATAGGCTGGCCGACGCTCCCAACACCCTGCAGAATGCTTTCCATACCCGGGAAAAAAACTGGGGTCCCGCGTCAGAGACCAAAACCACAGGCTGTGCAAATGAAGAACATGTCTCACCAGTAGCCAAGCTGTTCCAAGGGAAGATGGCAGTTTAGGCAGGGTCCTTAACTGTGCCTCCTTGGAGATTTGGTCAACCACATTAAGGACGACTGTTGCCACGAGAAGGATGGAGACCCTTGATGAAGTTCAAAGCGATCTGTGACCATGGGCGGGAAGAGATCGGTAATGCAGAAGGCTAGCAGGCTGACAATGAGAAGACATGTTCCTAACGCAGACAGACCAGACCAACTCCTTGACGTCATGTGGTGGCTCAAAATCTGGCACCACAAACTGGGTGCACCTAATTCCCGGGTGGCATGCCCCTAACAGGGATTTATCCATTTCCGTTTTCTGAGAGTTCATACTGGTGTAGTCTTGTTCCTGGTGTCTGGTGGAGATCGAAGTTGTCAAGATGGGTTTGCCAGACACTTGGAGATCTGGTCATCAGGATCACCGCACCGAGGGGAGGTGTTCCCCTCCCAGCAAGCTCATGATAAATGCCACCTTGGCTTGGGCTGATGTATAATTTACCGGTTACGGGTCGAACCCCAGTGAGCATTGGTGAAGGAATTTCTCACATGAAAATGACTCTATAACACAAAAATGCAGAAATGAGGAATATTTGGAACTCTGTGGGAGGCTGTAGCAGGAACTGGTGCTGGTGGCAAGCTAATGGCTTCAGCGCTGGGAGGCGGAGAAAGCCCTTCCAAAAAACATTACCACAAGTTCTCCCCAGACGTTGGTCAAGCGCCACTACATTAGCTAATATTGAAGCAATGGCCTCCATAATTTCAAAGAGGGACTTCTCACGTCTGCCGACTAACTGGCCCTGGTGTGACAAAGCCAAAACAAAAGCGTTCCACCTCTGCGAGATCCTTATAGGATGCCAGATTGTTCAGTCACGATGTGGCGTAAGCCTGTGTTTGGACACAGTCAACTTTGTGGAGTCTACTGTATATTGTTCGTGAGGAAAAAACCCAGAGAACAGAACAGGTCGAAGCCCAGCAGTTTAGCACTGTGGCAAGACACTGGATAGATAAAAGATGGGAGGGCTCTAGACCCATACCGCACAGAGGAGGTAGCAGTGCCTAACATTCCAATATTGGTGTGTCCATAGTCATACAGCTCCTCTGCACCAGCTCTGATGGACTGTCGAGGAAAGAGACGCCTGACCACGGACTCTTTCAGCAGGGACCTGGAAGCAGCAGTGTCCAACAGCAGCGGCAAACACACACCATCCAGCACCAAAGTACACCACTTTTGGCACAGGAGCCTACTGAGTAGATGATGGTAGGATCTTGCAGGTGGAGGTAAAAAAATAGAGGTAAATAATGATAATAAATAATTCAATTCACCACAGTGCTAGGATCTTTGTCCTGTGGTGCTGCTCTCCTCCTGTGACATTCACATCAAAGTCTGCATGAAGGGATGTGGGGTCAAAGAGCTGAGCAGCCATGGCCATCGTCTGTGCCAGTGGGTTAGAAGGTGAGAGGGCGGCCTTCATTTGAAAGGCCAGTTTCACAGCTCTTGACAATGGCAGGTTGTCTGGCGACATAAACAATTTGTCCGTTGGTATCTATCCATTTTCTATGCTGCTTATCCTCATTAGGGTCGCGGGGGTATCCTGTACCCTTTCCGAGCTAACTACGGACGAGAGGCTGGGTACACTCTGGACTGATCGCCAGCCAATCGCAAGGCACATATAGACAGACAACCATTCACGCTCAAAACACACTCAAACATTCATACGTTTGGGCAATTTAGAGTCGCCACTTAACATGCATGTTTTTGGAATTTAGAAGGAAACTGAAAGTACCTGGAGAAAACCCACACACGCATCGCGAGAACAGAGATGAGAACAAAAAAGAAGAACAAAACAAAGATATCCCACCGAGATTTGAGCCTGAAATCCTCTAAAAATCTTAAATGATGCAAGCCAGCGGGACCAAGGGATCGGTGGCTCAACAGGCAGAGCGAAGAACAACAGCACAAGTGAAGCGAAGCTTCATCCTCGTAGCCAATGTTACATCCAAGCAGGCACTGACAAAAACTGGATTTTATCTAACTGATGCAATCATGTGCATGAAGAAGACACTAATTTACAGCAAAGAAAACAACCCAACCAAATAGCATACGGCCATATGCTACAGAGCACAGGGTTCTCAATCTAATAGTTACAACAGTCACTTATATTGCAAATGTGGATCTCAAATTGGAGAACAACTTCAACGTGAAGTTATCATCAGGGTTTGGTGGGTGAGGAGCAAGCTGTATGTTAAAAATAGCCATTTTTATGGGCCGAACAGTTGCCCGCAGTGGCACTCGCTGGTGCTCCCGGAATGTAACCCCACGAAAAATGATGAACTACTGTATTCCATTTAAGAAGAGCAAGAGTCAACAGGTTGATAACTGGGTTCCCCGCCTGCAGCTTCGACCACGGTGGAGGACTTCCAGATCCGCCCTCACTGTCTCTTCGTGCACTCATACCGTGCGCCCACATTCTGTGACCACTGTGGCGAGATGCTGTGGGGATTGGTACGGCAGGGCCTCAAATGTGAAGGTGTGTGTGGTTTTTTTCGTTTTTTTTTCTTTATGTCCAATAAGGCAACGGACAGATATGGTGCTCTCTGCAGGCTGCGGGCTGAACTACCACAAGCGTTGTGCCTTTAAAATCCCAAACAACTGCAGCGGCGTGAGGAGGCGACGCCCATCCAACGTCTCACTGACAGGAGGGCTGGTCAACATGCCACGCCCCCTCTCCACAGAGCCCTCGCCGCCCCACTACAGTGATGATGCTTTACTGGTGTGTACATTGTTGATGTCGCACAATCACTGTGGAAATGAACACATTAAAAAAGTGGTTTACAAAAAGAGATGATCTGGAAACAAACAAAAGTAAAATAATGAAAAGCCACTCATAGTAAAACAGTAACACAAAGTAATTTGATTACAAAAATGGTAAACGGACATACCTTGAGGAAGTAAACAAGTGATCAGTATTTGCTGTAAGGGCAGAACGTGTAGGATTAAATAAGATCTGCCTCTTCCTTGAATTGTGTAAGTGTAAACATATGCTGTGTTTGAATGTAACCTTGTTAAACATGTTCCAAATAAACCAAACCATTAGTATTAGCAGTGTGTTTTAAAAGCTTTTGGCACACTTAACAATCTTTATTTTTGCTTTGACTTTGCATTTTTCTTTGACTTTGCAGTCCCCCGTCAGTCCCAACATGGAGGTAAAACCCTAAAAGCATACAGTCTTCCCACTGCTGCGCCATTATGACATTATCATCTCTGACTCCGCCTCTCTTTGCAACAGAAGAACCACTTGGACTACTTCCCGGGCCGAGAGCGACGCTCCAGCTCGCAGTCGTATGTGGGACGGCCTATCGAGCTGGACAAGCTGCTGCTGTCCAAGGTCAAGGTTCCTCACACCTTCCTCATTCACTCCTACACTCGACCTACTGTCTGCCAGCACTGCAAGAAGCTGCTCAAAGGTCTCTTCAAGCAGGGCCTGCAGTGCAAAGGTGAGCCATCCCCACAACATGTCCCACGACATGTCCTACATGTCCCCACAAAATGTCCTACATGTCTCACAGCATGTTCTACAATATCTCCCAAATCATGTACATGTCCCACATATCCTACAAGTCACACATGTTTAATATGTCCCACATGTCTCCACAACATGTCCCACATGTCTTCTACAATATGTCCCCACTCAGCATAAGACAATAATAAACTCTTCTTCTTTTTCTTCTTCTTGTCAGATTGTAAATTTAACTGTCATAAACGTTGTGCTGCCAAAGTGCCAAACAACTGTCTGGGCGAAAATGGAGGCAAGTTCTGACACTGTTTCTGGGTTTCACATGACGTGACATGCAGTTAGCATGT
This sequence comes from Oostethus manadensis, assembly GCA_024372805.1. Lineage (NCBI taxonomy): Eukaryota > Metazoa > Chordata > Actinopteri > Syngnathiformes > Syngnathidae > Oostethus > Oostethus manadensis. Next base: position 259,741 of record QODF01000244.1, on the reverse strand, counting down.
TCATAACAAGAAGTTATGTAAAATTTGAGCAAAAATGCCGCATACATGTGCCATTCTCACATGTGCATATCGTTCAAATATGCATTTAGAAAAATGCTATTACCAAGATAGTGGGACCCTGACCCCTCTCCAAACAGGTTCTCCTGAACGCCAGAACAGAACAGTGTAAACAGTGCAGTGAAACAATGAAGGACACATACAAAAATAGTATTGCTGCAGACAAGCTTTCACTGCTTAGTATTTTATGTCTTCGTGTACAGTAGTACACTCACACAAATGGAGCAAATCATTTTAACAATTTTAACTGTCATGCACTATAATCTCCAAAATATTGCACAATCCTACCAAATGTCTGTGTGGCCGTATTTTATGCTTGCCACCATCTGCTCACTTGAAGTGGTGCAAAGTGACTTGAGGTCACGTGGTTGAAACCCAACAATAGCTTATGGAGTTTCCCAATCTTAGTGGTTCCAAATAAATGACAATGGGACACACAAAGGTGTCTTTGACCTCCAGAGCTTCTGAGCCCGGGGGTGGAATCTGATGTGGGCGTGGTGGAGGGTTGCCTTGATGACCACGACCGAGGCAGCGCCCTTCTGGACGACATGGACGAAGCGCTGATGTCTGAAGGAAGTCTTCTACTGGAGGCCGGGTCAGGTGACCTTGGCGACCTGCACGACCCTGATCTGGATGAGTCCAACAGGGCCATAAGGTACTCAGAACCATTCTACTGTCTGAGTTGTTGCTGACTCCACAAATCATCACCAACACATCACAGAACATTGGAGTTCAAGCGCCTGCTCTACCAAGATAGCAAATAACCAGGACTGAATCACGTAAGCAAACTTTAAAATTGAATGTACTATCAGAGGGCATGTTGTGGGTGATCTATGATTTCATTTATAAAAGGTGTAAATTTGCCCTATTTACGTAAATTAGGATTTTGCCCGTGGTTGCGGCTGTCACCGTGGAGACTTTGGGAGAGCAGAGTGGCCGTGAAGGAAAAATGAGTTTTGAAGTCATGGAGTTGGAGGTCTTGGTGAAAAATGCAAATAAACACACTTGTGAATTCCAGCAGAGACATTGCATGACAATATTAATGTTATACAGTACAGTTGTCTCTCGCCACTTCACGCTTTGTCTTTTGTGACTTCACACTCATGGTTTTTCCCAATATAGTAATTAAAAAATCATATTGTACACTTCAAAATAATAGCAGTTCAATGTGACTAACCAGATGAATCACTGTTATTAGTATATTTTTATTGCTACATGGCAAACAAGTTACCAGTAGGTGCAGTAGATTCTTAGAAAACAAACAAGACCCAGCATTCATGATATGCATGCTCTTAAGGCAATACAATTGGGCAATTAGTTGAAAGGGGGTTGTTAAAAAAAATAACAGTGTGGCATTCACCGATTGGTGATCAGTGATCAATTTTGCGCAAAAACAGGCGTGAATCGGGTGATTCAGGTGACATTGGAGAAGTGATCCAAGGGGTGCAGACAGTTTGTGAGATGACCCCCAAACTCTGAATTCAAGCCACAGTACACAGTGAAGACAGTGAAGCATGGTGGTGCAAGCATCATGATAAGGGCATGATTCTCCTACTATGGTGTTGGGTTCAACAAGACGCTGACCCGCAAACACACTAGTAAACGAGCAAAATCTTGTTATCTTGTTATGTTATGGAGTGGCCAGCCCAATATCGGAACCTTATTCCAATGGAGAACTTGTGGGCTGCCATAAAAAATGCTGTTTCTGAAGCAAAACCAAGAAAAGTTAATGAATTGTGGAATGTTGTTAAAGAATCTTGGAGTGGAATAACAGCTGAAAGGTGCCACAAGTTGGTTGGCTCCAGGCCACACAGATGTGAAGCAGTAATAAAAAACTGTGCTCATACAACTAAATATTAGTTTAGTGATTCACAGAATTGCGAAATCCTAGAAACAAAAAAAGTTTGTAAAAAATAGTTTGGAGTTTGTATAGTCATCAAAAGACACTTCTATTTTGTTTAACAACCCCCTTTCAACTAATTGCCCAATTCCACAGCCTTAAGAGCGTGCATATCATAAATGCTTGGTCTTGTTTGTTTTCTGGGAATCTACTGCACCTACAGATAACTTGTTGCCATGTAGCAATAAAAAATATACAAATAACAGTGATTCATCTGCTTAGTCCCATTGCAGTGCTATTATTTTGAACATTACTATACCAAGACCACTGTGCAAGTTGGCAGGGATCAGGTCCTGACACTTTTTAGAGGTGTTGAAGAGAGGAAAAGTACTGGCCATAGTGGTATTGGGGGTCATATCCTGAAAAATTGTGCGAAACAGTTGGCAAACATTTTGTCTTTTATTTTTAGGCTGTGCCATAAATCAACGGTCCTAAGGCACTTAATGATTATAGACCTGAGGCTCTCACTTCTCTGGTGATAAAAGCATTTGAAAAAATTGTGAAGGAGGGGCTTTTGAATGCTGTTCAGGCAAATTTGGATCCTTTCCAGTTTGCTTATAGGTCTCGCAGGGGGGTTGATGATGCAGTAGGTCTTTTACTTCATCTGATTCTGACACATCTGGAAAGTGTGATGACTTTTGTGCGCCTTGTTTTTATTGACTTTTCCTCAGCTTTTAATTGCATCCAACTGCATATTTTAGCAGAAAGACTAAAGAGCATCGACCGTATTGAGCCTGACCTCATATCATGGTTGATGGACTTTTTATCTGAGAGGTCGTAGCGTGTGAGCGTAAACAGTGTTTTATCCGATGTTGTTTTATCTTCCACTGAGTCGCCACAGGGTGCGTCCTCTCACCTCTTTTCGTTGGTTTGTGTACGAATGAGTGTTAAACTCTATACCCAGGGCGGCATATCCTCAAATTTGCAGGCGACTCAGTGATTGTGTCTCTTTCTCAGGGATGACAACCCCGATCACAGCCATGTAGTGTCAGAGTTTATGGACTGGTGTAGCACATCCTTTTTAAATGTGAACGTGTCAAAAACCAAGGAGATGATTGTAGATTTCATGAAAGAATCCTACAGTCTTCTCACCCGCTGTCATTAATAAGCAGGCTGTTGAGGTGGTTCAGCAGTACAAATATTTAGGAACATTGCTGGACCGCATGCTATCATTTGAGTCTCAGGTGGATGCTGTATGTAAAAAACCTCATCAGAGGATGTATTTTCATTGTAAGCTTTGCAGTTTTAAAGTGGATAACACTTTTATGAAAATGTTTTATTCTTGTTTTCTAAGTCAGTGCTGCCTTTTTTTTTTTAAATCAGCTAGTATGGGCTGCTCACCCTCAAAAACAGGAGCAGTTTGCAGGGCATCACTAAAGTGTGCAGCAGAATTGCTGGCACCACGCTTAATGACCTGACTTTTTCAGAGCGGATTCTGAAAAAGACTAAATCAAACCTTGATGATCCGAGTCATCCTCCGTATGACAAATTTAGGTTGCTTCCATTAGGTCGCACATACACTGTTCCTAAATGGAGGCCCAATAGGATGAGAGATTATTTGATTCTGGCAGCCAATGTTCTGCTGAATAACTGTTTGTAATGCTGGTGCTGTATTTATTCTTTTTGTTTTTTACCGTATTTATTGTTTTCTTGTAGACGCTAGCTGTAAAACAAATTGCATTGATAGTTATGTTTGCCTCAACCTTGATGTCTTTTCCATATATATTCATTAAAAAATCATATTACGGTTCTCCACTGTTTCACGGTTCAAGGCCTATTATTAGTAAAAAAAAAATTGCATATTTAGGAAAAGGGCCTAAATTACTCCTCACTGAGTCGCCACCTTATCGTGGTGGAGGAGTTAGCGTGTCTCAATGATCCTAGGAGCTAAGTTGTCGGGGGCTGTCATGCCCCTGGTAGGGTCACCCATGACAAACAGGTCCTAGGGGAGGGACCGGACAAAGAGTGCCTCAATAGACCCCAATGATGCAAAATAACAATGGCATTCGTTTTCCCTCGCCCGGACGCGGGTCACACCGGTTCCCTGTATGACCTGTGTCAGAGTTTGGTTCGCATTGCCGGCAATAATTCGGACCTGTTTCCAGTGGGGGTTGGACTCCGCCAGGGCTGCCCTTTTTCACCGATTCTGTTCACTACTTTCATGGACAGAATTTCTAGGCGCAGCCAGGGCTTTGAGGGGTTTCGGTTTGGTGGCCGCAGGATTCGATCTCTGCTTTTTGCAGATGATGTGGTCCTGTTGCCTTCATCGAGCAGTGACCTTCAACTCTCACTGGATCGGTTCGCAGCTGAGTGTGAAGCGGCTGGGATGAGAATCAGCACCTCCAAGTCCGAGTCCATGGTTCTCGCCCGCGAAAGGGTGGAGTTCCATCTTTGGGGTGGGGATGAGGTCCTGCCTCAAGTGGAGGAGTTTAAGTACCTCTGGGTCTTGTTCACGAGTGATGGAAGGATGGAACGCGAGATGGACAGTCGGATTGGTGCAGCGTCTGCAGTGATGCGGACTCTGCACCGGTCTGTCGTGGTGAAAAGAGAGCTGAGCCAAAAGTGAAAGCTCTCAATTTACCGGTCGATCTACGTTCCTACCCTCACCTATGGTCATGAGCTTTGGGTAGTGACCGAAAGGACAAATCGTGGGTACAAGCGGCCGAAATGAGATTTGTCCGCATGGTGACTGGGTTCTCCCTTATAGAGAGATAGGGTGAGAAGCACTCGAAGTAGAACCGCTGCTTCTCCGTAATGAGATTAGCCAGATGAGGTTGCTCGGGCATCTGGTTAGGATGCCTCCCAAACGCCTTCCTGGGGAGGTGTTCAGGGCACGTCCAACCGGTAGGAGGCCTCTTGGAAGACCCAGGACACGTTGGAGAAACTATGTCTCTTAGCTGGCCTGGGAACATCTCGGCATCTGCTAAGAAAAGCTGGACGAAGTGGCCGGGGAGAGGGAAGTTTGGGCTTCTCTGCTTAGGTTGCTGGCCCCGCGACCCGACCTCGGATAAGCGGAAGAAAATGGATGGATGGATGGGCCTAAATTAAGCATATTCAAGTATAAAATGGCGAAATGAACTAAAATACAATGAGTTCTGAAGACATACAGTAAAAAGAAAAGAAAAAAGGCCTGGCTGAGCATGTCAATCTAACATAGCTTCATCGTCAGTGATATTTTCCCAAGTTAGTTCTGTGGAACAAGTATGTGTGTGTTTGGGTAATTACAGTATAAGAGACAGGAACAAAAAACAGCAGAATGTTTTTTGTTTTTCTACCAGGGGCACCACTATAGAAAAGGCAAAAAAAAAAAAAAGTGAGGCCTACCGGCCTGGCGAGCAGAGTGCCATCCAGCCGCGACAAGTGAGCTTAAGAGGATGATTCGGATGAGGAGTAGCTGCGGCACATCTCACAGCTTCGCCTCAAACGGGAGTTGCCAGAAGCTACATAAAAGACATAAGATCAGTGAAAGGGGCAAAGAACGAGTATGACAGTGTTATTGTCATGTCTAGAGGGTTTTAATAATGTGAAAAACTCTATTTAGAAGGTAACGTGAACAGGTTTTCTATGCTGTAACTACAAAAATCCTCCATTCCTAATTAAGGATTCATTCTTCACAAAAATTCACTTATCAGGGCCTGGGTCTGGAACAATTAACCGTGATAAACAAGGGGCGACCATATTTGTGTATTTTGTCATTGAACATGCATGTTTTACACTACCATGTCTGCAATTGACTGGCGACCAGTCCAGTGTGTACCCCACCTCCCGCCCAGAGCGCCCAGCCAGGATAGGCTCCAAGCATACCCCCACGACCCTAATGAGGATAAGCGGTTGTCCGAAGAATACGTTAGCTTAAACGTATCCACTCCATTATCTCATATTACTCCATCAACTCTTCTGAACTCGCCTCAACAATTCCCTCCGGAAACTCCTCTATTTGCAAGTTATATCTCATCCCCACTCACTTGTTCAAAGATACTGCTCCACTAGTGAACAGCTCTCATAACCTAACCTAACTAGTCAGCTGTCCAAACTCCAAGTGTGTCTTATAGACATAAAGAACTGGATGACCTCAAACATTATACCATTTAACTCACTCAGAAAAAACTGAAATCATAGTCTTAGTTCCCAGCACCTTGGGGACAAGATTGCAAACTATATTACTGCTCTAGTTGGTCTTGCACCCCCACAATACAGTCAGAAACTTTAGTGTCATCTTCAATCAGGACCTTTCCTTTAGTTACCAAATACGACAAGTGTAATTTTTTAATTTACAAAACATAAAGAAAATTAGAAAATTCCTGTCAACACCAGATGCAGTAAAACGTTTTCATACTTTTGTGACCAGGCTGGATTACTGTAAAGCTTTGGTAATAAGCTGCCCTGCCCTAAGAAATATTTAAAGACTCTTCAGGTAGTCAAAAATTCTTAGCTGATGTCTTAACTGGAAGAAGAGATCATAGCTCGCCTGTATAACCCTGACTGAACCAATACAATTTACGTGGTATAGACGCTGCCAGGCTCCCTTCACCAGGGAGTTGCTGTGACAGGACCAAGACAAGTCCTGAGTGATGTGTACTCCGAGGTACCGGAAGCTGTCCACTCTCTCCACTGAAGTCCCGTTGATGGAAGCAGAGTTGTATGTTTGCTCCTGCTTTGTACTGAAATCCAGTATTAACTCCTTAGTCTTACTGACGTTTAGGAGGAGATTGTTCCCCCGGCACCATCTTTCCAGGTTTATAATCTCCTGTAGGTAGGTCGTCTCATCGTTGTTGGAGATCAGGCCCCCCACGACAGTGTTGTCAGCAAACTTGATGATGGTGGTGGAGTTGAAAGTGGCCACACAATCATACGTGTACAACGAGTACAGCAGAGGGCTCAGAACACAACCCTGGGGGGCTCCAGTGATGAAAGTGATGGAGGATGAGGTGTGTTTTCCCATCCGTACAGCTTGTGATTTGTCTGTTAGGAAGTTAGAGATCCACTGACGCAGAGGTGTGCTGAGACCCAGGACCTCTAACTTCAATGTGAGTATGGAGGGAATTATGGTGTTGAATGCTGAACTGTTGTCAACAAACAGCATTCTTGCATAATTCCCTTTTCTGCAGTCCAAGTGGCTCATTGTTGTGTGGAGGACGTGTGAAATGGCATCCTCCGTAGACCGGTTTTACGTCTATGGATCTAGGGTGTCTGGCAGTGTTGTAGAGATGAAATCTCTGACAAGTCTTTCGAATCACTTCATCACCACTGATGTCAGGGCTACAGGCCGGTAATCGTTGAGCCTGGCGGGATGGGGTTTCTTAGGGACAAGAACAATGGTAGACTGCTTGAAGCATGAGGGGACTATAGACTGTTCCAGGGAGAGACTAAATATCTCTGTGAACACCGGTGCTAGCTGGTCAGCGCAGGGTTTCAGAACTCGACCTGTGATGCCATCTGGTCCTGCTGCTTTCCTGGTGTTCACTCTCCTGAATGTCCTCCTCGCGTCATGCTCTGAGATAGTGAATGTGTTAACCTCTCCAGCTCTCTCATCGTGCATGCTGTTTGTGCCACTGGCGCCGCAGGCGTTATAAGGTGCAGCCTCAAAGCGAGCATAGAAGGTGTTTAGCTCGTTTGCCAGAGAAGCGCCCTCTTTTCCCGTTCTGGAGGATGGTGTTTTATAGTCCGTGATTGTTCTTAGTCGCTGCCTCAAGCTCCTTGAGCCGCCATGTTGGAGTTGTTATGGAACCATCTGCCTGAGTCCATCGGGGTCCAGACACCCTCTCTTTATTTAAAAGTCAACTCAAAACCCACCTCTTCGCTACAGCATATAGTTAGAATTGACATGGTGATACAGTATGTATCTGAGACATTTCCATGTTCCTTGGTCTAAGACTAAGACTTCTGGCTTGAGCTACCATGTGTCCCTCTATTCTTTTTATATCTCAACCCAACCGATCGAGACAGACGGCTGCACCACAGAGCCTGGGTTCTGTCTGAGGTTTCTTCCACAGAGGGAGTTTTTCCTTGCCTTTCTCACCAAGCAGCTTAGGCTGCTTAGGGCAGCAGCCTAAGCTGCCCAGACGTCCCTCTCCTCGGCCTTCCCGGCGGATGCCGAGGCATTCCCATGCCAGCTGAAAGATATACTCTCTCCAGCGTATCCCGGGTCTTCCCCGAGGCCTCCTACTGGTTGGACGTGCCCTCAAAGCGGAGGAGCAGCGGTTCTACTCCGAGTCTCTCCGGGATGACAGTGCTTCTCACCCTATCTCTGAGGGAGAGCCCAGCCACCCTGCGGAGAAAACTCATTTCGGCCACTTGTACCCGCGATCTTGTCCTTTCGGTCACTACCCAAAGCTCATGACCATAGGTGAGGGTAGAAATGTAGATCGACCGGTAAATTGAGAGCTTTGCCTTTTGGCTCAGCTCACTTTTCACCACTACAGACCGGTGCAGAGTCCGCATCACTGCAGACGCCGCACCAATCCGCCTGTCCATCTCGCGTTCCATCCTTCCATCACTCCTGAACAAGACCCCGAGGTACTTAAACTCCTCCACTTGAGGCAGGACCTCATCCCCACCCCAAAGATGGAACTCCACCCTTTCCCGGGCGAGAACCATGGACTCGGACTTGGAGGTGCTGATTCTCATCCCAGCCGCTTCACACTCAGCTGCGAACCGATCCAGTGAGAGTTGAAGGTCACTGCTCGATGAAGGCAACAGGAGCACATCATCTGCAAAAAGCAGAGGTCGAGGGCGGGTACTCTGAACTGCTGTCTGCCGCATAAGCGCAAACAACAGTCAGGACCCGTGCCTCTACCCGGAGAGTAGTGAAACTACTTTCTCATTTACTGGGTTAAACTCCAACATGCAGGCTTGGAGCCGGGGGGCAACAAGAATTGCCACCCCTGCCCGTCGCCTCTCATTGCCGGCAACACCAGAGTTGAATGACGTCCCGCCCCTCTCGAGAGTACTGGTTCCAGAGTGTGTTGAGGTGAGTCCGACTATATCTAGCTGGAATTTCTACACCTCACGCACCAGCTCAGGCTCCTTCCTTGCCAGAGAGGTGACATTCCACATACTAACAACTAGCTTCTGTAGCCGAGGATTGGACTGCCAAGGCCTCTACCTCCGGCCGCCACCCAGCTCTCTTTGCACCCGACCCCTTTGGGCCCTACCACGAGAGGTGAGCTCATGGGAGGGGGGACCCACGTTACCTTTTCGGGCTGTGCCCGACCGGGGCCCATGGGTGCAGGGCCGGGCACAAGAAGCTCGCCATTGTGCCCCGCCTCCGGGCCTAGCTCCAGAGGGGGGCCCGGTGACCCGCGTTCGGGCGAGGGAAAACGAATGCCTTTGTTATTGTGCATCATTAGGGTCTATCGAGCCACTCTTTGTCTGGTCCCTCCCCTAGGACCTGTTTGTCATGGGTGACCCTACCAGGGGCATGACAGCCCCTGACAACTTAGCTCCTAGGATCATTGGGACACACTAACTCCTCCACCACGACAAGGTGGTGACTCAGGGAGGAGGTGAACGGAGGCGAACAAGACCCCGAGGTATTTAAACTCCTCCACTTGAGGCAGATGGAACTACACCGTTCTCCGGGCGAGAGCCTTGGACTCAGATTTGGAGGTGCTGATTCTCATACCAGCCACTTCACACTCAGCTGTGAACTGATCCAGTGAGAGTTGAAGGTCACTGCTCGATGAAGCCAGCAGGACCACGTCATCTGCAAAAAGCAGAGACCGAATCCTGTGGGCACTAAACTGAAACCCCTCAACGCCCTGGCTGTGCCTACAAATTCTGTCCATGAAAGTGATGAACAGAATCGGTGACAAAGGGCAGCCCTGGCGGAGTCCAACTCTTACTGGAAACGGGTCCGACTTATTTCCGTCAATGCGAACCAAACTCTGACACCGGTCATACAGGAAACGAACCGCCTGGATTAGGTGGTCCGATATCCCATATTCCCGGAGCACTCCCCACAGTATTCCCTGAGGAACACGGTCGAATGCCTTCTCTAAGTCCACAAAACACATGTAGACTGGTTGGGGAAACTCCCATGCACCCTCAAGGACCCTGCCGAGAGTATAGAGCTGGTCCACAGTTCTATGACCAGGACGCAAACCACACTGCTCCTCGTGAATCCGAGATTTGACTATCCGGCGGATTCTCCTCTCCAGAACCCCTGACTAGACCTTACCGGGAAGGCTGAGGAGTGTGATCCCACGATAGTGAGAACACACCCTCAGGTCCCCCTTCTTGAAAAGCGGGACCACCACCCCGGTCTGCCAGTCCAGGGGCACCGACCTCGATGTCCACGCGATGCTGCAGAGTCGTGTCAACCAAGACACGCCCACAGCATCCAAGGCCTTAAGGAACTCCGGGTGGATCTCATCCACCCCTGGGGCCTTGCCACCAAGGAGCTTTTTGACCACCTCGGTAACCTCAGCCCCAGAGATAGGGGAACTCGCATCAGAGTCCTCGGGCACTGCTTCCATGTTGGAAGACGTGTCGGTGAGATTGAGGAGGTCTTCAAAGTATTCCCTCCACCGGTCCACAACTTCTCGAGTCGAGGTCAGCAGCACACCGTACCCACCATACACAAACATGATTGACTTTGTGGTTGTATCGTCGGACTTGCAGCCACATGTTTTGGACACTCGGGTGAAGAGAGGGGCAGAGCTGTCAACTGATCATGAGATGATGTTAACCCAAACTAACTTGGTTGTGGCCAACTGCTCTGTTTTGTTGTCCCGTTATAAATAAAAGCTTGTCTGAAGCCAGTTCAGAAGTTCCCCTCCCCACTGAAGAACTATGTTGTAGTTTCCCTCAGACACGTATGGGACAACAACTTATATTTTTTTTTTTTTTCATTTATTTATTGTTTTTTGTTTTTTAACTCAGCTCTGTTTGGCCCTACAATTTGTAAACTTTGAATCTGTAAAACTGGCCTAATTAAAACATGTATGACTTGACACAACTTGCAGAAGAAAAGTATTGACCTGACTTGACTTGCTTGGTTCTCATAAAGATTGACTCGGACTTGTAACTTGAAGGTAAAGATTGGTGCTTACTTGTGACTTGTACATGAGTGACTTACTCCCACCTCTGTAAATAAGCACATACATGTTGCAGTACACATCTACAACAGAGAAGAAAATATTCCATTCTTAACAGCAATTCAGGCCCCAAGCGCGTTAGTTCAACAATGAAAGCTTTATTGTCAAAGCTAGGGACCTGGGACTGAGCCCTGATGTCAACCATTGTTCTTTCCGTGAGCTTCTGCTTTTCCCCACCCTCCTGCAGCCCGTCGACCAGTAACAACATTCCTTTGATGCGAGTGGTCCAGTCGGTCAAACACACCAAGAGGAAGAACAGCAGTGTGATAAAGGAGGGCTGGATGGTCCACTACACCAGCAAGGACACTCTGGTACTCAACACCAGCATGTAGCTCAACTTATCGCATTTAGCTTTTCCTTTCAGTCTCTTTAAAAAATCTTTTCAATGTTTTGCTTCAGAGGAAAAGACATTACTGGCGCCTGGACAGTAAATGCATCACATTGTACCAGAACGACACAGGAAGTAAATATTATAAGGTAATGTGGGATTTGTGTGTAACATCATGCTAGACAGGAAATTATGTCCAACAGCAGTCAACGTTTAGCTCTGTAAGACTAAGGCTATGTCCACACTGCAGGGTTTTCAGATTTTTTGTTTAAAATACGATTTTTTATGTGGTCGCTCACAAATGCCACAAACAAATGTGACTTGTTATGTGAAAGCAAAGCTTCTGGAAAGTGACGTACATGCGCAAAAGTACATCACTCGCATTTCCGTGTGATTACGGCTGTAACGACTGCTGCAGTGTGTACTCCAGTGATATATGATTGATTTCTATTCTGATTTGATACTGGGTAAAATGTAGGCTGGTATCAGCGATACTGATTCAATACTATGTGCACATTCATGGTAAATTTTTTAAAGTAGTGTACAGTATTTTAATTCATAGCATAAAGAATACAATACATTGCAGTAATTTTTAAAATTATTTTTAACCCTGAAGTCTATTGAGGTAATTTATTTATTTATTATTTATTTATTTTAGGTATATTGAGGTGATTTAAAGCCGTTTGATAACATACATGTCGGCGATATGCGATCTGAGTGTTCATACTGCATTTGCATCGCAAACATTTAAAAAAATCGGATTTATGCTGTTCACACTGACATAAAATAATCACATATAGGTCACATATGAACAAATATATCAGAATTTACCTGCTGTGTGAACATAGCCCAATTTGTCAAGACAGGAAAACAAGTTAAATCAAAGTCACACCTTTTTTAGAAGGTGTCCACTTGAAGGTTCCACTTTGTCCTGTGCAGGAGATCCCGCTGGCGGAGATTTTATCTCTAGAACCCGCTCAGATGTTCTCCCTGCTTCCTGATGGTGCCAACCCTCATTGCTTTGAGATCGCCACCATCTTGTTGGTTTACTACGTTGGCGAGAACCTGCAGCTGGGCGGCGACTCTGTAGCGGGCAGCAACATGCTGGTGATGACAGAAACAATCTAGCATTGCTTATTGTCAATACTTTACGGCCATGAGCACAACATTGCTAGTACCTAGTACGGGGGTCAGCAACACTCGGCTCTTGAGCCGCATGCAGCTCTTTTGCGCCACCCTAGTGGCTCCCTGGAGCTTTTTCAAAAATGTATAAAACTAGAAAAAGATAGGGGAGAAAAATATATTTTTGTTTTAATATGGTTTCTGTAGGAGGACAAACATGACATAAACATTGTTAACGTTTTCCAGAGCTGTAAAATGTGTGGAATAAAGATTTAATTTCAACACTTCTGTCAACGAAGATTTGCGTCATAGCCTACAACGTGCACTTCTTTGAGCTCGCTGTGGCAGGTGGCTGTCGCAAACAAACCGGCGGGTGTGTGATGGGCCATGGATCGCAAAGGAAAAAAGAGAAAGATAGCTGAGGAGAACAGAGGATTCAACAGTTATTGCACCGAATCATTTGCTTTCATTGCCAACGCGGAAGGTTTGCCTGCTGTGTAACGAGAAATTGTAAAAGTCTCCAGGGGCGGGGAAACACTGCACTCCAAATGCTGGAAGCTGTTTTGAAATTCGAATGCAAGCATACCGTATTCGCCTGAAATGTACAGCCAGGTACGTTCTCTCACATCCCCTCCCTGAGAGAGTTCAAAGAAGCCCATCACGATCACACAGTCAACAGTGATCATTTACAAGATGCCATCGTTGATATGCAAACTGCTTTTGGGAGTAGATTTAGCGAGTTTCAAAAGGACAAAATCGTTCCCGGTCACACCTCCGGAGAGACTGTTGTACACATTGTCATGTCAGTATATATTTGGAATGACATGTTGGGATATTATTGTGTTTTGTTGCTCAGGGCCAAGGATGGCTGCGTTGTATTGTGCATGTCAAAACAGAAGAGCATGCTGCTTTTCGCCTTGCACTGACTTACTTAGCATTTGCAGAAAACTAAAGAGAAGCGGATAATGCACAGAAATCAAACTTAAACTGTATTATTGTAAATTCGATGTACTGTACCTTTTTAAAAGGCTACTGTTTTATTATTTAAGCAGGCTTCCTTTTAATTGCAGGCTGTGATTTATCACACTCGTGCAATTGTAGCCTAGGCATTTGTGTCTGTTGCCGCCATTAGGGGGAAGGAGAAGGGGGTTGTGCATTATTTTATTTATGAAAAATGAAACTGGCTTATTTTCGTAGTACTTACCTATCAAAAGGCTGCTGTTTTATTTTTATAATTGCAGGCTGCGTTTTATTACACTCTATCAGTCAATATAGACACTTACAGCATGTGTTTCCTTTATTATTAGGCTTATAAAGGGCTTTTTATTTTTTGCAGCTCCAGACATATTTGTATTTTGTTTTTTTGGTCCAATGTGGTTCTTTCGACATTTTGGGTTGCTGACCCCTGACCTAGGAGTATATCTTTGTAAAGGTAGAAGATTCTTTACCTAATGAAATGTCCAATGAGTGTACAACCTAATGTCAGGAACGTGGTCATTTGCAGATAAGCGGCACAGGTCAGGATGTGTCTCGGATGTGGGAGATGGCCATCAAGCATGCTCTCATGCCCGCCGTCTCTACAGGGATCTCCCACGGTTGTCATGGCGATGGACACAGTGAGTAGACAAGTGGTGCTCAAACACCCGCACGGTGAGATTTGTGAGCGTGTGAGTTCTTCAGCAAGCAGGAAATGACCTGCTCAGGTGTCCACGCCGAGTCCTCTCGGAGGCGTCGACTCCCACACAAAGCCTCTGGAGCTATTTTGACAATTATTGACGTCAACGTGATCATGACTCACATCTATGTGAGGCTTGCTCTCAGATGATGTAAATAAACATGGCATACACGTCTCTACTAGTTGTTGTCTGGCAGTGCTGGAGACTTCTGCTGAAACATCATCATCATTATGTCCTGGTGGTCTAATTGTACACGCTGCTGCCTTTTCCACACATGGCACAGGTTGCCAAGAAATGCATGTCTCGATGTTGTTAACATTCACATCCAACTCCTTTGATTGCAGAAAGTTGCTAATCTGTTGAAGCCACATGATTTCATCTTGTTCTCCTCTTCTGTTATCAGCTGCCATGGCATATGACCTGCGTGTAATGCTGAGCCCAGTGACAATCACATCGTTCGTTCATGTGCTTTGTTCCTCTCATCCAGTCTACATTTAATTTGCTTTATGGTTTGTTCCGTTGCTTTGTGCTCTTTCTTGAGAGTTCAAGTGCAGTGTTTTCCTTCCCTAGAGCCTTCATGTTAGCCTGAATTGCGCTGATAATATTTTCCAGACCCTTGACATTTCTGACAAGATTTGAGATTGTCTGCTTTTGTTCCTGCATGAGACCTTGTTGTTGCTTTTTATTCTTTGCCTTGTGAGAAGCTATGTCTTGTGGTTTCTTGTCTTCTTCCGTAATTCCTGTATTCCTTTTGTTGTCTCCTGTAATTCCTCTATTTGAGCCATTGTTGCTTTTTGTAATTCTTGCATTTGGTAAGTTGTTTCCTTCTGTAATTCTTTTATTTGGTTATTTATTTCCTTCTGTATTCTATTAGTTGTCTTGTTGTGGAATTCCTGCATTCAGTGCTTCTCAAATAAAGGGGCAGTTGAGCTTAGACTCTGGAAGTCCAGCAGACAGATAAAAGGTTCTCAGTATGCAGTACAGTCCAGATGAGTTACAGAGCCTTACCTTGAAAACCGAATATGCAGAAATAAAGCATGCAATTAAAACCTACATAAGATACAAAATAATTTCTCTGTGACAGTCAACATTGGGTTTGGGCATCCAGTCATGAGCATAGATAGTTACCGGGTCTAAAATCTCAGTTCTCCCCAGATTGTTTAAATGTTTTTATTTCAATTCCTTGGATCAATGCCCACTTTGCCAACCGGCAGAATAGCCACAACCACAACTAAGAAGAAGCCGGCGTGCACGAGCAAGGAACACAAAAGTTTGGCTTAACTTCATAAATAAGAGCGGTCGGCTCAGTATGTTTGCAACACAATATCATGCAAAGAAGGGAGCCTGATCAACATGATTAATATTCACACATTCATAGTGTACAAATAAATATGTATAAGTGTATAAATATGTAAAAAATATGTAATAAGTGTAAAAATATGTATAAATGTATAGGTGTAGAAATAACAACAATAAACAATAATTGACACCAGCATTTCAGGTTCCTAGCTGTTGTGGAAGTTTGAGCTATGGCTAAGGCAAAACAAATTTACCATTTGCACATTTAGTCAAGGGAGCTTCTAAACTCACACACTTCTACTTCTCAAAAATAAACATCTAAACATCAGTCCATGGTGTACCCCGCCCCTTCCCTGAAGTCAGCTGGGATAGACTCCAGCAACCCTAGTGAGTATAAGCATAATAGAAAATGGATGGATGGGATGGACATCTTGAAAGTATATTCTTATAAAAAGAAGCTCGAATGCATTAATTTTTACAGAATATACTCGTTGAAAATAACCCTGTAAGAAATTCATAATATAGTTGATAGTAAGTTAGTATCATAGTATGTTCATATCATTAAACAATTCGTGGATAACTTTAGACATTTCATCAAAAAAGAACTCTGGCGAGTGCCCTGATTTCAACTATTCACAGTGAGGGAAAAAAATATTTGAACCCCAGCTGATTTTGTAAGTTTGCCCACTAACAAAGAAATGATCAGTCTATAATTTTAATAATAGGTTTATTTTAACACTGAGAGACAACAATGACGAAAAAAATCCAGAAAAATGTGTTTCAAAAAGAGTTATAAATTTATTTGCATGTCTATGAAGGAAATAAGTATTTGATCCCTTTGAAAAACGTGCTTCAGTACTTGGTGGCAAAACCTTTGTTGGTAATCACAGAGGTCAGCCGTTTCTTGTAGTTGGCCACAAGGTTTGCACACATCTCAGGGGGGATTTTGGCCCCCTCCTCTTTGCAGATCCTCTCCAAGTCATTAATGTTTCGTGGCTGATGTTTGGCAACTCCAACCTTCAGCTCCCTCCACAGATTTTCTATGGGATTAAGGTCTGGAGACTGACTAGGCCCCTCCATGAATTTAATACGCTTCTTCTTGAGCCAATCTTTTGTTGCCTTGGCCGTGTGTTTTGGACGACCCATTTTCAAAGCCCTGACTGAGGGAAGGAGGTTCTTACCCAACACTTGACGGCCCCATCCATCCTCCCTTTGATGCGGTGCAATTGTCCTGTCCCCTGGGCAGAAAAACACCCCCAAAGCATAATGTTTCCACCTCCATATTTGACTGTGGGTACTGTGTTTTTTGAGTCATAGGCAGCATTCCTTCTCCTCCAAACACGGCGAGTTTAGTTGATGCCAAAGAGCTTAATTTTGGTCTCATCTGACAACAACACTTTCACCCAGTCTTCCTCTGAATCAGTCAGATGTTCAGTGGCAAACTTCAAACGGGCCTGTAGATGGACTTTCTTGAGCAGGGGGACCTTGCGGGCACAGCAGGATTTCAGTCCTTCACGGTGTAGTGTGTTACCAACTGTTTTTGTGGTGACTGTGGTCCCAGCTGCCTTGAGCTCATTGACAAGTTCCTCCCAAATGGTTCTGGGCTGATTCCTCACCGTTCTCATTATCATTGAAACTCCACGAGGTGAGATCCTGCATTGAGCTCCAGACCGAGGGAGATTGGCAGTTAATTTATGTTTCTTCCATTTGCGAATAATTGCACCAACTGTTGCCACCAAATGGCGATGGTCTTGTAGCCTATTCCAGCCTTGTGTAGGTCCACAATCTTGTCCCTGACATCCTTGGAAAGCTCTTTGGCTAGAGATCTTGCTGACGGATAGGGGATCAAATACTTATTTTCTTCATGGAAATGCAAATTAATTTATAACTCTTTTTGAAACGCATTTTTCTGGATTTTTTTTGTCTTTGTTGTCTCTCTGTGTTCAAATAAACCTACCATTGAAATTATAGACTGATCATTTCTTTGTTAGTGGGCAAATTTACAAAATCAGCTAGGATTCAAATAGTTTTTTCCCTCACTGTATGTATTATTGCACTACATATTTGAAGTGTTATGTTTTGTATATGTTTATTCTTATTCTATGTTCTTATTTTCATGCTATCTATACTGTCTTGCCTTGATTGTTTTATGTTGTGGTTAAGTGTTTAAATTTATTATGACACTTTTGCAGAGCTGCTGGAAACAGGAATTTATATTGGAGATTAATAAAGTGTCTATCTATCTAGGAACCGATTCCCATTGTTCACTTCAAAGAGCCGTAATGAGATTTCTCGTTCAGGAAAAAACTTTGATAATCAATCACACAATAAAATGAAAATGAACGTGATAATTTTGCCAACCTCCATATATTGCTATGTCTCCGAAAATGTAATAAAAACAATAATATACAGTAAATTTAGCATCAATATGTGGGACAATAAACATTTAAAAACCCACCGGCATCGTTTTGTGACTTTGTTAAATAAAAATGTTTGTTTGCCCATATTTCTTCCCCTTAGAATTAATGTTAAAATCTTGTCTGATCTTGTTCTTGTGGACCCAATCTTGTGCACTGTCTCATTTTTCGATTTTGGTGTCTTTACGAACAGCCCATCACTACTTCTTATTCATTTTTGGATATGTTTAATTGTACAAATGTAAATATGTCATGTTCCTTGATGTAACAAAACAAACAAAACCTTTACCATAATAATACTCTATGCTAACAATCAGCATTATCCAGTATCTGCGCATCTTGTTCAGAAAAGGGACACACACATTTTGGCTGCAAAGATCAGTCGATCATAGCACTTACTAAGCATCCAATCAAATTGCACAGATGTCATCACTATTCTGCTCCCAGCCATTCTGGGCCATAGTTGCTATAATATGCTATGATCTCATCTAAAACATGTTGTAGCTGGTGACTGTGATGACGTTTGTCTCCTCAGAGCAAGTCTCTGTCAGCTTTTCTGTGTCCAACTGTCACATCCAGGAGAACGTGGTGAGAACACACACACACACGGAAATATCTTAACAAACTGTTTTATTCATAACAATGCCAAAATGACCTATATGACCCGTAAGGCCATGTGATGATGTCTCCAAGGTGGGCACATGTTCCATTATTGGGATTACTCACTCAGTCTGAGCATTGCCATGGTGTTGCATAGTAATTAGGCACAGTAGGCTGTAATAATAATAATATTGTATTTTTGTCCTCCTGGGCTGACATGTGGTATTCGCTTGTCACCTAACTGCACATAAGCTGCTGCACAAACCAAAATGGTATATTTCAGACTTTTTGTGTCACCACATATCATCACACACACACAACATCCACACAAAATACACACAGTCAATTAGTCGCCTGTGTAGAAGAAGTTTCAAAAGGTCTCCAGTTCCACGTACATTTTTATGTGTGATTTGAAATAAGGTGGGACCTCGGTTTTCAAAGGCAAAAATGCAACAAAACAAACTTGTGACAAGATTTTGCCTGCCTCGTACACTGTTTTATCGGACGTGTGCTTGGTGGAAAAGGCATTTGGCCGTGTCGCTTATGGTGTCCTGTTGGCTGTCGCTTGTCATTCAATAAGAGAAGCTAATTTTTTCCCGGCCTACATCAAAAATGTATTCATTTATTTATCTATAAATTCTACCCTCTGTTCCTAGTCGTTTTTAACAAAGACAAAGTCGCCCGGAATCTGTAAAGTCTCTGGATCAGTTCAAAACAACAGAAAGAAAAACTTGGAAAATGCGCTTGTGGATGTTTATACTTCATGATCGCTGATTTGCTCATTTCAATCAAAAAGGGATTCCACCTCAGAATGATCATCCAATAATCATGCAGAAGCCAGCGTCTGGGCCAGCCCACTGCTCCATAGACTCCCAGTGATGCTGAGCGTCCCGTGCACAGGACAAAGTTCAGTATTTATCCAATATCTTTCCAGTTACACACAGTGGAACAATTTACTCGACTTTTCCCCGTAGAAGTCAACAGACACGCAGCATCTAACTGTGTAAGGCTTTATTAAAACGCTGTGGCTTTGCGAGGTTTGAATGGGAAGGAAGTCGTGTCAGTTACCTGTGATAAGCAGCTGATTCTGAACAAAAGATGAAGGTATTTAGTAACGCATACTTTGTCGATGAAATGTACACAGACCAGTACATCTTTCACCACTTTTTTGAAACATTTTAGAGGAAGTTGAGCTTCCCATGCAGGCGTAGAGCAATCTCCACTGCCTGCTGAGAGTGCTGCGGGAGTATGGGATTGGTGGCGGAGAGCTGGAAAGCAAAACATTTATCGGGCGACCTATGTCCCCACCCTCACATATGGTCATGACCAAAAGAATGGGATCGCTGACGCAAGCGGCTGAAATTTGCTTCCTCCATAGGGTGGCTGGATTTAACCTAAGACATAGGGTGAGGTGCTCAGCCATCCGGGAGCCCCTGTAGGGGCTCAGAGTAGAGTCGCTGCTCCGTCAGACATCGAAGCCAAGTGAGGTCGCTTGGGCATCTGGTCCGAGGTGTTCTGAGGTGTTCTGGGAAAGCCCAGTCGGGAGGAAGCTGGCCTGGAAACATCTTGGTATTCTACGGGTGGAGCTGGATTAAATAAGATTTCCTTTTTCCTAGTCCTTTTGGACGTGTAGAACTGTGAATTGATGTGACATGATGTATTCCAATGTTACTTCCATGCATGTTCAAATAAATTAAACCATTACCATAACATAGCGCACCAAGCTAGCTAGCTGGCAAGTTATGGAGCATGCCCGACAATCCATTTGCTGGCAACCCAGTTTTGCGTTGTTCAAAGATACTCTCTAGTCTTCTCTCGCGGTGCATTTCTCCATAATCAATTAATGTAAAGATTTTTGGGTGATTATAATTGATACAGAATTTGTTACGCCCTCAAACCGGATACCCGGTTGCATCGGTTTATCAATCAAATTCCTAATCCCTAAAAACGTCATTAGTGAGACTCTGAGTGGCAAAAAGTTTGGGCGGGACTAGCAGTGCACTGCAACAAAGAGCAGATAGGCGGCCAGTTTGTCCAGCTCTTCACGGCGGATCTCGAGGCGTTCCCAGATCAAATGAGAAACATACCCTTCTACGTGTGGACAAGGCATATCTCGTAGAACGATGTTTTTTTTTTCCACGTTTTTGCCTTTCATCCACACGAGTCCGCAGACATACAGCACAAAGGTTTTATATTTAAAAACATAGGTTAAAACGAAGGTTTTCAAAACCTCCGGCCAAAGTGTGGATCTGGAGAAAACTCCGGTTATACATTTGCTTATGGATGCAAATACCCGGAGGTCTACGTTTCCAAACGTCACTTCCTGCAGAATGTATGTCAAACACCCGACCCTTATTTACATCAGAAACAACATGCCCTCATAACTGGCAATAATTTATTGTTTCCAGTTGACATTGTATTCTAAAGTAACGTTTAGAAATAATCCTACCTCCTTGTGAGTCCACAAGGACAAGCCGGGCGCCATGTTTTATGTTTTGCGGAAGTAACGGGATGACAGAAGATGATTCTGATTGGATTTTAGTAAATGTTGCCGCCAACTTGAGGATGCTTTTTTTTTTTAATCCGAGGTCGTGTGGACACTGTTTTTTTCCCTAAACGGAGAGGGTGAAATATGCATTTTTAAAAATACCCTGCTATGTGTGGACAAGGCAATAGTCTCTACAAAGTGTCCTGGGTCTTCCCCGAGGCCTCCTACTGGTCGGACGTGCCCTGAACACCACGCCCGAGAGGCATCCTAACCAGATGCCCCAGCCACCTCATCTAGCTTCTCTCAATGTCATCCGAGTCTCTCCTGGATGACAGTGCTTCTCACCCTATCTCTACGGGAGAGCCCAGCCACCCTGCGGAGAAAACTCTTTTTGGCCGCTTGTACCCGCGATCTTGTCCCGCGACCTCAATGCTCAGGCTGCGCTTAGAAATTCTGTCCATAAAAGTAATGAACAAAATTGGTGACAAAGGGCAGCCCTGGCGGAGTCCAACCCTCTCTGGAAAGGGGTCCAACTTACTGCCGATAACGCGAACCGAACTCTGACACCGGTCATAAAGGGAATGGACCACCTGAATTAGGTGGTCCGATACCTCATATTCTTGGAACACTTCCCACAGTACTGCCCGAGGGACACGGTCGAATGCCTTCTCCAAGTCCACAAAACACATGTAGACTGGTTGAGCAAACTCCCATGCGCCCTCAAGGAAGCTGCAGAGAGTATAGAGTTGATCCACAGTTTCATGACCAGGACGAAAGCCACACGACTCCTCCTGAATCCAAGATTAGACTATCCGACGGATCCTCTTCTTCAGAACGCCTTAACAGACCTTACCAGGAATGCTGAGAAGTGTGATCCCACGATCAGGTCACCTTTCTTAAAAAGCAGGACCACCACCCCAGGGGCACCACCCCCATGTCCACCCAATGCTGCAGAGTCAACCAAAACACGCCCACAGCTTCCAGGGCCTTGCCTTAAGAAACTCCAGGCGGATTTCCTCCACCCCCGGGGCCCTGACACCAAGGAGCTTTTTTAACACCTCATTGACCTCAGCCCCAGAGATAAAATGGTGGTTCAGAATTTCTTTGAAGCCGTTCGGAAGTCATCCCAGCTCCGCCCCTCTCTTCACCAAAGTCCAAAACCGCAAGTCCGGCGACACAACCACAAAGTCAATCATCGAATTGTGGCCCAGGGTGTCCTGGTGCCAAGTGCACATGTGGACACCATTATGCTTGAACATGGTATTTGTTATGGACAATACATGACTTGCACAAAAGTCAAATACCAAAACACTGCTCGGGTTCTGATCAGCACCTCTCCAGGTCTCACTGTTGCAGCCAACATGAGCGTTGAATTCCCCCTGAAGAACAACGGCATCCCCCGAGGGGGCACTTTCCAGTACTCCCTCTAATGAATCCAAAAAGGGCGGGTATTCTAAAATGCGGTTTGGAGTATAAGTGCAAACAACAGTCAGAACTCGTCCCTTCACCCGAAGGCGTAGGGAAACTACCCTCCTGTTCACCGGGTTAAACTCCAACGTACTTACTCTGCACCCGCCCCCTTTGGACCCTCCTGCGGGTGGTGAGCTAATGGGAAGGGGGACCCACGTTGCCTGTCCGGGCTATGCCCAACTGAGCCCCATGGGTGCAGACCCAGCCAACAGGCGCTCCCCATCGTGTCCCACCTCCAGGACCGGCTCCAGAGGGGGATCCCGGTGATCCGCGTCCGGGCGAGGGAAAACTTGGTCCATTTGTATTTTCATCCATTTGTATTTTCATCCTTGGGTTCTATTGATCTATTATTAATAATCCATCATTAACCAATCAATATGTGAAGGGAAAGCTGCTCACTCCATATACAAGAGACAAGACATGCTCGTCGAGAATAATGGCAGATAATATTGTATTCAAACTTGAATGCAAGAAATCAGTTCCGATACAAATTGATGTAGGGTTCAGAAGTGGCTTCGTTATTCTACGCAGGAAGAGGCAATCAATTCAAACCCATTGCTGTCTGATACCAGTGTCTCGCCGAAGGAAGGGGCAGAAGCATATTTATTCAAAATTCATCAGTAAGGCACGCACATGCGGTTGTCTTACAGCCCATCGATATAGATACACCAATGTAGAAATTTGTTTTGGAGACACAAGGTCTCTACCCTGACCATTTAATATCAAAATTACTTCTTCTAAGCAAATCAGTGTGACATTAAGATAATATACAAAACAAAATTGGAATAATGGACACAACATTTTATAAGCACCATAACAAACCATATTTTCCTATGACAATTCATGAAATAACCAATCAATCAATAAAATATTTGGGTGTTTCAGGACATCAATTCGATATATCAGATCTTCCCAGATGAGGTCCTGGGGTCAGGACAGTTTGGGATCGTCTATGGTGGTAAAACAACTACTTATTAATCATCTGATTGACCAATAATTTACTGATAAACTACTTCATTTTCAGCATAAATGTACATGTGTGCGTGTGTTGGCAGGCAAGCACAGGAAGTCCAGCCACGATGTGGCCATCAAGATCATTGACAAACTTCGCTTTCCAACCAAACAAGAAAGTCAGCTGCGTAACGAGGTGGCCATCTTGCAGGTACATTCATTTTCACCTGTGCAAGCAGAGCCTTTGACCAAAAACATTACAAAGCCTGTGAAGGTGAACACCTAAGAGTCTTTGTGGAACAAAGCATGAAGATGCACACACATGCACTGAGCGAGACTTCCTGTTGGGAGCGCCCTAATTAACATGACAACACTGTGGGGGTGTGACTTGCTGCCATGTCATAGTGCTGCTTAGCCTGAGGTTGCCGCCATAGCAAAGACCGTATTGCATCGATTCCTACATAGTGTCAATAAGAGGATGACATGTACCCTGAAGGACCCACCAGCAGGTAACAGCTCAACTAGTAATGGATGTTAAATCAGAGCACAGAACAATGAAGTAGTGATTCCTTTTACTTGAATAATTTATTTTCTCAGTAATTCCTCGATTCCTTTTACTGATTTGAGTTCTTATGAGTCACTCATTGATTAAATCAGGCACTCACACAACCATTTGAACAACCTATTTCACTTGGCCGAAGAAGGAGAGGAGGAAGTTGTGTCCGTAGGAGGAGAGAGAAGAGGAATGCTTAGAGTCTAGAACTAAGAGTTGTGACTTTGAATGTTGGATCTATGACAGGAAAAGGTAGAGAATTAGTTGACATGACGCAGAGGAGGAAGGTAGACATATTGTGTGTCCAGGAGCAAGGCTAGAAGCTTAGAATCAGGGTTAAAGCTGTTTTATCGTGGTGTAGATAGGAAGAGAAATGGAGTAGGGGTGATTTTGAAGGAAGAGTTTGCTAGCAACGTCCTGGAGGTAAAAAAAGGGTCAGATAGAGTGATGAGCCTGAAGCTAGAAATCGAAGATGTGATGTTCAATGTTGTTAGTGGGTATGCTCCACAGGTAGGATGTGAGATGGAGGAGAAAGAGAAATTCTGGTCAGACCTGGACGAAGTGATGCAGAACATCCCCAGAAGTGAGAGAGTTGTCACTGGTGCGGACTTCAATGGACAGGTTGGTGCAGGAAACAGAGATGATGACGAGGTGATGGGCAAGTTTGGTATCCAGGAGAGGAACGCAGAAGGACAGATGGTGGTCGACTTTGCAAAAAGGATGGCAATGGCTGTAGTGAATACTTTCTTCCAGAAGAGACA
>QODF01000244.1:203275-233416 GCA_024372805.1 Oostethus manadensis | reverse complement strand
CCCTGGAAAGGAGAGGAATGAAGGTTAGCCGCAGCAAGACGGAGTACATGTGTGTAAATGAGAGGGACTGAAGTGGAAGAGTGAGGTTACAGGGAGAAGAGATAAAGAAGGTGGAGGATTTTAAGTACTTAGGGTCAACAGTCCAGAGCAATGGAGAGTGTGGAAAAGAGGTGAAAAACCGTGTGCAGGCAGGATGGAATGGGTGGAGAAAAGTGTCGAGTGTGATAGAAGAGTTTCAGCTACAATGAAAGGAAAGCTGTGCAAAACTGTGGTGAGACCAGCGATGTTGTTTGGTTTAGAGACAGTGCCACTGAGGAAAAGACAGGAGGCAGAGCTGGAGGTAGCAGAGATCAGGATGCTGAGGTTCTCTTTGGGTGTGACCAGGATGGACAGGATCAGGAATGAACACATCAGAGGGACAGCACATGTTAGAGGTTTTGGAGATAAAAGTCAGAGAGGCCGGACTGAGATGGTTCGGACATGTCCAGAGGAGAGATGTTGAATATATTGGTAGAAGGATGTTGAGTTTTGAATTGCCAGGCAGGAGGCTTAGAGGAAGACCAAAGAGGATGTTTATTGATGTAGTGAAAGAGGACATGAAGATAGTTGGCGCAAGAGAAGAGGATACAGAAGACAGAGTTGGATGGAGGCAATTGATACGCTGTGGTGACCCCTGAAGGGATAAGCTGAAAGGAAAAGAAGATTTTACTTGGTTGTTCAAATGGTTGTGTGACTCTAAACTCTAAAACTACAGCCGTTAAAGGTCAAAATCTTGTCAAAAATGTGGATTCAATGTCATTTTCTGTCAGGTATTCACTCTCTCAAGATTTCTTGATGGCAAAGGCAAAAAAGCTTTCTTTCTTTGAATGTGGTTGGATTGTTAAGCTGCATAAGTAAGGCCTCTCGCTGCGCATAACTGGAGGTTGGACTCAAGTCATTTAAAACTTATTAAAATAACCTTTAGGGGTCATTCATTTTCTATGCCGCTTATCATCATTAGGGTCGCGGGTATGCTGGGGCCTATCCCAGCTGGCTTTGGGCAAGAGGCGGGGTACACCCTGGACTGGTGGCCAGTCAATCACAGGGCACATATAGACAAACAAACATTCACACTTAAATTCGTACCATACCAATTTACCTAACATGCATGATTCTGGAATGTGCGAGGAAACCGGAGTACCTGGAGAAAACCCACACACGGGAGAACATGCAAACTCCACACAGAGATGCCAACTGAGATTTGAACCCAGGTTTTCCAGATCTCCTCACTGTGTGGCCAACATGCTAAACACTCGACCACCGTGCGGATATCCTGAGGAGTCATGGAACACAAAAGTCAAGAAAAATTTATCATCGCTCAGCAGGAGGATCCCATTGGCTGTCCTCAGCCCAAATGAAGATTGTTACTGATGCCAAGTGCAGTCCAATAACCATTAGACGACATTTGTGAGAGAAAGGTATTCAGAACACAAACCATATTCCAAGGCCTCATCTCTTTCAATGCCACAAATGCCATTTCAATGCCTGTTTGGAATTTGCAGAAGCACCAAACATGGGACATTGAAAGGTGGAATAAACTTGTAATTATCTATTTACAAGAAAAATAAACTTGACGATCCTGGTGGCATCCAACGCTAGTGGCATGACAAGGAGATCCCACCTGAGATGTTTTCCACACAGCACAGTGGAGAGGGCACCATTCATGATCTTCAATGGAACAATGGAGCTTCAGGTTGCGCAGAGGGGCCAAACAGCAGCTAGATATGTGGATATGTTGCAGGGGGAATCCCTCATGACTGAAGGCCCTCATCTGTGTGGTAATGACAGGTTATAATAATGAGTTTTTCAACAGGACAACGTTCCCTCTAAGCTGCGCGGTTGCGCAATCGTGCATTGGTCTTGTGTTCTCTGTGCACTGCAAATTCTTGCTGCGCAACAAAAAAAAACCCTGATTAATTCTGCGCAATTTTGCAATGCCACTTTGCGAGTGACAGGCAACAAGTGGTAACAACATATAAGATGATGAACAAGCTGTCCAGCCAATGATGAGATCCCGCTTGTATGTATATATTTAGTAGATCAATTCATTAACAGTGCGTTACATAGTAGATGCTGCTGTTTTGCAGAAAGCTAAGTACGGCATGCTAACCAGTATTAGTGCAAAATGAACAGGCAGCACAACATTGTCCCACAAAGCCAAAGTAAAACAAGCGATTATTTTAAGGTGGACTGGCTGTCGGACTATGTGCACAGAGAAGAACAAGAGGTGAAACTGGGTGAGATTTTTTCTTCTTCGAATGAGAAAGGGCTGCTATATAAAACATGCAAAACCAAAGTAGAACCAGTTTTCAGAGTGAAAAGTGAGGAGTGGATACATCATGTGGTGTAGCTGTGCATGTTTTACTGCCGTGCTTTTATTTTGATGGACGGGTGTACCAGATACGGGAAGTATTGCGCCAAGTTTGTGTTGCTGAAGGAACCAGAAGGTCAGTTTAGAGTTTTTATTATTTTTTTATTTAGACAAAAGTAAACATATACAACACACCTGGCATCAATTTCAAGTAAATTTGCAGGATGAAATAGTGCCAAAACAAGCGGCTTTAAGGTTACTCTTTATATTTCCTTTTAATTTTGGGAGTGCAGTGCTCACTCCTCAGGTTTTGGACTGGTGCGATACTGCAGTGTGAACGTCTGATACCGCTCACAGAGACCCAAGAAATGCTCAAGTTGTTTTTGTGTATGCCTAGATACTTGGAAAACTAGGGGGAACATTGAGGACAATGCTGCAGTTTACAAAACCCGCCTGACAAAGGACTTCTTCCAGAGGAATAACCTCACTCTTTTGGACCATTCTGCGTGTTCCCCTTATCTAAATGCGGATGTGGGATGGATGGCATGGGAAGTTTACTAAAATGGACATCAGTTCCGGAGAGTGAATTCCCCCTTGAAGCCATCTTAAACACCTGGAGCAACATTCCCACTAGCCTCCTCAAAACACTGCCATCAAGAATGCCCAAACCAGTTTTTAAGCTAATTAACAAGAATGGCTGAGCTGCTCAATAAAGAGGCCTTTTTTGGGAAAAAATTTACTTCTAATTTAGGGGTTTTCTGATTTTTTGAGCTACGGTCTTAAACCTTTGATCAGCTGATGAACAGCCTATTCCAGTTTAATGGTTGTTTGCAATTAAGTGCTGGCTAGAATTTTTTTGTCTCACTCCCATTTCTTCTTCTTGCAGAGCTCCTTAAGAAGCTCCTTGAGATCCAACAATACAAAATGAAAATTTTTGCAATTCTTCCATTTTTAATTTACCTGGCGATAGGGGTGAGTAAATAAACGAGTTAAAGGTAGACGAATCCTCATCTTTCCAGAACCTTCACCACCCAGGTGTGGTCAACCTGGATTGTATGTTCGAGACGCCTGAGCGAGTCTTCGTCGTCATGGAGAAGCTCCACGGAGACATGCTGGAGATGATCCTGTCAAGCGAGAAAGGTCGACTACCCGAGCGCATCACAAAGTTCTTAGTGACTCAGGTGACTCCGGAACCCCCACATGACCAAAACTACGCTGACACTTCATGGTCAAACTCCCCAGCTAGCTCAGGTGTTGACTTGCGTGTGTCTGCTCGTCAGATCCTGGTGGCTCTGCGTCACCTCCACTTCAAAAACATCGTCCACTGCGACCTCAAACCTGAAAACGTTCTGTTGGCATCCGCAGATCCACTTCCACAGGTGAAGTGGCACATCAACATGGCCGTTGAGAAAAAGACACGTCATGGTCTTCTTGTTTGCTGTTTGAAGGTGAAGCTCTGTGATTTTGGATTTGCCCGGATTATCGGCGAAAAGTCTTTCCGCCGCTCTGTGGTCGGCACGCCGGCTTACTTGGCCCCTGAGGTCCTCAGGAACAAAGGCTACAACCGCTCTCTGGACATGTGGTCAGTGGGCGTCATCATCTATGTCAGGTGGGTGACATCTTGACATGATGATTATGACAGCCGCCTGGTCACATGTTTTATTTCCTGTGCTGCAGCCTCAGCGGGACGTTCCCCTTTAACGAAGACGAAGACATCAACGATCAGATCCAGAACGCTGCATTCATGTACCCACCGCACCCCTGGAAGAAAGTCTCCCAGGAAGGTGCGTTCACATGATAGCCAGGTTGCTCTGATGTTTATCTAAACAGTTTGTCCATTTTCTTGTTTGCTTCACGCTCACGAATCCAACGTCAGGATGCAAACCTGCAGCTAGCTTGATTGGACTTCCTGTCGAGTGTTTGACATTTGTACTCCAAGTGGCATTTTGTCCAATTAAAGTGACACAAATGTCAAAGTCTTCCAGAGAAAGTTTGACTTTCATCTCCCGCTGACTTTAATGAGCGACTTTCACATACTAACCTCCGCCTGGTGTTAGCATCTAAGCTAACGGGCGTCGAAGGTTAAAGAGTTTCCAGCTTGGAGCAGCTCCCTCCTGTGGAGATGTTTCCACTCGGGTTACCTCATGTTTCTTTCACTATGTTCTAGCCTGTGCTAGCTCAGCAGATAACAGGTTCTCAGTCAAGTTCCAGTTGAGTTACATTTCAGAGCTTTTGTAGCAAAGTGCTACAATAAAGTGCTACAATAAAGTCAATTATGGCTGTATAAAATACAACAACATGAATGAAATGCATTTCAAGAAATGCGCTAGCTTGTTGCTAATTGACTTTGAAATTCCATTACAACCGCAAGCGATCAGAATTGGCGATTTTACATGGTGAATTGGAGCACCTCCGCATATGACAATTAAATAGACAATTAAGATGTACATTGCACTTAAACAGATGATACATAATGAGCATAAAATTTGTAAGGCTCAACAAAAATCAGGTTTTATAGTTCAACATCTTAACGGCAGGGCCGCACGGTGGATGAGTGGTTAGCACATTGGCCACACAGTCAGGAGATCTGGAAGACCTGGGTTCAAATCTCCGTTGGGCATCTCTGTGTGGAGTTTGCATGTTCTCCCCGTGTGTGTGTGGGTTTTCTCCGGGTACTCCGGTTTCCTCCCACATTCCAAAAACATGCATGTTAGGTTAATTGGCGACTCTAAATTGTCCCTTAGAGCATGAATGTGAGTGTGACTGGTTGTTTGTCTATATGTGCCCTGCGATTGACTGGCAACCAGTCCAGGGTGTACCCCGCCTCTCGCCCAAAGTCTGCTGGGATAGGCTCCAGCATCCCCGTGACCCTAATGAGGATAAGCGGCATAGAAAATGGATGGATGGATGGATCTTAACGGCAGTACACCAACAAATGTCTTCTTCTATGGCAGCGGGTTTCAAATAACACTACAGGGTGTGGACGCCACCTTAAGGTGTATCAATAGACGACACCCCTTGAGAATAAAAGACCATTTTATTTATTGATTTTTTGCCCAGCTATGACCCACAACCCGTATTCAGACCCACCAGTTGAGAAACACTTTTCTACAGTATCTTCATGGTTGTCCTCCTGACGTTAGAGTGTGACTCAACAGCATTTAGACAACAACAACATGAGTCAAACCAACAATGTGAGACAGGTACAGAAGTCATACTTTTGTCTTCCCGCGTCACGTTTTATGATGGACATTGTATCCACGGCAACAAAGACATTTAAGACACTTTTAAGACCAAAAGTCTTGAATGTCTTAGTAAAGTGTCTTTATGATTGCGGGGGACAAGTGATGTCCCACTGAGACAGACTTCCGTCCCAGGTGGACATCATAGTTCAGGGAGTGTCCTGTGAGGATGACTGAAGAGGACAAAAATGTGGGCGTGGTCATTGGAGGCGGGCTGAGGGTCCATTGAAGCTGGCGTGCATTCATGTGCATAATGCCAAGCGATGGAGGCCCCCCCAGGCACGAGGGGCCCCGCGTTCTCAGAGCTGTTCAGCCCGCTGACCCCTGAAGAAATGTTAACATCATGTTAGCTTTGCTCATTAGCCTCTGCTGGCCCATCACAGTGGGGGGGCCATCCCCCAACTCCCCCTCTTGACGGCCTCTTCCTGTGTCTACAGCCATAGACCTGATCAACAACCTGCTGCAGGTCAAGATGAGGAAGCGTTACAGCGTGGATAAGACGCTCAGCCACCCGTGGCTGCAGGTGAGACGCCGCGGCCACGACCTTCATGTGACCTCGCCTCGCCTCAACCTCACCTCACTGCCATCTTTGCCCCCCACTTCCCACACACAGGACTACCAGATGTGGTTGGACCTGCGCAGCCTGGAAGGCCGCGTGAAAGAGCGCTACGTCACACACGAGAGCGACGACCTACGCTGGCATCATCACGCTCAGCTCAGCGGCCTCGTCTACCCCGCTTACCTCGGTGTCAGCCAGGGGGCGGAGCTTTACGGGGAGCAGGAGGAAGAGCTTGAGACCCTGAGTGAGCGAGTCAGTGAACTCTGAGCGACCAAAGTCAACATCAAGCGTCTGACCAAGATGAATTGATAAAAAGCCAAGCGATAAAATCTTGTTTTTTTCTTACAACTTTATTTTACAAAATTAGAGTTTATTCTCATGTAGATTTTATGACCAGTAGCAGCTTGTGTGTCAGTGTGCATTGCTGCTTACCAAATAAAAGCTAAAGCATTTATTGTGGTCTCTGTCTGATCAAACTTGGTATGCTAATGCCAACAGCACACTTAACCCAAGCCTGGGCTTTTCTCTCCAAGCCTTTCAAAAATATTATACTCATAAATAGCTCATGCTAAAGCTAATGCTGTGTTTATCCCAGATCTAGCTTTATAGGTGTCATTTTTTTAACGAAACACTTACTGGCATTTGACATTTAACTAATAGAATTGTCAGTGAGAACGGAAAAGAACAAACGAATTTACAGTGAAATGATGACATTTAGGACCGCACGGTGGCTGAGTGGTTAGCACATTGGCCACACAGTCAGGAGATCTGGAAGACCTGGGTTCAAATCTCCGTTGGGCATCTCTGTGTGGAGTTTGCATGTTCTCNTCTCCAAGCCTTTCAAAAATATTATACTCATAAATAGCTCATGCTAAAGCTAATGCTGTGTTTATCCCAGATCTAGCTTTATAGGTGTCATTTTTTCAACGAAACACTTACTGGCATTTGACATTTAACTAATAGAATTGTCAGTGAGAACGGAAAAGAACAAACGAATTTACAGTGAAATGACGACATTTAAAAAATGGACGTTTTTTGTGAAATCCTACTAATTGATGTCAAACCTGTCCCATGCTCTTATGTGACATTGTTCATGCTTAATGTACCTTTTGTGTCCCACGAATGTACACACATTCATTCCAAATCACGAAAAACAGTTACATTTATTGAGCATCTTTATCACATTTTCACCTCAATATCACGCCAGGCTGAAGGAATGTTAAGCTTTGTAGGGATATTTACTACCAATTCATTGAAGGCATATAGAATGAGAGGCTGAACTGTAACATATTAAAGCATTCCAATTACTAAAGAGCCCTAAACTTCCATGCATCCATTCTCTACGTCGCCTATCCTATCTGGCAACAAAGAAGCTTTCGGGAATGGGTTTACCAGACACGCTGCCATTTTGGGGAAGACGCTTCATACCGTGGGATAGTCACATGACTGTCACATGACAACCACTCCAAAACGTTTCTAAGTAACCTTCCAAGGGGGGGGTGTTGGCAAATGACTGAATGCTTGGTAAATAAAAGACATGAGAACTTTCCGCACACGTTTTACACTGTCCATAATGAACAACAATTTAGTTCAATCTTAGTCACCGAGGTTAAACAAAACACAAAATAATAAAATAACGTTCGCTGCCGCTAGATGGCGCCCTATGAGAAGACACTGCTGTGTCTGCAGCGTGTGTGTTTGTGCGCGCGCGCGTGTGTAACACCTACCGCGGTGCTTGTTGGGACACGGCAGGCCGCATCAACACACACACACACGCACACACATTTAAGAAAGAGACCACAACAAACACAAACACGGTGGAATAAAAAGAGATGATTTAAGATTTGGAGGCCGTGTAATTCATGAAATAAGCACAGACAGAAAAGGAGACCAAATAAACAGCATGCATGACGACCAGTTCCTTATGTCACAAAAATGATACAAAACATTACCTGAAAAATTGTTTTCATCCAACTGCAATACACACAGGATACCTGCAATACACCAGGCATAATTAACCATTTCAATATTCACGCTTTCATTGGCTCTATAATCCTCATCAACGTTAGGAATACATCTTACATGATAGCACTATGAATATTATTAAACACGTGCCATTTTTAAATGTGATACTTGTTTAATTACACCTATGCATATTATGTTTTGGTCGTGAAACATTCAACCCGTCACACATTAAAACTATATTTTCATGATTTTACGGTAGATGAGTGAATGTAGAAGCAACAACAAAAATAATGATTATGGTTGTTTTAACAATAACTATGACTGTTAATGTTAAAATGGGAATGCAATCAAATCCAGTGACATTAGTCATTGCGATATTAATGTTGATCACATTTAACATGTCTTTCAAACATAGTGCTGTTAGTGGATTTCTGTTTATGTAATGGAAATATTTAACAACAACTCAATCTAAATGATCGTTTTTGTTGTGAAAAAAAACTTTCTGTTGGATTGTATTGCTGGAATAAAAAATCTTGTATATTATTTGACAGCAACGCACTATAAATACTATTTTCCAACATCATTTCGTCTTCACCTCTTCTTTCTTTGTTCCTTCCTGTCGTCATGACAAGAAAGTAAAAAGCGTTGTATTCTTTTTTTTACCTGTGTCTTGTCTTTGTGCGCCGTGGTCTCTTGCTGTCGAATAGAACCCATCCAGGTCGTCTTTGTGCTGCCGCTCGTTAAGAAAAGTCCTGCTGAGGACACCAGACAAAACCTTTCTTTTGGCTCCAAATTGTAGAAAAATGGTAATACATCGAAAAAAAGTGATTTAAAAAAGTGTTCATAAATTTTTGAAAAAGTGTAACAAAGAAACCTTTATAAATGGATGTAAAATACAAGGAAAAAGTTAGAAGCGAAGAAAAAGA
The DNA here is from genome assembly GCA_024372805.1 of Oostethus manadensis. Taxonomy (NCBI): domain Eukaryota; kingdom Metazoa; phylum Chordata; class Actinopteri; order Syngnathiformes; family Syngnathidae; genus Oostethus; species Oostethus manadensis. Next base: position 224,374 of record QODF01000244.1, on the reverse strand, counting down.
CTGAAGACACATTTGTACATTTTAGAAAAAGTGTAATAAAGAAACAAAAAACATCTATAGATTGCAAAAATGATAGTAAAGAAACATTAATAACCAAAGAAAAATAATAATAAAAAATGAGTTAGACATTGAAGTAAAATCATAATAAAAGGAAAACATAGGAAAATAAAAGTATAGGTTGAAGGAAGGAACATTTATAAATTTAATAAATAAATGCATTTATAAGAAGAATTTTTGAAGAAAAATTATAATAAAATCATCTCCAAATTTATGTAAAATTAAAATTAAAATTCGTTCATTCATCGTTGTCAACACTTTTATGTTTTCATTTGCTGCTCTTTCTTTTCCCTTTTTTTTTTACATTTTAGACATTTGTAAATGTTCAACTGTACAATTGATCTGCTGAAATCTGTATTTTCAATTAATTGTATTTTGTTCTATTATTCTATTTATTCTATTATTATTATGAAAACAATTCTTTATTGTTTTGTATATTGTATTATATCTATAGTACTGCTTAACATATTTTCATTTTTATTTCCAAGAATGTATAGAATTGCTTGGATGACCTGAGAGAGTTTCATTTTTCATGCCGAAACATTTCATGTTTTATGTTTTTGGTTGAAATAATCAAAAACGACATGTCAGTGGACACACATTTTATCTACTTCATTTAGAACAGTGTGTGTGTGTGTGTGTGTATGCGTGTGCGGGCGTGTGTGTTGTCTTGTGGCTTTATTCATCTTCATCATCTTCTGTCTTCACCGTCTCCATGAGGACGTGAGTCAGGACATAAAACAACAAAGGAGTTGCACACAGCATGCTGTGGTTCTGCTTGCGGTGGGGATTGAGGAACTTGGACTTGGCTTCGGAGCTCAGAGTGCGTACGTGTTCTGGTCTTGCCGCGCAGTGATGATGGCAGGGTTGCCGTGGTAACCCCTCCTGTCGGCATGTTGAGTGACAAACACGTCGGAGCGCTTCAATGCGGTGTTAGGAAACAGAACGAGAGGAGACGGCGGCGTCCAGCCTCCCTCCGTCTGTTGATGACACGCAGACGCACACAAGACAACAAAAGACTGACAATTAACGCTCCGTCTCGCGCTTGACGCTTTGTTGTTCGCTCCCGATGAAACGTTAGCGATCGCACGACAAGCAGCCAGCTTGTTTGTGTTTCCTTTAATGGAGCGACGCTAAACAAGAACCTCGTCCATTGTTCTTCTCACAACTAACGACTAAGCAATGGAACAACCGTCTCACCTGCCAACCTTTATGTCCTCTCACCTTTAACCTTTGTCAGTGCCATCAGCCCCGCCTTCAAGGCATGCTGCCCACCTGAAGGATATCAACCCAGCAAACTTCTAGTTCTTCATGTTGTCACCAGATCAAGAAGTCCACAAGACGTCCTTGGTCCTAGGAGTCTTGACTGACCGCCATTCACAAGCCTGCTTTCTGACCTGCAAAGCTTCACCTGTTTGGATGGACACCTCATGAAGGACTTCTAGTGGATTTTTACCAGAAGATCTTCTTGTGTTTAACTTGTCATGTGACCAACATCACAGCATCCTGATGATCTCATCCCGTGGTCTGAGTAAAGGTGTGTTTCCATGGGAACCAAACGCTCCTGTGCGCCATTCCGACATTGGAAAGGCAGGGCAGCTGCAACGTCCCTCCCCTCACTCAACGGTGCTCAGTGAGTCGGATCGATGTTTGTGCGGCGGCCGGAGGCCTGCCGAGGGACGCTTTGAAAGGCGCCTCCTCACACGCTGACAGTTTACAGCGTTTACCGATGACAGCCATAAACATCTGTGCGTGCGCACATGCACACGTGCACGAGGCAAGGGCGGGAAACCAGCTGCCCGCTGGGATAATGGCGTCAACTGGGAGGTTTGTGAGAGGCGTTAAAGTGGCGTACAGGAAGTAAACAGCAGCCGGCAGAAACGCTTTTTAATTGATTACAAACATGAACGTTCTTCAATGAATGTCAATCATTCCTTTAAGCTGTCAATCACACGCTAACGTCGTGGTTGCCACTCGCCATTGATGCCGCTGGATTGTCGTCTTGGCGACTGTAATCATGGCACCCCTCCCCCTTCTGAGCAACCCCGGAGGTGAGACAGGCAATCAGCAATGGGGTCTAATGAGACAACAGATGGCGGCCATGTTGTCCTCAGGCAGGAAGTGAAGCAAGCGGCGTGGTGATGAGTTTCATGAGGACAGCCCACATTGATGAGGCAAACCATAATAATCATAATAGCTCCTCGCTGAGCTCAGCCAATGAGGTCTCTCATCTCTATGGCAACGAGACAAGTGTGCACAGGCATGTCCAACTTCGTCCAAGGTGAGCACCTTCTACAACCTTTCGGATGTGTTGACCTGACGTGTCTTTGTCCTCCATCTTGTTCCCACACTGCTTCCTGCATGAGGGATGGTGCTAAGCGCTGTCACGGTGGTCACCGATTGGAGCTGATGGATGTGGTGGGGAGGGGCCTCCACTCGTCATCATGAAGCAGGAGAGGCAGAGGGACAAGAACTTGTTTCGGATTCAGAGCAGGGGTGGGGGTTGATGGTGATACTGGTGATACTGGGGAAGGTGGGGGGGTCAAGAGAGTCGGGGCATCATCCAAATCAGCTTTAATCAAGACGCCTCCTCGCATAAAATCAGACAAATGATTACCGCCATTCAGCCGTCGATGGTGAGGGGCCGAACTTGCTGCAATCAGCTCGCTGCTGCCGCTCCCGCCGCCTGCTTCCTGGAGATTGTGTCTGTTAATAGTTTGATGAAGGGACATTGCGCTTTTTGGTGAGAATAAACGACCCTCACTGTGTAGATCAACATTTCACCTCCTATAGGGTCACGCTTAAAATGTGCATGTTGGCCTTTTGTGGGCACTCTCTTTTCCCACGCTCCACCTGTTCCCGCCAAAGCCTCCCCACAGTCTCTGGGGAGCCACTGTGGTTGCAAGCCTTGCTGCCGCAGCAGCACACCCCTCGGAAGTCTGGGAAAGAGCGGGACAGGTTTTCCCAGACATTGTTAGCAGCGGGTACACTCCTTCGCCACGCAGGAAGTAGACTGGCGAGGATGCGGCGGCCTGAGCAGGGAGACGAGAGACGTAGCAGCCCGTAGGGCAGAAGTCCACAGGGGCTGAGGGGGCGTGGCATCTGTGCTGAAAGGGGCGGGGTCAGCCTAAAGATGGTAGATTGTGTTTCAAGTAATTGCAGGATCAGTGATCAGTGAATGTGTCGAGTTGGCTCAACAAACAGCCCAAAGTTTTGTTCCCACACTGACCCCGAATCAGTCATTCATGTCAATAAGATTACAAACAGCCAAAAATCATTTACAAACATCACAGTATGGAAAGCTACTAAATGTAAGTTAGGGCTTTGAGTTGACACACACGCACACACACACACACACACACGCGCACACACACACACAGACATACACACACACGCAAGGTACAGCGTGCTGATTGGTAATCAATCATAAAGACGATCCTGGATACCAGATCCAGTGGCCTCACTGCAGTGTGTGATTGGAGGATCCAGAGGGAGTTCACCAAGACGTAAACAATCCCACGACCTGCTGTGCGCCCCTCAGCCATCTTTCTCGGCGCTAGGACCCTCGGGGGACAGTAGTGGCGGCATGGGGATACCTGCTGGCCCCTCCCCACTGGTTCTGATTGACAGATGGCTGCTCCATTAGATGAGAATGATAAGTGGCTCTCCATTGGCAGAAAGAGCTTCCTCTTGACCTCTCACCCCCCGACCACAACTCTTGACCCTTCTCAGGGCATCAGTGGCCCCTCCCTCCTCTGTTCAGCCTGTACAGGTGCAGAACTGCGAGACATTTAGAATCCTTTGGTGTGGGGGCTAGTGGGGGGGGCATGGTGGCAACACTAAAAGTTCTTTGTAGACCCCTCCCCCTTCTGCCATCTCAACCGGACGCCATCTTGCCTCCCCGGCGCGGACCACCCTGTCTCTACGCGTTAATGAGCAGCGGTGCGCTCGGCATGGCGAAGCGGCACCATGATTGCAGTACGCCATCAAGGAAATGAGTGTTGTTTCCCAGGCGCCACGCAGCACAGCGAGGGGTTTGCGACATAACAAGTTGCTTTTGTTTACGGCGGCTCGCTAGCTGTTTTCATTACGCCGCCGGCAGCCCGAAGACTCGCCGCCAGCTGCCACAAATCACACCTTCAATTATTCTGCTTTGCTTTGGAGCATCCAAATATTTAGTGCACTTAGCGTGAACAAAAACAGTCGTAAAGTCATTACACGACCGCCGCTGGAGGAGGAGGCCTGCCGAGACCAGGAAGCGGCGTTCAAGGGAGAGAGCAAGGAAGCAAGGAGTAAAGCCAAACAGGAAGTAGGAAGCTTCATGGACTGAGGTCAAAGGTCAACCCCTCTCAGCTCTCTGACAAGAACACTGCCCTCAGCTGGCCTGAAGAGGACCATCAGTCAACGTTTACAACAAAGCAATCACCTCATTGAATGTCTGCTTGCACAAACCTGACAAACAGCGACAATTGCTTTCAACACAACAGGGCAACACAAACAACCGTTGATTGTACCGACTCTGTTGCGGCTCTCGCGCTACCTTCCGAGATGGAAAAAGACTGGACCAGACCTTCCATTAAAATGGAGAAAAGTCTTTTAAGTGTCGCGTGAAAGAAACTCGTGTCACAAACAGGAAGTGTTTGTCTGCCAGTAAACAAGGGCTGTCTCATCACACCTGCACTTAGGCTGTGTTCACACTGCAGGGTATGACGCCCAATTCATATTTTTGTCAAAAAAGCCAAACTTTTTATGTAGTTGTTCACATTACAAAAAAAGCGACTGGTATTTGTGTGTTATCTAAACACAATGCATCCACGAAGTGACGCACACATGCACAAAAAAATAAGAAAAGTAAACATGCCCCCAATCCATGGTATTAGTCATTTGTTGCAATTTTAAGGATTTTGTGCAACCAGAGTCAACATTTTCTTAACCAAATTATTTCACATAGGAAATGATTCATTGATTGATTGATTGATTGATTGTTGCCATAACTGGAATTCTAACAGTTTTCCAGGAGGGCTGACGGCTATGTTTGAAATGAAGACAGATTTTGTAAATGTTTGTTTATACCTTGTTTCCGAACAGTGCCTGTAACACGGCAGTAAAACGACTCAAACATAACAGAATAGTCATTGTTTTTTGGAAACGCAAACCTCCGGTTATTTGCGTCCATACATTCTCAGATGCACACTTTGGCCGGAGGTTTTGAAAACCTTCGTTTTTAGTGCCGTATATCTTCGGACTCGTGTGGGTGATAGGCCAAAACGTGGAAAAAAACTTTGTTTTATGCGATTCCCACCTACGTTTGGACGGGGCATCAGGCTTTTGGATGTTCATGTGCAGTAGCCGCTTGTTGTACACAAGACACTTAAAATGGTGTGTGCATAGTGATGTACACTTACCAAAAACAAAACAAAAAACTCACCGACTTACCACCCTCAATAGCTGCCACATAATAGCTATTGAGGGACAATAGCTGGTAAATATTGTGATTGCTTTTTCCGGTAAGTGCATGACGACAGTAATGGATCTGGGACAGAAATACGCTGTCAAAAGTCAGCAACTACACGGTGTACATAGCATACTTAATGGCGTGTACTCACACAAGTATTTCATTCGAGACAACTCCAACGTGTCATGTCAGCGAGCTTTCTGATTGGGTAATCATGTCAAATGACTGTCAGGATGCAGTGGCCACCCCCCCAAAATAACAAGATGACCTGGTAGCAATAACTCACCCAAGAAAAGTTCTCCCAAACCTTATCAGTGACACCCCTCCTCAGCACCCCCACTCCGGCTGAGGGAGTCATTACCGCCTCCGTCGGCTACGATGAGCCTTTCAGCTCCAAACATGGCCGTCTGTAGCCGCCGCGCTTGATTGGCAGGAGCCAGGGGGCGTGAGGGTGGAGGGGGGGGGGGGGGGGGGGGGGGGGGGTTCGTGTGATGGGAATGCCACTCGAGATGTGAATTGGCTTCGCCACTCCAATCAGGCCGCTGGATGACAAATGAAGTGTGTCTCTCTCGCCCCTTCCTCGCCCCCCCTCCAACCCCACCTTCACACTTCTCCTCGCCGTCCGGGTGCGGGAAGAAAAGGCGAGTTCATGTGGGAGCGCTTGACAGCAACACAATCACGTTTCTATTCAGCGCCCCCGCCCGCCTCCTTTAGCTAGCACTAGCAGGCTAGGACGAGGCCGAGCGGCCCAATTAGAAGGCGGCGCAAAGAATCTGTGAAAGACACAAAAGGTCTTTAGAGGTTTGGACAGGTGTCTCATTTGGCCGCAGGACACACAGGAGCCTTTTTATCCCGCCTTCAATTTGTGGGCAGAAAGTGAGGAAGGTTATTTGTCGTGCTGTCATTCCTCTCGTCTTCCTCGCCGCCCGGTTGTCCTCACCGCGCCTCCATGGGAATGGCGCCGGGAAATGAAATCATCTTTGTGTATGCTTTTGTCCCCCCGTCCTTCCCACCCCTGACGCAAGCGTCCTCGCAGGCGAAGATCGTTCGTTAGTTTTCCTGCCTGTGTTGCTCATTAGCATACAAAAATAGGTGTTTGTGTTTAAATATGCAAATGAGCAGCTCAGGGTGGGGAGACGGAGTCACATATCAATCGTGTCGATACGGAGTGTGATTGAGTGCGTAACGATTGATATATTGGAGTAATACTATCGTGATAAGACATTTTTTCACTTCCCTGCTATGAAATGGCAAAATCGGAGAACGTCAACGTCCCGCTAGAAGGACGACATCTGGACGCTACCTCCGCCAGCAGCCTGCGTGGGAGACATGGAGGCCATCATCGGGCGAGCTGGAGGGTGAGGTTATGGGGGCTGAGGAGGTTGGGGGGGTGGGGGGGTAATGTGAGAGTGCTGGAGGTGACAGCTATTGTGAGAAGGTGTGAACGACCGAGACAAGAGGACTCAAAGTTGTTCTTGTCCTGAGAGGAAGAGGACATTCACCTCCTCAAAAAGCCCCCCACTCTCCCCTCGCACCCCCCACCCCAATTAGACAAACATTAAGGTCGATTAAGAGCCCTCACGAGAACGTTGGCTCTATATAATTACCTTAATGGCCGCACTCTTTCTCTCTTTCTGTCTTTTCTTTGCACTCTCAATGTCTTAAACAAACTTAGAGGGCCTGAGTAGGAGGGGTTGGAGGCCAGGGGGGAAGACAAACGTTGATGGGCAGCAGGGGGGAGTTGGGGGGGTGGTTTCCCATTAGGCTTTGTGGCGCTGGTCCTTCCACAAAGGACTCGCTTGAATTGGACCTATTGGCCCACAAACACAGAGCTGTTCCCACCGAGGGGGGGGGGGGGACACAAAACAGACCCCCGACTGGGAGGGGGGTCAGCAGGGAGGATGAGGAGTGTAGCAGGAGAGAAGAGAGATGATGAAGATGTCCGCCATGATAGTGATGTCAAAAACAATAGAGTGCATTCTGCTCACTCACTTCCTGTCTTGCTAGGGTCGGGGGTCGAAGACCACTCTTGTCCAATCTCAGCGAGAAAATGACAAAAGGGCAACACAAGCTCATGGTGGCCAGGCCTCAGTCCTATGAAAGAAGTCACTTCCTGTTCAAGGGAACATGGCTGCTTGGCCATAACTTCTTCCACAAGTTAGCCAACACAACCGCCGCCAACATGGCGGCCACAAGCCCGGAGGGTGCGTCAATCCAAAGCAGAACAAAGCCGGTCTTTACCGCCTTCTGGCAAGTTGCAAACTGCAAAGCGGCGTTCGGATCTGTGAACCCTCCGCCGCCAGAACACGTGGCTTCGAGCGCACTGACGCTCGCCACCGCTCGCCTGATTGACGCGCCGCAGTCAATTGTTGAGCCGCCAGCTGGCCATCAGTGCCAACAGCTGTGTCGGAAAGACAGCGCCAACTGCGGCGTTTGTGTGATTTTGTCCCCGCAGCCTCGCATCTTTCGGAGAGTTTCACTTCCTGTTGGCGAAAGTGGACGGTGTCAGCCAATAAGAGAGCAGATACGCTCTTGTCACGTTAAGTCTGATAAAGTGGACACAAAGTTCAAACAAGACATTCAACTTACATGCTAATGGTGGCGTCAAATCAGCGCCACCTGGTGTCCGTGTGGCACCGCCAGTGTAAATGAGTCACTTTACAGTTGCCGCTTTAAGCTGTCACGCAGTTTAACGCTGCTTTTACGTTTCTGTTCCATCAACGCTGCCGTGTTTGGAGCTTTTGTGCCAGCTAACGTTAGTGCTGACATGTTTCAGCAGCACAATAATGAGACTTTTCACCGAACAAAAGAACGCTGCCGCTGACGGCCTACTTTGACACCGCCTGCTTTGGACCCGGCGGGGAGCCGCTCCAGACCGGTGCTGCTGCTCAAACATGCTGACAGGAAGTCACGGCAGCGCGGGACCTTTGATTGTGCTGCTGCTACTGCGGCGTAGCGGGCGGAGTCACAACTTAGCCTTGAGAGAACACTTTCTTTCATTCAACTTTCACTTTGGAAATATAATTTTCTTTTTTGTGTTCTATCAGCTCCACCAATTGACAGATTGATCGATGTATGTATGATGTTCAGTATGGTGGAGGGCGTACTGTGTGCGGTGTTTCCTGATGAATGTGACATTTGTTGGGTCTCGTGTCATACACTCTTTGGTCAAAATTTTAGGACAAGTTGAAAAATTGCAATCATTTACATTTTGTGCTGTTGGATCAGAAGGAGGTTTTAAGTAGAGTTTCAAGATCTCAAAAAAAGTAGAGGAAGTAAAATACAAACATTTTTGCATAAGCAATTTATTGCAAACAACCATTAGACTGAAATACTGTAGGTTGTTCATCTGCTGATTAAGACCATAACTCAAAAAACTCCTGAAACACTCCCATAATAGAAATCAAATGTTCACTCAGTAATGAGTAGCTGCACCATTCTTGTTAATCACCTGAAAAAATAGTTTCAACATGCTTGATGCCAATGTTTCCAGGAGGCTAGAGGGAATGTTGCTGCAGGTGGTGAAGATGGCCTTTCAGAGGGCATCCACTGTCTGGTACTGATGTCAATTTGTGTAAACTGACAGAGGTTATTTCTCTGGAAGAAGTCCTTCTTCAGGTGAGCTTTGTGAACTGTAGCGTTGTCCTGTTAAAAAAACCCAGTCAGCACCATACAGGCGAGGACCTTCAGTCACGAGGAATGTCTCCTGCAACATCTCCACACAGCCATAGCCAACCATTCGACACCCCTGCACAACCTGAAGCTCCATCTCAGGTGAGGTCCCATTGTCATACCATTAACGTTGAAAGCCATTGGGACCATCAAGTTTCTTTTTTTTTGGTCAAAGAATAAAACTTTCTTCCACGTTAGATATGTCCCACGTTTGGTGCCCACATGCAAATTCCAAACACGCAATTTTGTGTCGTTAAAAGAGGCTAAGGCGTTTTTTGTTCTTAAAACCCTTCTGTCACAGATGCCATCTAATGTTTATCTTGGACTGCACCAGTAACAACCTTTAAAACCGGTGATATGTTTTTGGGTCAACCTTTTTTTTGTTCCATAACCCCCAAGCACTTTTAAGAAGTTTCAAATGACTGCGTTGCGAGAGGACTTGCTTATGCAGCTCAACAATCCAACCGCGCTCAAAGAGAGGAAGCTTTTTTGCCTTTGCAATGAAGAGATCATGACTCTGTGAATGCCTGACAGAAAATGACATTGAACCCACATCTTCACCAATATTTTGTTTTTGAAAGGCTATGGTCTTAAACTTTTGATCAGCTGATGAACAACAATTTCACTTTAATGGTTGTTTGCAATAAATTGTTTACTCAGAATGTTTTTGATCTGCTTTTGATATTTTGAAGCTACTTGCTTAACAGCTAAACAGTTCAACATGTAAATTATTGCATTTATTTAACTACTCTTAAAATTTCGATCAGCAGTGTATGCCTAGTCATGTATCATTGTATCTCATGTCATATGTCTGAGCATTTCTGAAGTCATATGTCATGTTTCATAATGTGTCATGTCATGTCTCATCATGTCTCTTCGTGTCTGATGTCATACGTCTAATCATGTCTCATGTCATATGTTTCATCATGTCTCCTTATCCTTGTTTCCTTGTCTAATCATGTCTCATGTCAAGTCTAATTATGTTTCGTGTCATATGCCTAATCATGTCTAATATCATGTTTAATTATGTCATGTCTTATTCAGTCTCATGTCATACGTATGTCTAATCCTGTATCCTCATGTCTGATGTCATATGTCTCATCATGTCTTAGCACAGTGGTTTTCAAACTGGGGGTATCTCCTCATGTCTCATGTCATATGTCTCATCATGTCTTATTCTGTCTCATGTCATATGTCTAATCCTGTATCCTCATGCCTGATGTCAAATGTCTCATCATGTCTTAGCACAGTGGTTTTCAAACTGGGGGACAGGCACCCTAGGTGGGCGGGCATTATAACAGGGTGTGCCGGCCTGCCATGAACACTTTTCATTATTTTTTTGATTTTTCGGACTATAAGCTGCTACTTTTTTCTCCCCCTTAGAATCCAGCAGCTTTAATAACAAAACGCTGTGTTTATGGATTTTTTCGCCACTTTGGGTGTGTTCAAATTCTCTACTGACTAAGCGCGAGTGTTCCAATACCCTCTTACGTTTCCGTGTGTATTTACACACGCTCGGAGTATGTTGTCCAACGCAGAATAAATCGTATTAATAAATTGTATTTCACATTTATATCTGCGGCGTTGGTCGATGGAGGTTTGGGGGGGGCTGAAAAAAAGGGGGTTGCGGAAAAAAGTTTGGGTCTAATCATGTCTCATGTCAAGTCTAATTATGTCTCATGTCATATGTCTCATCATGTCTTATTCTGTCTCATGTCATATGTCTCATCATGTCTTATTCTGTCTCATGTCATATGTCTAATCCTATCTCCTCATGTCTCATGTCATATGTCTCATCATGTTTTAGCATGACTCGTCAATGTCTCATGTCATAAGTCTAACTGTGGGTCGCATATCTCATGGCAAATTTCTCATGTCATGTTTCTTATGTCTCATGTGTCATCTTTAAAACTTTCAGCAGTGATTTCACGGGGTGTTTGCTGATTGTTTCGGTTGTCTCTCCTTCTCTTTTTGACTCCACCCCCTCCTTCACACTTTGCCTGCACCTGAGAGTGGCTGTCAATCATGCGTGGTGGGGAGTTGACAGATGGAGGTGAGGGAGCTGCTGGCTGCTCGATACACATCTATAAATATGTTAGACATGCAGATGGACACCAACAGTATGGACCACGTAGATAGACCACATATATACAGTATGTATAGTAGCTATAGGTATATGCCAAATATATATGCATTGTATCTAGGGTTGTATGATAATTTGGATAATCGGGTCAATAATTATGGGACTGATGTGAGCAGTTATGATGTCATACTGATAAATCCAATAAAATTAAAAATAAAGCTCAGATAACTGTACTGTGGTGTGTGAGGAAAGGTGAGGAAATCAAGCGCTCCTATTCTGTGACATGCCCCACACCTCCCCTGAGCTCATTTGTTAACAATCATGGCGTGATGTCATATTTGGATAGCACAATTCTACAGGTACAGTGTGTTTAATCCACCTTTGAGTTTCTTGCTTCCAGGTGTGCATAATTACAGATGGATCTATATTTTAAAAAAATAGCTATGAATAAGTCATCAGTTATCACATCTGTATCCGTTTGGGAAAAAAATGCATCTCTGATTGTATCTAAAGTGGCGTGAAAAAGTGTTTGCCCCCTTCCTGGTTTCTTTTTTGTGTGTTTGTCACACTTAAATGTTTGAGATCATCAAAAAAAATGTAAATATTAGTCGGTGACAACACAAAAGGCATTTTTTAATGAAACTTTTTATTTCTAAAGGAGACAAAAATTCCAAACTTAAATGGCGCAATGTGAAAAAGTGTTTGCTCCCGGGATGGGCAACCTTTTGCAGCAACAACTGCAATCAAGCCTTTGCAATAATTTGCAATGAGTCTCTTACAGCGCTGTACAGGAATTTTGGCCCACTCATTTTTGCACAATTGCCACAATGGAGGGTTTTCCAGCAAGAGCCGCCTTTTTAAGGCTTTGCCACAGCATTTCAATAAAACTCAGGTAAAAAAACAAAAAACAAAAAGTAGATAATGGCTTCAAGAGCAAAAATAATAATAATAATAATAAAAATTCAGGTCAGGACTTTGACTAGGTCACTCCAAAGTTTTCATTTTGTTTTTCTTCAGCCATTCACAGGTGGACTTGCTGGTGTGTTTTGGATCATTGTCCTGCTGCAGAACCCACGTTGGTTTCAGCTTGAGGTGACAAACAGATGGCCAAACATTCTCCTTCAGGATTTTTCGGGATAGACAGCAGAATTTAAAATTCCATGTATCACAGAAAGTCTTCTGAAGCACCAAAATAGCCCCAGAACGTCACACTACCACCCCCAAATTTTACTGTTGGCATGGTGTTATCTTTCTGAAATGCTGTGTTACTTTTACGCCAGATGTAATGGGACACACACCTTCCAAAACGTTCAACTATTGTCTCTCTTTGGTGGAGTCATAAACACTGACCTTAACTGAGGCATGCGAAGGCCTACAGTTTTTTGGATGATCCTAATTTTGGTTGGCTCACCACTCCTGAGAACTGTTCCATGTTTTCACCATTTGTGTATAAAGGCTCTTACTCTGGTTTGCTGGAGTCCCAACGCTTTAGAAATGGCTCTATAATATTCTCCAGACGGATAGACTTCAATTAATCTTAGTTAAGTTATGTTTTAATGGGGGGTAATCACTTTTTCACACAGAGCAAAGTAGGTTTGGATTTTTCTCTCCCTTATTAATGAAAGGGTTTAATTAAAAATGCATTTTGTGTTCAGGTGTGTTGTCATTGACTAATATTTAATTTACGTTTTAATATTTAACAGAAGGGTGTACTAACTTGCCGCCAGCGGTTTAAACATTCTCGTCTCTGTGTTGAGTTAGTTGGAGGGGACAGCAAATTGTTCATCATTGCTTCAGGCCCATGAAAAGGTCAAATGAAATATTTGCAGAAATGTGAAGAGTGACATACTGCATGTATTGTATCTACTGTACGTGTAGTTTATAAATCAAATGTGTAAGTCTTGGATCTACATTTATCTACGTATAAATCTTCCACTTTTATGTTGAGTCGTCAACAGCTCCGCCTGAAAGGCACAAAGACAAAGCGGAAGGCGAAGAAGATAAATGGAGAGTCCTGAGGATGACCAAGTTCAACATCTATACACACACAGGCACGCACGCACGCACGCACACACACACACACGCACACACAGCTGTCAGGTGAGGAATAATCAGCACTTCCACAGTTTATTTTCTCAGCACAATTTCAACTGATGGACCATTTGGATCAACATCCACATGACCCTGCGTGCGTGTGTGTGCGCGCGCGCGCGAGTGCAGAATAAACACACAGAAACAGCTGGAAAGACACACGTTGCGCAGCGTGACGACAGCTAAGAGAACATCTGCCGTCTTCAGCTCCTCAAGTCATTTTTAACCACAAGAGGGTGCTGCTCGCGTCCTGTTTTGGTCCTAAAGTCATGTCAAGTGTCAAGGTCACATGGAACCTGTCCATCAAAGTGTCAACAACACAGTGCTACCAGCAACCAAAGACATTAGATTCCAATGCGCAAGACTGCTTTCTCGACTACTACTTCTGTAGCACGCCACGGGCGAGCTTGGCTGCCATGTTAGTTGGACGGACGCCTATACCGTGCAATAAGAACATGTCATAAATAGACAGTCCGAAAGAGCAATTTGTCATTTTTCATGTTTCCAAAAAACAAGGACAGGTACGTGTCATAAAACATTGTTAGTTTATTAACACTCGGAGTTGCAAATACAGTGGCAGAGACTCCAGTATAGTGCCACAGAATATATTTTGAAATGCAAACTTTGTTTTATAAAATGTACACTAGTGTCTACATTTACACAACAGTATTCTGCTCTCTGAACAAACCCCCATAGACCAGACATGTTTTGGTTTGATCCTAATTTGGTTAAAAACAAGTACATGATCATATGTCCAAATTACATTTTAAAGATGGGAAAGAAAATCAAATAAATAACTGTATGCCATGGTTAGAAATATGATTTTTCCATGTGATGCACTCCTAGTTGCCAACAGTTGATGTATTAAGCTATGTGTATGATAATAATGTGACACATTGTATTATAGCACTTTTTATTAACATTATTTATGTTAAGATTTGGGATTCAGATACACACACTTTCGTGGTTGTGTTGCATAATGTTCCATTCCCATGATGTCATGTACTTGTTCTGATTAAGTCCATGCAGCAGTTGCTTTACATATGTACCCACCAGTTCAAAATTTTAAGATCAGCAGAATAATTTGAAACGTTTTCCATTTATTACTCTTGGATGCCAACCCTCCCCTTCAAAATGCAACAATTTGAGTGAGAGGAGACAAAAACTAATTTGAGTAAGCAACAACCATATAACAGAGGTAGTCTGTCTGTCCATTAGCTGCTCAAAAGTTTAAGATCAAGATCAGCTCAAAAACCCCAAACCTCCCTGAAAAAGAAAGAAAATGTTGGAAAATTCCCATTCCACATTCCACATTTTATTAGGGGAAGACGCAAGAATGAATGATGTTATTTCTCTGGAAGAAACCCTTAGGCGGGCATTGTGAACTGCAGCGTTGTCCAGTTGAAAACCCCAAATAAGTCGCACCCTGTTGTGCGCTTAGCCCTTCCCAACTTGCTTGCTTATTAACATGGTAGACTTTCTTAAATTGGGGTAAGGGTACCCTAGAAGTACACCGATTGCCATAAGGGCTACGTGCATAAATGGCTGCAACTCTGAAATTTACATAATGCACTTGAATGCCTCACTTGAACAGCCCCAGCACAGGTAGTAAGGTGCAGAAAAAAGGGGACAGTTTGAAGTTGAACAAACAAGACAGCTTGATGATGACGTTGTGCATTAAGTTTTTAATAGTGAAGATTTTTCAAGATTAATTATTTTGTGTGCTAAATGAGAGTTGGTCTTCTTATGTGGTGCTGTGACTAGTTAGTGTTTTCTAGTATTTAGTATTTGCTGGATGCACTGACTATATTAGAAATACCGCAATTTTGCACGTGTAAGTAAATGTATGCTTTCGCAAAAGAGGTGTCTTCTTCGGGTGTTGCGGCTACTTTGTTAGGCGATCTTTGAGCATACCATGTGTGACGCACATTGAGACCTATATGTATGGCGTTCTCCAGCGCTGCAGACAGACGTGTATTTTCTGTTCTTCCTTTCACCTCGTCCTTGTTCACAAATGAAAATGCTGTGCGTAAATTCATAGAATTGAACTGTAATAATGTGCAGCATATGTGCAGCTGTGCATTTTTGCTTGGTGCATAATCTGATGCTATATGTGCTCAAGTGTCCATTTGGTATAGTAATAAGCCTTGTCTTGAATTAATTCACTTATTGATTTCTGTAGGTTATGTGCCTTTGTTTTCATAATTAGTTCTAATGTTTATGTTTACATGTAACATTAATTGCATTGTACTGATTATTTCCACGTTTTTGCAGACCAAAAGCACAAACACTCTAAAGATCACAGTTCACCACATTTTATTAACTTATTATGTAAATGCAACATAATTACATGTCATGACTTAATATAATATTTTATATAATTAATACTAATAATAATTAATTTCCCATGAAAGTATATTAACCAAACAAAATGAAAATCTTTCAGGAGATATCTTACCCTTCAAGAAACCCACTTTGTTAAGTAAAGAGTAACCTACAGTATGTGTGCTTTTGAAAAAATGTACACATTGTCCATGAGTTTCTACAATGCTTGTCCTCACTAGGGTCGCGGCTATCCCATCTGACTTTTGGGCGGGTGGTGGGGTACACCCTGGACTGTTCGTCAGTCAATCACAGGGCACATATAGACAAACAAAGACATACAACCATTCACACTCACATTCACACTCTACTGGACAATTTGGAGTCGCCAATTAACCTAACATGCACAGTTTTGGAATGTGGGTGGAAACCGGAGTGCCCGAAGAAAACCCACACACGCACGGGGAGAACATGCAAACTCCACACAGAGATGCCCAACGAAGATTCGAACCATGAACCTCCTGACTGGGAGGACAATGTGCTACCCACTCGACCACCGTGCAGCCCACTATAACAACCGCAATATAAAATAAATTTAATAATATATTAGAGATGTTTCATTGTGTGTTATTTTTGGGGGTACATGACTTGGCAAGGGGTACGCGTCTGTGAAAAGTTTGGGAATCACTGCTCTTGTAGATGCACTTTTGGCTGAACAGGCTTATGCTTGCTCTCTAATGTCTTTGGTGCTAACTGCTAATGCTACTCGTCCAAGTTACTCCTTATGGGCATGCTGGTAAGGCTAACTGCTAGTGATGTCACAAGATTAACACGTGATCAGATTTCTTGTTTGGAGAAACGCAAGAAGAGAACAGGGCACCCGGAAGCCAATCAGACTTTAAGCTATGGCATTGCTACTATGAATGATAATAAAGTAAGTATGCAAGTAGCAAAGCGCGACGCTCTACTCGNTGTAGATGCACTTTTGGCTGAACAGGCTTATGCTTGCTCTCTAATGTCTTTGGTGCTAACTGCTAATGCTACTCGTCCAAGTTACTCCTTATGGGCATGCTGGTAAGGCTAACTGCTAGTGATGTCACAAGATTAACACGTGATCAGATTTCTTGTTTGGAGAAACGCAAGAAGAGAACAGGGCACCCGGAAGCCAATCAGACTTTAAGCTATGGCATTGCTACTATGAATGATAATAAAGTAAGTATGCAAGTAGCAAAGCGCGACGCTCTACTCGAACAGCACATTGAGTGTTGTTTACCCTCCACACAGCAAATGACATGTGGCTGTTTCCTCCCACCGGAATTGAGCATCCATGTTAATGTTGAAGCAGAAGCGTCTACATTTTAATCAATGTTATCGAAGCTTCGTTAGATGTTCCAATTTGCCTGCACCCTTAATCACTGAGTGGTTCTATTTATGTGTGTTACATTTGTTGATACTAATAACTTATTACACATTTTAAAAAAGGTCTTTAAATATATGTACTACATTGTTTTTTTTTATTAAAAATTGTTTTTATTATAAATATCGAGCTTTGATGTAAATACACAAAAACTACAACTTTTACTTTCTACTTTTACAGTACTGAGTTACTGCAACCAAACAATTTTCCTTGTGGATCAATGAAGTCGTCTCATCTTGCGGGCCCAATCTTGTGCCTCATCTTGGCTCGTGAATTGAGTGTTTCGTGACACCCCTACTAACTGCTAACACTTTCTTTTAAGTTGATGAACATTTTTGTTTGTTTGTTTGTTACGTCTAACAACTTTATGTGTACTTGTCATGTGACCTCTGACATCACTACCAATAAACACACAAACTACTCAGGCCCACACAATACTTTAAGTAAACTTTTCACTACCCATTGGTGTGTGTGTGTGTGTGTGTGTGTGTGCGTGTGTGTGTGCGTGTGCGTGTGTGTGCACACGCTCTTATCACCTTTGCATCTAAGACACCTAAAGGCTAACACACACACACACACACGCAGACACACACAAGAAGGGCCCAGATGGCGTGACAATCATGTCTGCTGCCAAACAGATGGACATGGTTGCATTCATTCAACCATGGACACACACAAACTCACACTTACATGCACACACAGGTTCACGCACACACACGCACACACAGAATGGCAGCGGTCCAATCACAGTGGCCTCAGTCTGTCCTAACACACATACACGCACACGCACACAAACAAGTACACACAGGCGCACACAGTGGCTAGTGTCCAGTAGTGGCCTCGCGTGTGTGTGCGTGTGTGTGTGTGTGTGAAGTCTCATTAGCAGCATCAATATTGATGAGGGCCATTTTATTGCATGTGTTGTCAGTACTTACAGTGAGTCAACTTCCTGTTAGAAGGTTGATGTGATACATTTGTCCCAATAGTTTTGCAGTCAATGAAAAATATGTACACAATATTTGTACAATACTGTATTGTTTTTACTAATTACTAACTGCAGCACACAGAGTATGTTCCACTTAGGACAGGCGTGTCCAAAGTACGGCCATTGTCAGCCTGCAGCTCATTTTTGTATTTGGTATTGGTACTGTAAAAATAGAATGGATTGCTGTATCAGCTATACACAAAGCAAAGACAGATAGCCCAGCATATTCTGACCTACAGGGGATTGCATCTTTAATGTACTAAATGATGCAAAATATTACATCCATAAGTGCAAGTTGTCAATAAAAACTTCTGTAGTGCAATAATTCACCACTGGAAATGAACACACACTTTTATGATCTGAACACTAAAAAGCTGCATCAGCTGCAGCAGAACTTGCAGCAAAATATTTACGCTTCCTCTTTCAAGTTATTTATGATTTTTTTCCATGCTATTTCTTTGTCTTGTTGGTGTTGATGACGGTGTATACCAAAAAAAATATATATACGGTGAACCTCCTGCAAAAAGACCTCAAAACAGACGTCATTAGCTAGTATTGCTAGCATGTAGCACCACGATAGTAAAAGGTCTGGTAGAAAGGCCAGAATTTCCCATATTTCTCAAAAAATTTACTTTATTTTCAAATGCGACTGTCGTTGTTGCTAGAAAAACACCCCTAGCTGATTATTTTTGTTATTGTTTAATTTCAATTCCTTATTTGACTTTTTATGTATTGAAGCAGCCGGTTTTGGCACTCTTTCTAAAAAAAAATGTTTCCGTTGTTAAAGGAGTCATTGCAATGTGATGCACTGACTGCACCCACCTGTGCCGCCAAGTGACATAAAACAAACAGCACTTAAGAACTTAAGAAGTTGTTTTGTTTGCTCAATGGAGATGTTGAGAGGATCACTCTTTGCTATGACACCACACACAGTCCGGCCCCAAATACATCAACACAAACACGCACACGCACACTTTTAAAGATATTATGACTCAATGTCTTCTCAAAAGATCAGAAGTGTGCGGGTACAAATATAATTAGTGAATTTAAAATTTCTTAGTGCAGAGCATATCAGGTAAGTTTCTTTGTGTGTGTGTGTGTGCGTGTGTGTGCGTGTGCGTGCGTGCGTGTGTGTGTGTGTGCATAATTGCAGTGTGTTGATGGACGTGGAGGGACTGGAGGAAAGATGAGAGTGTTCACTTTCAGGCCGCCTGATGCTGGATGCTGAGGGCTGGGTTCAAAGGTCACCATCAAACATGGTTGGGCTCTGTCTAAATGCTGGAGGCCATTCTTTCACTGTCTTTTCATCCCCTTCCCTATCTGGCCTCACCACCTCCTCCCAGGGGCCGTGTGATTGGTGGTGAGGGAGGATTAGTCACTGACTGGTTAACATGTTGGCAGAGAAAACACACGTTAAGAGGATTAACTCTCACTCTGCTCCTTAGCACTTTCTGCCCCCAACACAGCTTCTCTTCAAGGTCAAATACACAGAGAGGTCAAAGCAGGTAGAGTGCACATGGTGAGCATACACGATGAACACGATGAAGGTGAAAACGGGCAAATTTTGCTCAAAAGCCTGCTCTACTGTTGGCAAGCTGCCTCAGAGGGGCGTCGTCTTGACCAAAAACGCTGGGGACATTCATCCCACAGCATTTCATGTGCAGTTAGTGAAAGGTGCATGCCAACACGGCTCCCATAAAACGACTGCTCCTTGGAACTCATGAAGAAAACCATGAAAGGGAGCCATCTTGAAAGCTTAAAGACTGCATGCTGTGTCTAAATCGGTACACTTATGCACTCACATTTAAGCCCTGTCCACACAGAAACGCTCATGAGTTTTTTTTCGCGGGTTGAAAAAAGATTGTGTCCACACTGTGCCTGATTAGTAAATAGTTGCATCCAGATGGGAAAGCAAAACTCAGAGAAAATAATGTAATACACAAGGCACACCTACAGTAGTGTTCAAAATAATAGCAGTGCAATGCGACTAACCAGATGAATAACTGTTATTTGTATATTTGTATTGCTACATGGCAAACAAGTTACCAGTAGGTGCAGTAGATTCTCAAAAAACAAACAATACCCAGCATTCATGCATGAAATGCACTCTTAAGGCTTTGCAATTGGGCAATTAGTTGAAAGGATCATGTTCAAAAAATAGCAGGGTCTGTCTGTGACTTTCCAAACACAAAACTGTTTCGTATAAACTTTTTTGTTCCTGGGATTTGGCAATCCTGTGAATCACTAAACTAATATTTAGTTGTATGAGCACAGTTTTTTATAACTGCTTCACATCTGTGTGGCATGGAGTCAACCAACTTGTGGCACCTTTCTGCTATTATTCCACTTCCATTCCATTTTCTTCCGTTTATCCGGGTCCGGGTCGCGGGGGCAGCAGTTTCAGTAGGGAAGTCCAGACTTCTTGGTCTCCGGCGACCTCTTCCAGTTGCACCGGGAGGACACCAAGGCGTTCCCAGGCCAGCTGTGAGACATAGTCCCTCCAGCGTATCCTAGGTCTTCCCCGGGGCCTTCTCCCGGCTGGGCATGCCCAAAACACCTCACCAGGGAGGCGCCCGGGAGGCATCCGGACTAGATGCCCGAGCCACCTCAACTGGCTCCTCTCGATGTGAAGTAGCAGCGGCTCTACTCTGAGCTCCTCCCGGATGGCCGAGCTACTCACCCTATCTCTTAGGGTGAGTCCAGCCACCCTACGAAGGAAACTCATTTCCGTCCCTTTTATCCGCAATCTCGTTCTTTCGGTCATGACCCATAACTCATGACCATAGGTGAGGGTGGGAACGTAGATTGATCGGTAAACAGAGAGCTTTGCCTTCCGGCTCAGCTCTCTCTTCACCACGACGGTCCGGTACAGTGACCGCATTACTGCAGATGCTGCACCGATCCGTCTGTCGATCTCACGCTCCAACCTTCCCTCACTCGTGAACAAGAACCCGAGATACTTGAACTCCTCCACCTGAGGCAAGACCTCACTCCCAACCCGGAGGGTACAGTCCACC